>WOFM01000222.1:0-352499 GCA_011428145.1 Ericerus pela
AAATTCAGGAAAATTAAGGATGAGTTTCGTAATTGCTTAGATGAGTAGAAGATTCTATCCACTACTTCGCCGACGTGAGAAAAACGTATTATATTACGTAAATTACGTAAAAACTCACGAATAACGATTAAATTATTGAAAAAAAAAATTAATTTACGTAAAAATCGACGTAAAAAAACAACAACGAACAGCATAAATTAATTGATTGCGTAATTAATTACGGGAAAAAAAAGCGCAACGTGATGAATTCGTAACAGGAACTGCTAAGGGTTGCTGTACGAATTCGCGGATGTTGACTGAAAACCATAGTTTGCGCATGCGCGCGAGTCAACGTGGTTGAAATGGTTATTCCCTGTTGCCGGTGTTGTCGTATTTTTATACGTATTTTACGTGTGTAGTGGTAAGATGGTGAATCTTTCGCGATGCAAGTCGGTGCTTGCATCGCTATTATGATAGGTGATTTTGACCTTGGATCGGCGAATTGATGCAATGACACGAATTTTCGTCTAAATTTAGACGAAATTCGGCCGTTCTTAATTTCTATTTTTTTAGACGTACGAGTGCGAGTGAGATAGGTTTAGGATTTATCGTCCATTTTCGTCTATTTTTACGCGTTCGTAATTTACGTCAACAGAAATATTAAGGCATTTATCCGCGGAGTTTTTCAGACTCTTTTATTTAGACGTAGCATGATTAGTGCTGTATTGTTAAAAATTTAATTATTTGACAATATGGAAGATTTTACTCTTATCCTAAATTCATTATCAATGAAAAAGAGGATATAAAATTACGTAATATTTTGAGCAGATGAATGCTAGGGGCGGCGGAAAAATTAATTTTATTAATTTTTTCGTCGGCATTACCCGTAATACATGAATAAGTATTCGTGTTTATTAGAATGATGAGTTCTAGATAGGAATCCATTATTAATGGGGGCGCTAAATTTTCATTTTTGCCGCTAAGTGGAGAATTGTTAATTCTTATTTTTTCGTGAGAAGATGGTTAGTCTTTATTAAATTATTTTTCTTTGTTTGTTAGACAAAAAATAAAATAATACGAATTATTAATTCGATGAACTCTTTCAACTAAAAGTTAAAGTTCAAGTGAGGATGGTTAGTCCGCAAAAATACTTCGTATTTTTGTTCAAAGTTATTACAGTGGAAGCGTTTTTAGGCTAAGAATTGTTAATTCAAGGAATTTTTAATTCCAAACCACCAGACTATATTGCTCCTGCTACCATGTAGTGGGTAGAAGCTTATAATTAATGGTTTAAGGTCCAACGGACCATATAAAGTTGGTTGGAGTCACACACCTGCATCGCACGCCCTGTAACTCACAACTGCCTCGCCTTATTTCCCCATTCATTTTTTGCTCATCGTATTTGGCCACACTGGCAGTTATTATTCTCGTCACTCTCACAATATAACCCAATAAAATTGCACTCGCCTCGTTTTTTCAACACATTGTCATTCTTATATTCTCTTGTAACTTTATTTTCGTCATATCATTTTATATTTTCTTCCTCTCGAACACGTTTTTGTATTATTAATGTGTGGTTTAAAATATAATTGTTAAATTCGTTTTTTTCTCAGTAATTTCTTGCGATGTATTTTGTACATCTCTTTTCATGGTCCTTCGGGCCGGATGTTTTCTTCCGGTAATCAACATTAAATATTTCGATTCGTTTTTATTCTCGTAACGTGGTGTTGTGAAATTCAACTTTTTCATCATGGCTGATGCTATCAACAAGCGGAGGCGCACCATCAAATTCAATCTCGTTCGTTTACGTGATCAAATGGCTGATCTCAACAAAAAAAAATCAATGGACATTGAAAATTTAAGTAAGCTTGAAGCAATGTTATCTGACTATCGTGAAATTAAATCTAACTTTGAATCTGAAACTGACGCTGCAATTGAACTACTTGATGAAACTGCTGATGACTACATTTTGAAAACCAATAACTACATGAAAGAAGTTCGTGAAATCAGTGATGTAGCATTCCATAATGAAGCTCTCATCAAAACATTCCATAAAAAATTAGCCATTGCCGATCAACGTCAGTCTCTAGTCCCATCCGAATTAAATTCTTCGTTTCGCAACTCTTCAGCACAACCAAAATTGGAGAAGATCGCTGTTCCTTCGTTCGATGGTAACATTTTAAATTTTCAAAATTTCAAAGGTTTATTCGAAAACCTAGTTCATAACAACGATGAACTATCTAATGTTCAAAAACTTTACTACCTTAAACAAGCACTCGTTGGTGAAGCCAAAGATTTTGTTCGCGATTTTAAACTCGACGATAAAGCATATTCCGAAGCGTGGTCGCATTTGCTCTCCCGATTCGATAATAAACGTGCAGTAATTAAAACCTTGTTTCGTAACTTGTATAATTTAGAAGCAATTAAAAGTGAAAACCAAATTCGTGTCCTTTTGGACAAAGTTGAAATAATAATTCGCGGTCTTAAAGCTTCTGACGAAGTGATAGACGAAACCTTTTCTAAATTCGTGACATATATCGTTTCCAGTAAACTTGATTTCCGAACATCGAAAGACTGGGAAAATTCAACAACCACAACGGATTCCTATCCAAAGTTTGGTGAACTACAGAAATTCTTGCAGATCCGTGCGTTCAACGTTGATGATCACTCGGTGGAGGTTTCTAATTCGTTGAAATTGAACAAAACTTCAAAACCTTCAGTTACTATAAGTGAAAAAAGGTCATTTATTACTAATTTGAGTAAAGTAAAATGTGTCGTATGCCAAGAAGGGCATTTTCTAAACCAGTGTAAATTGTTCGGTTCTAAAACCATAAATGAGCGTTTTGAAATTGTGAAAAGGAACAAATTATGCTTAAAGTGTTTCAATCCGTTTCACCCAGTTGCAGATTGTAAACGTCCCAATTGTCGCTTATGCAACGGTAACCACCATCCAATGTTGCATCGAGATAGTTCTTTGCTTCGATCAAATGTAATTTCAACTTCACAACCAAAGGATGCTCCAACATCAACGATTGACCCTAACCCCGTCATACCCAAGTCAACATTGTGTGCTGTAGGCTCAACTCGAAAGACCGTCTTCTTATCAACTGCAGTAGTAAAGGCAAAAACTGCTTCAGGTACTGTACTTGCTCGCGTATTACTCGATCCAGCATCGGAAACAACATTAACTCGTCGTGAATTTTGTAATCACGCTAAACTTACACTCGCAAAAAATAAAAACCCTACTGTTCTTGTTGGTATTAATGATGACTCGTCAGTCCTTAACACATCAACCCAATTTGTTTTGGAATCTCGTTTCTCCAATTTTCGTATCGCCATCGAGGCGGAGGTAATTAGTAAAATTCCTTACACTGTAACTCATAGTAATTTTGTAGATATTATGAATAACTTTCCTAAATTTAATTTCGCTGAATCTAATGATCTTCCACACAGTGATGTAGATATAGTATTAGGCGCTGAATATGTCGAATTTATTTTAGAAAATCAAAGACATTTTTTTGAAGGTATTTGTCTTAGAAATACTAAATTTGGCTATGTAATTTCTGGCTCACAAAAATCTTCATCGTTCCTCTCCACAAAACTATATTGTGGACTTTCAAAGGTTGATATCGACAGTCAACTCAAACGGTTCTTCGACATCGAGTGCCTCGAAGATAGCTCATCATCCAAAGCTACGGAAATTCTACTCGAACACAAAATGATTGAAGATCATTTTGAATCTACCTATGAACGTCTCAATAATGGTCAATTCCAAGTTCGTTTGCCAAGCAGACCTGGTATTGTCAACTTAAATGGTTCATTTCCCAAGGCCAAATCTGTGTTAATCAAATCCGAAAAGAAACGTTCGTCAATTCTAACACACGAGTATCGTGAATTCATGCTCAAATATGAAAAAATCAATCATATGAGCAAACTCTCAAACTTCGAAATTGTCGCTGGTACATACTATATTCCCCATCATATAGTCACCAAACTCACCAGTACTACAACTAAATATCGTGTTGTTTTCAATGCATCTGCCATCGACGAATCAGGTACTTCATTAAATGACCAATTATTAACTGGCCCAACTCTTCAACCTGAATTGTTTGATGCAATAATCAAATTTCGCTCGCATCGTGTTGCATTTTGTGCCGACATTGAAATGATGTACCGACAAGTTGTTGTTCATCCTGATGACAGAAAATATCAACGAATCATCTGGCGATCTGATCCATCCGAACCAATTAGTCACTACGAACTCAACACAGTGACTTACGGTACTGGTCCTGCATCGTACCTTGCAACTAAATGCCTCCAGGTCCTTGCTCATTCCATCAAAACCTTGCATCCAAATGTTGCCAATGTAATCAACTCAAATTTCTATATGGACGACCTTATGACTGGTGCTGACTCCCTCGAAGAAGCTCTTCAACTCCAACAACTCGTTCACTCAACGTTACTGTCAGGCGGATTTCCACTTAGGAAATACCAAAGTAACTCTGCAGAATTTTTAAACTGTATCGATCCGTCGCTACTAGAAACTTTAACTTCCCGTTTGTTAGGAACAGAATCATTTATTTTTGTACTCGGTTTGATTTGGTGTCCACAACCCGACATTTTTAATGTATCTATAAAATTGAATCCATTGCCTCAACCAATAACCAAACGTGTATTATTATCTGATATTTCTCGAATATTTGATGTATTAGGTATGTTGTCTCCAGTTACTATTAAAGCTAAGATTTTAATGCAAGACTTGTGGCGTGAAGGTTTAGATTGGAATGATTCTGTCAGTTGCGAACTCGAACGTAATTTTTTATCGTATCGTAATAATTTGGAATTACTATCGAATTATTATATACTGCGTCACTATAGTCCATTAAACAATGTAACTACTCGTCAATTAATAGGTTTTTGCGATGCCTCTCCCAAGGCTTATTGCGCTGTTATTTTTATACGTGTCATCGATAATCAAAATAATGTAACAACTTCATTCGTTTGTGCTAAAACTCGTGTAGCACCTATTAAGGCTTTAACAATTCCTCGATTAGAACTTCAGTCTGCTGTTATTTTATCACAACTTTTAACTCGCGTTGCTCGTAACCTGAACATTGAATCTTGCAACATTTTCGCGTTCTCTGATTCTCAAATTGTCTTGTGTTGGATAAATCACCCCGTAGAACGTTTGAAACAATATGTATGTAATCGTGTAACTAAAATTGTACAACTTGTATCGAAAGAACATTGGTTTTATGTTAAAACTAGTTCTAACCCGGCAGATCTAGCTACTCGTGGTTTGTCTGTTAAAACTTTCATGGAATGTAAATTATGGTCTAATGGTCCAAGCTGGCTGATAAATGATTTTAACACTCATACCTCGTCAAAATTCAATATCTCTATTAACGTACCTGAAACTCGTAATGAAAAGGTCAGCTTTAACGTAATTAAGATCGATATTTCCTTCTCCATTCTAAATAAATTTTCATCTCTTAATAAATGTATTAATGCATTTGCATACCTCTATCGATATTTTAATTATTTACGCAATAAAATAAAGACCATCGGCCCTTTAACAGTAAATGAACGTAACTTTGCACTTAATCGATTAATTCATATCTCCCAACTTGAATTCTTCAACAATGAATTTAATTCTTTAATCAACAAACTTCCCTTAAAGAAAAGTAATAAACTACTTTCTCTTAATGTATTCTTAGATAATAATAATTTAATTCGAGTTGGTGGCCGATTATCTGCGTCTAAGTTCTCTTATGATACAAAATTTCCAATTGTATTATCTCGCAACTCTCGCATCGTTGAACTTTATATTTTGCATATTCATCAATTGTATTACCATGCTTCGAAATCGTTTCTTATTAACTTTATTCGCAGCAAATTTTGGATCATTGGTGGTCTAGTTTCATTGGTGAAGAAGATAGTATTCCAATGTGTCCACTGCACTCGTATCAACGCTACTATGGTCCAGCAATTTATGGGTGATCTACCAACTGAACGAACTACTGTTGCTCGTCCATTTACAACAACTGGCGTCGACTTGTCTGGTTTCTATCAAGTCAAATGCACCAACCATCGGTCAATAAAACATAACAAAGTCTACATCGCCTTCTTCGTTTGCTTTGTTACCCGGGCAGTCCATATTGAACTTGTCATCGACCTAAGCA
The DNA here is from genome assembly GCA_011428145.1 of Ericerus pela. Classification (NCBI taxonomy): domain Eukaryota; kingdom Metazoa; phylum Arthropoda; class Insecta; order Hemiptera; family Coccidae; genus Ericerus; species Ericerus pela. The sequence continues at coordinate 6,162 of WOFM01000222.1, forward strand.
CCGAGTCATTCCTCATGGCTCTTGAACGTTTTGTCAGTCGTCGAGGGTTGCCTGAAACGTTATATTCAGATAATGCAACCAATTTTGTTGGAACTCGTAACTTCCTTGACCAGTCAAAAATTGTCAAATTTACAACTTCTAAATCAATTAATTGGAAATTTATCCCACCACGCAGCCCTCACCAAGGTGGACTTTGGGAGTCCGCTGTTAAGTCGGGTAAGGCTTATTTACTCAAAGCCATTGGTAACCAAATCCTCAACGCTGATGAGTTTACCACAGTGTTAGCTAGAGTAGAAGCTATTCTGAACTCAAGACCTGTAACGTACCAAACTACCAATTCAACAACTGAACCTTTAACTCCTGGTCACTTTCTCGTTGGAAGTTCCTTACTTGAAATTCCTGTGGATGACAACTTATCCATAAAACCTTTCACTCGTTATCGATTGATGAGAGCCATTGTTAATTCATTTTGGCATTCCTGGCGCAGCTCGTATCTTAACCAACTCCAATCTCGCAACAAATGGAAGCAACCTCGAACAAATTTGGAAACCGATGATGTCGTCTTAATTAACTCGCCTAATGTCTCAGTAATGGATTGGCCAATGGGTGTTGTTACTGCAACCTATCCAGATCCTAAAGGACTAGTCAGAGTTGTCGACATACGAACTACAGATGGTACATTTTGTCGATCAGTCTAACAACTTGTAAAACTACCTATCAATCACTAAATGTTGTATTTTTTTTTCGTAAACTTTCATTTTAAAGTCTGTTTATTATTGTATTGATCCTTTTTTTCCTTTTTTTTTCAATTTTTATTTTCAATTATCGTTCTCATGACCCCTTCTGGGTCATGGGGGGAGTTTGTTACTTTATTTCCCCATTCATTTTTTGCTCATCGTATTTGGCCACACTGGCAGTTATTATTCTCGTCACTCTCACAATATAACCCAATAAAATTGCACTCGCCTCGTTTTTTCAACACATTGTCATTCTTATATTCTCTTGTAACTTTATTTTCGTCATATCATTTTATATTTTCTTCCTCTCGAACACGTTTTTGTATTATTAATGTGTGGTTTAAAATATAATTGTTAAATTCGTTTTTTTTCTCAGTAATTTCTTGCGATGTATTTTGTACATCTCTTTTCAACCAGTATCCCTACGTAACTCTGTTAGGAGTGTAGTAGGAGGACCAGCGCACAGGCTATGCGCTGGGACCTGTGGGCGGAGCCACAACAGATGTATCGCTTATTGCATACACCGACGGATGCGGGCATTAACTGATTGACTTTCTCTGCAGTACATTCGATAAATTGAAGAAGTTGTATGCATTCCATTTTGCAATATGTGGACAGCTCGCATCATATAATGCTTCAACAAGCATTAAACATATCATTTATAGTTTTGCATGTAGCCACCGGGTTTTTGAATCAATTTGAAACGAGACAATCGCGACAGTTGATTTGGCTCTAAGAAATTCGTTGTTGCGCGTGCATCCATTTTTGTTTCAGTGTTCCGTTTTGAATGATTTAGTATTTCACTTTTTAGTTTTTCGTATTTATGGACGAAGTTGAATATTTGGTGTGGACCTTAATTTTCATGATAAGTGTTTTGAATCCTTAAAATTTGAAGAAGTTTAGGATATCCCTATATTAGTAAGAATATCCCAATTTTGTTATGACAGTATGTGTATATCTATGGAACTTCCTCACAAATCCCTACATCTTGTGATTACAGTTCAACTGCAGGATATGTTCGAATCTAAAATGTTTAAATTTTTGGTATTTGAATTATGCTGTTCAACATTGATAGGTAGTACGAATAATAGGATTTATTTTGTAATAAACAACGGAGCATGAATGAATAATTAAATAAATAATAAAAACGATACCTACAACAAGTAACAAATATTATAGGAGCATTCAAATGATAAACAAGAAAATGAAAAAAATAAATGTGAAATATGAAAAAGTGAACTGAAAAGTGAAACACTGAAACATTCAAAATGAATTAGAACCAAATATACTGTCGTGATTGTCTCGTCAATTTGGAAAGATAATTCAATACACTTTAATCACCAACCATAATCTGACTTGAACTTGCCACACACTGTTAATCTTAAGATTGAAATATGTTGTAAGTGGTACACAGACATATACTACCACATTTTGTCTTCTTCCAATTTTCTAGAGGTTATAAATGCTGTGTACAGTACAGCACACCTGATGAAGCGTAGAAAAATATAAAATTACAAAACATTGATTTCTGTGTGCAATATAGAGCACAAGATATCAATTATGAGAAAAATGTAAAAAAAAAAAATATATTCTACAAATTATGTCATTTGTAATTGACAAATTTAAAAGTTTTCATACCTTTTGGCAAGTCTATAGTTTCTTTAAAATAAGAAGCGCCAGGAGGGCTGAGGTGCTCTCGCACTAATTGACAAGTTGACAAAGATAAAGATAAAATGCTACAAACAGAAATCATTTGATGCACATTCGACAATTGCCTCATGTCATCCAATGTGAGAGCATTCTCTCCTTTTTACTCAAACTCAAGGGCATAGCCAACAAGGGGCAACGGGCAATTGCCTCCCAAAAAAAAAGGCCAGCTAAAAAAATATGGATTTTTTCTTTATTGCTAATATTGGTGATAAAATATCTAAAAATGAAGAAATAATGACAAAAAGTTAGGCAATTCAGCATGATTTTTAAATGATTTTCCAAAGAAAATCTACTTATTTTTGGTTAAGCAAGCTAAAATTTTTATTTAATAAAAGCTAATTATACATAATATGTTTTTTCTTAAAAATACTTTCTTTAAGTTAATTTCATTTGAAAATTTAAAAACAATTTTCAATGACTGCTTTTTTCTTGGCCAGTAAAATCGAGTGTGACTGGACTTTCTAGTTTGTGTATTACCAGCGGAGCAACTAGAAGGGTAAGAGGATACACCTTCCCAGGTGGTTGAACTGCACTCTTGCCCACACCTCATGCTTCTCTGTGTATTGCAGGCAGTGGATGGCGCTTCTTATTTTGAATAGATTACAGACTAATGTTTTTTATCGATTCAAGAAAAAGTCAGCTGGAAAATAGTCACATAAAACATAGAAATAAACATCGTTGATTTCTAGGATCAGTTTTACCAAATTTTTGGGCCAAAGAAATACCTTTATGTACTTGAGCCAGTACATTCCAAAAATACCATTAAAATTAATGTGAAATGTGTTCTTCTATGTAAATAGTCGATTAAATCGATTAGAAACCAGTATCTTGGTACATGGGATGGTTAAAGTATTAATTGGTTTTCTCCTTCCCAATATGGCGCTCAAAGATGTCAAATGAGTCAAGATGAAATCCAACCAATAAGAATGGACAAGGAAACTAACAGTAGACAAATGTCATAAGGCAAAAGAAACTTAGATTGAAAGTATAGACGTGAAGATAAGGAAGACCAACTATAATGATAGCAGACCTCATGATGAACCTACTAGCTTACAATTTCTACCTACTCATTTTAGCAGATCTACAATCAATCCCCAAAATATACATAATAAGTGAACAGAACACAAGAATAAATAACAAAATATGATGTTGAATTAGTGTATATTTTCTGAGATAACAAAGAACAATGTAACACAGTATGGCATCAATCTTGTGACCTCCACATGGACTGTAGCAATTGTTGAAACTAAAAATCGTGGAACAGTAACACACTGGTTCTGATTATAGAGTGTAATGAAACAATTCAACGATGAAACGGAAAACTTAAATTCAAATTTCACACAATCATCTTTAGGTTTGTTTTATTTGCCACAAAAAGCAACCCTGGGATGACACTATCGACACCAAGTTACCAATAGCACGTATTGGTAGCACAGTTGTTTTATTTGCCACAAAAGTGTCAAATGTGTTACCCCATTTGACATTATCCTGCACCTGCTTGAGAGGAGGTATGAACTCGTATCAGGTTAGTGTCATCATTTGACACCAAGCTCAATTTTGAGACATCAAAATAATCATAATTGGTGTTTGGTGTCAACCCAAGGTTAACCTTTTCATTGCAAATAAAACATACAATTTTTAGTCATTATTTTCAAAACTATTAAATTGGGATTATAGTGCTATTTGCCAGTTAAAAACGCACTTTTGGTAACATGAAAACCAAAAAGGTAGGGTAAGGTTGACAAAATCATACCACTTTTCATTTTAGCCACCCATAATTACAAAAATAATACTTTTAGAATCCCCAATGACATATTTCCCCATTTTTATATCCTTACTGCTATTATATTTTCATTTATACTAGCCTCACTTAAATTTTTACAAGGGATGAAACTGTTCAGCGCCAATCCACTGGAAAAAACTGTGTGTATTATTTGTAACTGTGAAAATATGAAAACTTCCATACATTGATTCAATGAAGATGCAGTTGAATGTGTTTACTGATTACAAAATGAAATTTCGAAAAATTTAACCAAACAAAATTTTTAAGCACATACTACAGATCAACTTTTCAAGGAGACCAAAAAAATTTATTTGAATTTTTATGCTATCTTGAATACTGAAGTAGCTGCGGAGTCTTTTTTATAGGAAGCTTCCATATTATAACAAATTATTTAGCCTGAAAAAATTTTAATAATAAAAAAAGTCATTTAATGGTTGAATTTGAACCAGTGAATGACAAAAAAAAATTAAAAACAACTGGCCCAGTACCTAAATGTGCAGCATTGATGACGTGTATGTTTGGTTGCTTTTCTCCATTATTCCAAGCGGACTGTAGAAACAACGAGGCAGGAAAGCAAACATACACATCATTATTCATCAATGCCACACGTTGTTACATACGGGGCAGTTGTCTTCATGGTTTTTTGCTAATTGCTTGGTTTGAATCCTCATCATTATTTTGTTTTTCAATTTTTTTAGGCTAAAATTCGTAATTTGGAAATTTGTGTATAAAAGACTCCGTAGCTAATAGCTACTTTGGTATTCAAAGTAGGAAAAAAATGGAAATTACTTTTTTCAATCGCTGTAAAAAGTTGAGCTGGAATACCGGCATAAAAATTATTTTTCCTTGAATTTTTCAAAATTTTGGATTTTACCTACCATGAAACTTCCCAGTAAAACCTGTAACTTTGTTGAATCTTCCTACTGGAATGTAATACTTGGTGAGTTTCATATTCTCACTGCTACTAGTAAGACACAAGTGTTACCAGCAGATTGGCGATGAACAGTTCGCGGCCATCCCTCGTTTTTATTTTTTTTCCAAATAAAATGATAAAAGTCTCTCTCTATAAGCAGTTTAAAATTGTTGCCAACCAGTTACAACCAAAATTCGTTTTTCCTTAGCAGAGTTAAGCAAAAAGGTTAAACTTTAAACAATAAAGGTAAAAAATAATTACTTAGCAATTATCCGTGGGTGAGGAACAGGAGGTATTGCTGGTATTTTTTCATACAACCTTTAAAATTCGTAGTGAAAACATTTTCATAACATTATAAAATGGAAGAATCAACCAATGCTTTGCAACGAGCCTTAGTTGAGGATCTGCTGTGTGAACAGTCTGAAAACGAGTATGAAGATAATGGCAGCGATACAATGGAGCCGGACCTGCTACTGTCAGATGACGAAGAAGAAGATGAAACTGATGCAGACATGCAGCAAAGTGATAGCCTAGAGAACCTGCAGTCTTCAGATGGCCAAATATGGACAACTTCAGTGCGGGCTAATGTGTAGATGAATTTATTGATTTTCAAAAAATTTGACCTTGAAGAAAAATCAAAGGAAGGGGTTAAAACTCTGTTTACCAGTTAAATAACATGAAGTACTACCCAGATGAAATATAAAATTTTAATGTGAATAGGACATTTTTTTTAATAAAGTTGAAAAAACATGATATTTTTAACTCAATATTTTATTCTAAACCCCACCATTCCCACCCCTGATAAGATATTTCGCTAAAAAAAATTTGGAATATTGACACACATCTTGACAAAACACTGTCAAAATTTCAGGCCTGTAACTCTTATAGTATTGGAAAAAAAAAATTTTTTTAGAGGAAGATCAAATTTCTTTGAGGACTCATATCTCAGCGCCTATGGTCAGGAAGGTATGCAAACTCATTCACATGAATGTAACTTATGTAGCTATATATCACCTTGGAATATTTGCATATAGTTGAAGACCCTTGACACCACATATTACATAATATTTTGATATAACTATGCAGGATTTTGTAAATATATGAATTTAATTTTTTTTAATTGTCATTAGCAGGTTTTAATTGGTTTTCAAAACAAAAACCTGTTATTTTAAGTTTATTTTAACCTGAGAGAAAAAACTGTTCAGTTCTCAACTAAAAATTCCATCAAGAGTCTACAACAGCAATAATTATAATAGAAATTTGTTCTAGTCTTGAGAACCTGCTAAAAAGAGAAGTCATGAATACAACTGTGATCTTGTTAGGGGAGAGGAATCACAAAACCTCTTTTAAACTAAGCCTTGTATAATTATGCGCTGCCTCCAGCTAAAAACTGTAGAGTATTCAAACATAACATGTCTAGGACGACCATGTTGTTATTCCACTACCATTTGTCTAGCACGATGTTTCAACAAGGGCCAAATAGAACACAGCTAATGAAGTTGCCATCCACTTACCCAAGTGGACAATATCCCTACTGCCAAACCATCCAATTTTTTCTCCCTGAATTTCATTTTCCCAAACCAATTTCACAAGTGAACATTTCCCCAGCCATTTACCTAATTTTTTTGTGATTTTACAATTTTAATTTGTGCACATTGTAATAAGAAGTGAAAAGCATGGTTGTGACACTGATATGATGGCATATCATTCTTCAAAATGGTACCCACACTAGTCGATAAAAAGTTACTTCTGCAAGGATTTGTGTATGTGAGATCCAGAAATGTAAAAGGAAGGACACTTTGAGATTTCCGCCTAGTACACAGCAATCAATGTGGGACACGTGTCATAACTGGGCAGAGAGCCAGAGATGAAATCAGTTTTCAGAAATCCCAAGCAATCTGTACACAACTATCTGCCAAACCAAGAGGTCAGTCAAAAAGAAATATTGAAGGCGACTATTAAATTGAAAGCAGAAAAACATCTGGAACAACCTCTGGCCCAGTTACTGAGGGCCGAGTTGTAGGCTATTCCTGCGGGAGTATTAGCCCAGCTGCCTGATAAGGAAAACCTGCAAAAACAAATATGTCGAAGAAGAGGAGCTAAACTAACACCTAACCCACAATCAAATCTGCAACTTCTATTTCAAAGTGACACCTAGTTTCTCAATGCCACATTCAAGGTTAGCCCTTTGATCTTTACACAGGTTTTTGCAATGCTTGGGTTCCATCAAAATCAAGGACATGATAGTGTCGATGAAATTATGCTGCAGTTTGTCTATGCATTTCCTTCAAAGAAACTAAACAATACAAAGCTGTGCCTCAAGTAGTGAAGTAGACAGCTGAAGAATACAGAATAGGCACCTGCACCCCTCTACATTTCATGTCAATTATTAATGCCAGTGTTGAAGTATTTCCAGACGCTGAGGTGAGCTGTTGCTTCTTTCATTTGGGTCAATCATTGCACCACAATGTCCAAGCAGAAGGCTTCACTAACAATATAATGGCCTAGATAGCTGTGAATTAAAGATACAGATGTATATGCTCCTGGTCCTTGCTTTTGTGTCTATTGAGGAAGTACCTTGAATATTCTTGTAACTATCAGAAGAAGTTATAGTGGAACTTCTGCCTGTTCTACAATACTTTGAGGAAACCTATGTGCTGGGAAGGCAAGCTCGTGGTCATCGACATGCTGTAATGCTCCTATATCCTCCATCTATCTGGAATTAGTCGAGTGCTACGAGGGAAAACTGACACCAGATACAACAATGCTTCTGAGGGTTGGCACAATAGATTCCATTTGATCATTGAGAAGCACCACCCCGATCTGTATGCATCACTCAGGGAATTTCAAAGAGAACAGGCCGCAACTGAAATTGCTATAGCCAAACTTGGTTTGAGGAAAAAATTGAAGGTGGCATCATGGTAGAAATGGGTAGAACTGCAAGCAGGTTTACATACAGGGGCAATGAGGTATGAAGAGTACGTCAAAGAGTGTCAGGAAATGGAATTTTTATGGACAATGGGTTACAACATAGATCTGCGATCAAAAACTTTATGTATAAATAAAATTAGTTGCCAAATAGCACGTTTTTAATAGGAGCAATAAAATTTGAAATTTGGGTATTTGTCATTCTGGGAACAAAAATTTAGGGGTTCGGCATTTGGGAAATTGTCCATTCGGGTAAGTGGATTCGGACAAATGTACTATAATCAGTTGATGATTGTATATTTTTGCCATGCATGAAGTCATCTAGTCATCTAGGTTTATGATTGGTATAAGTAGGTTAAAAAAAAAACTGTTTCACATATGACTCAAGTTAGGTATTGTAGGTCACCAAAAGGTTTCTCATTAGCATTTTACTCACTCTAAAAGGTGGTATACATAGATGACACTTAGTGGTCCATTAAAAATATGCATTTTTCAATTATATTTCTCAACAAAACTAATTCTTGTTCATAACTTTGCTGTAGTTATCTCAAAGAATCTACGTTTCTAACCATTCTCAGCTATACTATTTTTTTTTTTTTTTTTTGCAGTTTTATATTAATTTAAAAATGGATCCTTAGGTAAGTGAACCCCAAGTATAATCTATGAATACCGGCCTAAGTTATTGCAGGAAAAACTTGAAAATACAACGTGATAGGTGAATCTAACATCGGAACATACAAAGATAAAGGAAGAATTCCCGCTATATGATGAGCGTATGCGTATCTCTTTCTTAGCATTCGTGCATATTAAACAATACACACAATTTTCCACCAGCCTCAACCAAATCAATTCCTGTATCGATTACAAACGAAATACAACCATCAAATAATGCAGCAGTTTTTTCCCTTTTTGTCGATTACCCTTCTCCAGATCTTTGAGAATGTTAAACAGTAGCTCATTTTTTTATACACATCTACCAACAGAAAAACGAACCGAAAACAAAAAAAAAAAAAAATAAAAAAAAAATAAACATAAAAATAAACATTACAAATCTTCTTCCATTTGTTTCAGTCACGTTCGGTTTTTATTTTATGATACTCTAGATGATGGATTCACCACTTTAAAATATCTTCAATACTACCAGAAAAATGACAAAAAGTGCGTAAGAGACAGAGAGAAAATGTCGTTAGAGAAAAAAGGGAGGAAAATGAAAATAACTACGTTTAATCGATTAGGGGAGAAAAAGAGAATGAAAAAAGTATCTCTCACTCCCCCTCAATATAAATATTTATATATATATATATATATGTCTCTTCTTTTTTTTACATCGCATTTTTTTTTAAGGGCATTACACATAATTTGCCATTTTGTAGTTTTGCCATGTTTTGCGATTTTGTGGGAAGGGGGAAATACGAAACTCTAGAGCTTCGACTATACATATAGTATAGGATAAGTTAAGAACAATGATTTCAGGTTAGGCATACCGGCGCTAAATAGGCCTAAGGCGCTAAATAAGCAACCACAGTGTACCACAGAAATGAACTTTAAATGTGAACTCGGCACTTCAATAAACATGCTAGATAATGAATCACTCAATAATTTATGAAATGTTAGTTCTAACCCTATTCTTGGGACCATGGGAGGCCTAATAAGCGATTAAATTCATTGTATTGGTAAGATAGAAATACAAAAGTTATATTTGTGGTAAAGTATCATTATATGGCGACACCAGTTACTCACTTTAAGTGATGCAGGCAATTTGGGAATTGATTATTCCAGTTACTAAGAGTAATTAGCTTCTTTATAAGAGTAGAATAACTCCCTTAAGAGTTTGTAAAATGCAGCTCATTTCCAATTCTTTCGCAAAGCAAATAACAGCAAAAAATGGCTTCTTCGTCACAAGCTGGTTCTTTAGCCAATATTTTACTTGAACCAGAAAACCAAATACCCTTCGAAGATGAAGATTCTGACGATGAAATTGATGACGTCGAAATTCAAAGCGAAAGTTCCGAAGAATTTGAAGTTGATGATCCATCCGAAGAAGCCCGAGCTGAAGACAAAGCAGTAAACCTCGTAGGAAAAAACGGTTACCAGTGGAGTCGCACACCTGGAAAAACCCGAGGACGAAAAGCAGCATCGCCTCTAGTTACACATTTTCCCACTGCTCGAGGACGAAAAGCAGCATCGCCTCTAGTTACACATTTTCCCACTGCTCGAGGACCTGCGAAAGATGTTCGAACTCCGTTAGCTGCCTGGTCTCTCCTAATCGATGACACAATGCAGGAAATTATGCTGCAGAGAACCAACGAGCAGAATGAACGAAAACGACAGACCTTGACAGCACATCAATCATACCACAGTCTTGCAACAAAAAGTAAGCTTTGTGCTTTTTATGGCCTACTCTATCTTGCTGGCTGGCAAAAAGCATCAAAGGTGACCACAAAAAAACTGTGGTCAATTAGGTACGGTGCCTCTATATTTCGTGCAACAATATCAGAACAGAGGTTTATATTTCTAGTAGCCTGTCTAAAATTTGATGACAAGTTAACCAGGGAGGAACGTAAAAAAACAAATAAATTAGCTCCAATACGTGAAATTTGGGATAAATTTATTCTAAATTAAAAAGAGTACTACTCACCTTATGAGTAGGTACTGTACCATTGATGAACAGCTTGTTTCATTCAGGGGAAATTGCAGTTTTAGGGTCTATATGAGTTCCAAGCCAAACAAGTATGGAATAAAAATTTTTTTATGTTAAATGACAGTAAGACATTCTATATGGTGAATGCAATCCCTTATTTAGGAAAAAAAGAATCTTTGGAACCACCCACAAAAAAATATAAAAAAGAAACCCCAAAAAAGTCACCAAAATCTCCGAATAAAACCCCAATGCCCGTAAGTCGTGTTAGCGAATGGGTTGAAAAATTAACGGAGACCATTCATAACTCATATCGAAACATTACGGTGGACAATTTTTTCAATTTCATACCTCTTTTTGAAAAAATGTTGACCGAACACGGGCTGACAATGGTTGGTACCCTTAGGAAGAATAAACCAGAGATTCCATTGTCATTTAAAACAGCCCAGAAGGTTGGGTCATATTGTTTGCTTTTGATGCCAATAAAACACTTGTATCTTTCACCCCTAAAAAAAAAATAAGACAGTTTTACTTCTCTCTAGTCAGGGAGCTGTGCATCGTAATCAGAAAATTGATAAGGAAAGCCAGAAACCTGAAATGGTACTATTTTACAATCAAACCAAAGGAGGCACCGATACTTATGACCAGCTTTGCCATACATATACAACTGCTCGGCAAACCAGAAGGTATCCAATGCGGTTATTCTACGCAATTCTAGACCAAAGTGCCATCAATGCGATGGTACTTTACTCTTTAAAACAGAGCAATGAAAAAATACCACGACGAATCTACTTGGAAGAACTGGTATTCAGCCTCATAAAACCACATTTGGAGAACAGACTGCAGAACACAAAAATTCGGAAATATTTACGCACAACCACTGCAGAAATACATGGCGTAGAAATTTCAAAACTGGAACGAAAAACCTTAACTCAAAAGCAGAGGTGTTACCTCTGTGAACGAGGACGGAATCGAAAAACAGATAATTTTTGTGTTATATGCGAAAATCCTATCTGTGATGAACACAGGGTCACGGTCTGCGAAAAATGTGAAAATGGTTAAAATTTGTCACTGTTTTTGTTGTCAAAATGGTAAAATAAATTCTTGACTACAAAATTTGATTTGAATCCACATCGTAATTTTTTAGGGAGTGATCTATATGGAAATGAGGTTTTTGAAAAATATTTGAAAACTGTAGCAAAATATCAAAAATTATGCTTGTACAGCTCAGTACTCATTGTTAACACTAAAACTCTCTTTGATTGACGTACACAAACATACACCAAACTACAATGGGATGCTGTTCCACAAATATTCAAACAAAACTTGGCCCGAAGTTGTGTGATATAAAGAAAAAAACATTGGGGTCCCTCAGACCCCAGTGTGAGTTATACGTTTGTGAAAATATGTGTGTGTTTCTAGGGTTAAGAACACATATTTCTCTGACACTCATCTCTCTCTCTCACTGGTGCCTATAAATATACACTTGCATTTGGTGGAGATATGTTGGAGATATATTTGGCAAATGTTTTTGGGCAAATTTCTTCGTCATCACAGAAGAGATTCGTGTATGAGTGTTTTCATAATTTTCAGATTTTTATTTAATAAAGGGTCCGCCCCAAACCCCTTTATTTCCTTTTACATCACCTCACCTAACTATCCACAATACAAATAAAATTTATTTAAAAAAAAATTTACTTCACCTAACCATTCACTTTACAAAAAAAATTTATAAAAAATTTGAAAAAAATTGTATCTATGGTGACGAGTGTGCTTATGCACTTGCTGGTAGGTTGTGTGGCCTGTCCCTACATTACATAGGCCAAACAGACTTTTGGTTCACAGGTTGGTAGCTCACACATGCAATGAGGTCTATATGTAGATGTGCGCATGTGTCTTTTGCAGTGTCCTACAAGTGTTTACTCTGACGTGTGAACTGAACTCAGTTATAGGCAAACAGCAAATCGAGTAGGTTGTAGTCTTCCCAACTTCCTCTCATTATTCAGCAAACAGCCGATCGAGTAGGTTGTAGTTTTCTTAATTCCCTCTTATTCTCTGGCCAACGGCCAATCAAGAAGGTTGTAGCTCTTCTCCCTTTTGGTAAAACTAATAACAACTTGATCTGGCAGAACTCAGACACAAGTCCATAAGTTCCCTAACAACCTGGTGGCATTGCCTCTACAGAAATGGATCAATGGCAAAACAAACCAGCAGACCTTCAACAGTTTAATCTCCCCTGTCTTCTCTGTTGGCATACCTCCAACAACACTGAAGTATGAGAGATCATCGTGGGTAGAGGGTAATGGCATACCTTCCTGTACATCCACACCTCCTATAACTATAACGACAATCATATTATCATCAGCAGTTGCCCATTTCTTCACCATCCCAGCATCCTCCTTGCCTCTTGGAGGGGGGAAGCTAAGGCAGCTGCTCTAGCAGAATAAAGGTATTGATCATACCCTGCTCGATCTATCACCCATTCTTCAGCAGCCATTGACATCAATCATGACCACATCACTGAATATCTCAGCAATGGCCCAAGCCCCTCCCTGCACACTGACTGTCATGCTACAGTTCAATACTAGGAATGTGCGGCTATGGCTGCAACAGACTGAGAGTCTGACACAAGCTCATAGTAATGTCCGCAAGCACCAGATGTTATTAGCTATCTCAGGTTTGCTCTCACCATTGGTTACCAACATAGTCTCTGACTTACAGTACAGCACTAATCTTACTCAGTAGATGTGGAGTAACCTCCACCAGTTGATTCTACAGGAGTTTTTACCCCCAATTACACGCAGGTATGGCAACTTATGGAAAAGACAGTCCATGAGCTGAAGAAACTAAGCTGTTACCATCGCCGATTGGTTTAACTTTGAGAAATTGCTCGGCAGACTGTTATTCCTCCTTCAACAGTGTGGCGAGTCTTAAATTCAAATGGAATGTACTCATATAATCAGACTCCTGTTGCCACCATTCTATCCAGCAATGTGGAGTGTCAACTGAATTTCTGTCAATAGATGGTGGAACACGTCCACTTGCATAGTCAAATTTTGTTTTGCGACAAATCACTCATCACATAAGATGGAATTTTCAATTTGCGCAACAAGTACTTGTGGGATGAAGACAACCCCATGCCACTGTTCAAACAAAATTGCAGCATAGATTCACCATTCATGTCTGGTGTGGTATTTTAGGAAACTCGTTAATTTTTTTCATGACACTCTGAATGCACAAAGATACCTCCACTTTTTGCAAGAAAACTTACCTGAATTACTTCAAGAAGTACCTCTGGCACTCCATAGAAATATGTATTTCATCTAAGATAGAGTGCCTCCGCATTTTGGTATGAAAATCAGAAAATTCTTAAATACAACATACACAAGGTGATGGATCGAGTGGCTGCTTCAGTCACCAGATTTAACCCCTTGTGAGTTTTTCTTATGGGGGAAATACAAACTTATAGTCTATCAAACTGGAAAGACTTAATCCCAAAATCAATTAATTAAAAAAATCCAAGATGCAAGTGAGGTGTTAAGAGCTAATCCTGAGGAATTTGTGGCTTTAACAATAAGTGTTATTCGGCGAGCACTATTAAGCACAGAATTAGGGGGAGACAGATTTGAGAATGTATTAAATTAATGCTTATAAAAATAAAAATTTTTTTTTTGAATTAATATTTCTTTGTATCTAACAAAAAGTCATTAAAAATCTTAATGAATAGAACCATTTTTATAGGAAATTAAACGAGGAACATTTATTGTTTGAAAAAATTTTCTCTCTTGTCAATAGTTTTCAAGTAAAAGTGAAGAGTTTGGAAAAAATAAGAAAATTTTAAGAAGATTTGCCAAATTTTGGGAAATAACTTCTGAACTAAGAATGAACACAAAAAATTGTTCGGTCAAAAATTTTTTCTTTCTAAATTACCTATAAAAATGATTTCTTGTAAATTTTTCCTAGGACAAATATTCACTGAGATAAATACATGTAAAAGTGTACAGGCATTTTTGTTTTAAAAAAGTTTAAACCACCATATTGTGGCTCCTGCAAATCCAAAGATAGGCAAACCATATATGAATCAAATTAGGATGAGTTGCTCTCCAACCCACTGCAAGGGGTACTGTGGTTACAGAACACCATGTATATATCTTTGAATATACGTATAGTACTGGACCAGTAAAGAATGATGATTTCTGGTTAGACATGCTGGTGCTAAATAGGCAACCAGAGCATACCTTCTGACACACTTTCCTTTATGTTTATGTAGGCTATCCTTATGAATTTGAGGAATGTCTGTATCAGATGTATTCTAAATTGGCAAACTCCAGCAAAATGTCAAAAATATATAAAAAGTACTCTATGATTCTATAATTTTTTACCTGTATGTCTTGATATTAAAAAGTACATTGGTTTTATGGAGTTTTACTGGTTCTGTACCATACTCTGTTCATCCTAAGAAGTGTGTTATATCATAAACCATATCCACACGCATCTGCTTGAAATACAATGTTTATTTACCCTACAAAATGATGCTTATCATTGTATATCAATAGGTTGATACCTTTTTCTCTCTCCCCAACCAACCATAACTAGGCTCTTTATTGCAGGTATGCTCATGAGGGTAACAAGACATGAACAGCTATTTTGTATTATTTAGTTTTTATAAGGAACTGATTGTTTTTCATGAATTTTACATTGTTTATTATTACTGTGTATATAAATAAATATATAATAATTAATAAGAAAAAAGGCAATTCATCTCTTATCACTCTCATTCTGACATCACACTCTTCTTAGCGTGAACAAAGTATAATTATATAGTCAAAGGTGGATGATTATGGTTTATGACATCACGCACTTCTAGTGTGAATGGAGTGTAGGCTCCAGGGATGGCAATGTAGAACTAAATTCTACATCCACACGCATATTCTACATGTAGAATATGTAAAGTGTAAAGTAAAATATCCAATTTCACATAGAATAGGTAGAATATGCATAAAATAATACTGATAGGGTGATAAAGAACCATCAAAGTAAAGGGATAACGGAATGAGAGCTAATGTAAACCCAAATGTAAACAAAGAGGGAGGAACCTGTTAAAATACCAAGAGCTATGAAGAGAGTTCAGAGTAGTACTGTCTCTCTTCACTCATTGTGGCAAATGTAGTCAGATGTAAACATAGTGATTTATTATCTAGTAATTTTTGTAATGTTACAGATTATTCTTGATTTGTTCATAATTATGTTTGCCAAACTTATTAAAATCATATAAAAGGAAGTTTCAAAACCACATGAATTATTTTTTTGATTCATTAAATCTGATTCTGATAAATTGATAATAGCTTCATTTGATAGGACTGTACTAATTTACACCAACCTACACCAAGAGGGTGATTTCACAAATGTAGGAATGTTATATGACTTTGCGCCAAGTCTTACTTGAATATTTGTGGAATATCCCTACTGGTGTAGGTTGGTGTAAGTTAGTGTAATCGTATCAAACAAAGCTAGTGAGTGAAAGAGAGATAGCAATACCTGGATATAACTCTCTTCCTTTCTAACACTGTTTATACTTCGATGCAAAGTACTGATAACATAAGTAAAAGTTATCAATTTGTTTTTGTTTATATTCTTGTGAGAATTATAGCAAATTAAATTATACTCGTGACTATTATTCTCACATATCATTTGTGGTGGCAACACTGTTTATATATTTTTGTGATCTGTGATTTTTAGTGTTTTGTACCTGACTGTGATATTCTGTAATCATACGCCTCTAGTCGCATTTTGTTATTCATGTTGTTAACAACTCCACTACTCTAATGTGGAAATAAAAAGTTCGTAATTAGTGAATCTTGTGTCTTTATTTATGTGTTCGTAATATGTGTGTCTAGTCTCAGTTCGATGTCGTTTTTAGTTTAGGTTCGTTTCATAGGTTTTTTAGTCGTCGCGATCCGTTGATTTCTTCCTCATTTTCTCACAGGTTATGGGCCCAGATACCTGGATGTCAACGTGGTCGCCATTGTCATAGTTCGTCAATGTTGTGCTGTCGGATCCTGCTCGCCACACCCAAGTAGTATCATGCCTGCTAATTGTTTTTCGATTTTTTGATATGTTCTCTGTTCGATGTTCCTGTGATCTCGTTCGTGTTGAATTGTTGGTCGACGTGTCTGAAAGTTGCTGAAAATCGCTGTGTTTGCGGTGTAACTGATCGTTCGTACCTGTCAACGAGATGGAAGCGCGAAAGAAGAACATGATCGAGCCGTTCAATGGGCAGAATGGCCGCACATGGAAGTTCCGGATGGAACTGTTGTTGGCAAAGGAGTCGTTAACTAATATTATAATCGATTCTTTGCCGACTGTTCGTAACAGGGGAGATGCTTGGTCCAAGGAGAACGCGAAGGCGATGTTCCTGATAGCTAACAACGTGACTGACGAGTACCTTGAGATGATCCAGACGTACACGACGGCGAAGGAGATGTTTCATGTCCTCACGAACCTCATCGACAACGGCAATGACCAGACGCTGATGGATTTACGAGGTGATTTGTACGCAAAACGGTATGTGTCTGGTAATGATTTGCATAAATATTTGTTGGATTTTCGTTCTCGTTGTAGACGTTTGACTGAATTAGGAGATTTAACGACCACGAAACAGTTTATTTTGGTATTGCTGAGGTCATTACCTGCAGAATTTCGTCCAATTAAGGTTGTAATCGAAGATGCAGAAGTCGTCACCTGGGATGGTGTTTTCATGAAATTGAATAACTTCCAGCGTGAGCTATCGTCTGATAGCAAATCGGCAGTTCGAGGTAACACTCTGAACACTACATCTCTAAAACCTTCATCAGTGGGTGCCACTGGTGAGGAGAACATTTATTTTGGTGATTTCAATAATGTTGGACGAAATTTTGGGAATAATAGTAAAGGAAATCGTTTTAATCGTGGTCGATCTCGAAATAATAATAATAGTCGTGGTTTTAGTCGAGGCGGAAATAATAATTTTAATAATAATAATCAATATTCGATCTCGAAATAATAATAATAGTCGTGGTTTTAGTCGAGGCGGAAATAATAATTTTAATAATAATAATCAATATTCGAGCTCAAATAATAATAATAATAGTAATAATTTTAATGGACGTGGTCGTAATAATAATACTGACGGTGGACATTCGAATGTAAAATGTCACTATTGCAACAAAATAGGGCACATAGCCCGAAATTGTTATTCCAAAAATCGTAACAATAATAATAGTTGTAATAATAGTAATAATAATAGTGAAAATCGAATTAATGACCAAAGTTCAAATAATAATAACAGTAATAGGAGCTCGGCACAGATGTGCAATGAAAATTTTAATGCTAATGACGTTTGCTCTGAAGTGGGTTACAGCTTCACGTTGAATAATGACGATAATAAAAAAATTAATGACTCTTGCAATGCAAAAGAAAATTTAAATTTGATAACCACATTTATAGTTGACAGTGGATGCACAATTCACATTATTAATGATATAAATTTGTTCAGTGATTATATAGATTTGATCAGACCGCATAGTATCTGTGTTGCGAAGAAGGGTGTCTCTCTGTCTGTCACGTCGGTAGGTACTGTAAAATTAAAACTTTTAAATGGAATCGTAATCGAGTTAAAAAAATGTAAGGTATGCTCGGGAGCTGCCACAGAATCTGCTTTCGGTTAAACGAATGAGCAGGTCGGGATTTGACACTTTGTTCAAGGAAGAGTCTGTTGAGATCATCCAACGCTGCAGTGGAAAAGTAGTTACCACTGGTGTTAGCGTAGACTCGGATTTGTACACAATTGACTTTGTAAAAATGTCAAGTCAATCGTGTAATCTGACGTTGGGGGATGAGTTGAGCCCACTGTTCGTGTGGCATAAACGACTTGCTCATTTAAATGTGAACGATGTTCGATTGTTGTCGAGTAGGGGTTTGATACCCAATGTTGACTCCAATCGCAGATTGCTGTGTGAGCCCTGTGTTATGGGGAAACAGAGTCGAAAACCATTCCAAAGGCATGAAAGAAAAACAAGTAAGCCATTGGAGTTGGTTCATACTGATCTCTGTGGACCTATTAACCCTCCTGCATATAAAGGAGCTAAGTATTTCATGACCTTTATCGACGATTACTCAAATTTTTGTTGTGTTTACTTGCTGGCGAACAAGACAGAAGCTTTTACGAAATTTAAAGAATATCACGAGATGGTCTCGAATAAGTTTGGCTATAACGTAAAGAGACTCCGTTGTGATCGCGGCACAGAGTACTTGAATACCACCTTCCAGTCATATTGTACTGAGAAGGGAATTGTGGTTGAACCTACTGTTGGTGGTTGTCCTCAGCAGAATGGAAAAGCTGAGAGAATGAACAGGACACTGTGCGAGAGGGCAAGGACACTGTTGTTTGAGAGTGGTCTTGGAAAGATATTTTGGTCGGAAGCCATATTGTGCTCCACCTATATCATAAACAGATGCCCCACAAATAAAGATTTTATTCCATTTGAGAGATGGTTTGGTGAGAAATACAATTATAATAAATTAAAAACGTTTGGATGCGACGCATATATGTTGTCATTCAAACATGACTCTGATAAATTTAAGAATAAAAGTGAAAAGCTTGTAATGGTAGGTTATTCACCATGCGGCTACAGGTTGTTAGACTTAAGTACTAAGGAGATACGTCTGTCACGTGATGTTGAGTTCTTCGAAGGTGCAATAAGTAATCCTGAACATAATAAATATACTAAAAACGATGAGTTGTTTAAAGAAGTCACTGAATCCAACTTGGAAAATATTGAAGTTGATGGTGATTTAAATTTAGATTGTCTTTCACAGGAGGCGACTACACGTGATCAAGCAGCAGGAAATATATACCTGGCTGAGGATGGCATTCCTTTGACGTTTGAGGAGGCGAGTGCAGCACCTGATAGTCTGATGTGGAAGGAGGCCATTTCATCTGAAATAAGTGCCCTGAACTCCAATCAGACTTGGAAGGTGACCAAACGTCCAAAGGACGCCCCTACCATCACGTGTCGTTGGATATTTAATAAAAAATATGATAATGAAAATAATGTTTTATATAAAGCTAGGTTAGTTGCCAGAGGCTGTCAGCAGAAGAAAGGCTTCAATTTTAATGAAGTATATGCGCCAGTGGCGAAACTTTCGACTGTGAGGACCCTCTTGGCTGTCAGTAACAAATTAAAATTTTATATAGAACAAATAGATATTTGTAGTGCGTTCCTGAACGGTGTTCTTTCGGAGGATGTATACCTCGAGATACCTGAAGGTATTGAAACACAGGTTGATAAACACAAAAATGTACTAAAACTAAATAGGTCTATATATGGTCTTAAACAGTCGCCAAAAGTGTGGAATAAGTTATTTAATGAGTTCCTGTTGTCACTTGGCTTTGTACAAAGCATGGCTGATGACTGTCTGTATGTTTTCAAAAATAAACATGATGGAACGATAGTTTACCTACTCACTTATGTTGATGACGTTCTCATTAGTTCGAATAATAAAGAACAAATTATATTTTTCAAAAATAAAATTAATAAGAGATTCAAATGTAAGGATCTTGGAAAAGTTAATAAATATTTAGGTTTAAACATTAATTACAGTCGCGAAGAGGGCATACTGGAGATCGAGCAGAAGAATCTCATCGAGTCTGTTGCTAGGCGATTCGGTGTTGATAAATGTGCACCTACCTACACACCTATTGACCCCAAGCTCCAATTGGATAGGGACCTCAATGCGTGTGATAGTGTATTGAATAATAACTATCAACAGCTCGTGGGATGTTTGATGTACCTCATGCTAGGATCACGGCCTGATATTTGCTTTGCAATATCGTACTTCAGCCAGTTCTCCAGTTATGCCACAGATGAACATTTCAAATATTTATTGAGAGTTCTGAAATATTTAGTGACTACAAAAGATAAAAAACTTGTATATTCATATGAACATAATAATAATGGCAATATAGTCGAAACATATTCGGATGCCGATTGGGGTAACTGTGTTAACACAAGACGGTCAATCTCGGGTTACTGTGTCTTTGTTTATGGGTCGCTGGTGTCCTGGTCTAGTAAGAAACAACCAACGGTAGCTCTGTCTAGCACTGAAAGTGAGTTGATCGCCATATGCGATGCTACCACTGAATCAATCTGGTTGAAATATTTAATGAGTGACTTTTGCATTCAAATTAATGACAGAGCTGTAATTTACGAAGACAATCAGAGTTGTCTGGCTATTTTGCACTCTGGAAAATGGAACACACGCAGATCAAAACATGTGGACGTAAAGTACCGTTTTGTGTGCAATCACGTAAATTTAGACTTTAAGTATTCATACGTGTCAACTTCGCGACAGTTGGCTGATGTTTTTACGAAGGGCTGCCCGAGGCCTAAATTTGATGTATTCTGTAAAATGTTAAAGTTGTTGTAACTTATTGTATATGTTTACCATTCATGTAATATTTGTTGTTGTAACTTTTTGTATTTTTTGTTGACCTTTTGTCATTTGTATTCATAATGACTCCATTAGTTTAATAATTCAATTTTACCATTTTATCATATTCGTATAAGTTTAATTTGAGGAGGCGTGTGAGAATTATAGCAAATTAAATTATACTCGTGACTATTATTCTCACATATCATTTGTGGTGGCAACACTGTTTATATATTTTTGTGATCTGTGATTTTTAGTGTTTTGTACCTGACTGTGATATTCTGTAATCATACGCCTCTAGTCGCATTTTGTTATTCATGTTGTTAACAACTCCACTACTCTAATGTGGAAATAAAAAGTTCGTAATTAGTGAATCTTGTGTCTTTATTTATGTGTTCGTAATATGTGTGTCTAGTCTCAGTTCGATGTCGTTTTTAGTTTAGGTTCGTTTCATAGGTTTTTTAGTCGTCGCGATCCGTTGATTTCTTCCTCATTTTCTCACAATTCTACTCGTTTGGTAGCGTTTGGTGGTGATACATATTTTACATATTCTACGCGTAGAATATCATCCCTGATGGACTCCATTATATTTAATACTCTGTGAAACGAACAAACCTTTATTTAATTTTCATTCATGAATGTACCATGCTAGATGCTACATGCCTACATGTACATAAATGCCTTGTTTATGGAGTTGGAAGTTCATTGATTATTTTTTACTAATATTTTTAAAAATAAAACTAGTTTGTGTTTTTTCATCCTGCTTTTCGTTTCAATATTATTAATAATATCCTGTTTTGCGTTACTCTGACTGTTAGTTACTATTGTTGTTGTTACATGAATACTCCGCCTTTATATTTGATGTAGAATTACAGACACTGATAATTCGATGATGAAATCATGAATACACATTCTAGTATTTCAAAGAATTCATTCGAAAAACTGAACAAATCCGCAGGTTTTTATTCAATATTTTCCTTCCCATTCTGAATGTTTTCATCTTATTGTAATGAATTTGTCATTATGGGTTATCGTATGCAGTATTGTTGTCTCATCACTTACCCTGGCAGTGGCAGGCGAAAATGTAAGTATTAATGGTACCTGTTTTAGAATGATCGATAATTGTTTTTCAAATCGGGTAAAAAATAATATTTAGATGAATGTGTTTTGAATGTAGTTGGGAAGTTCTACCTCGATGTTGCGCGTTGAATCAAGTTTCAGCGTAGAATTATTTCTGTTTTCTCACAGCTGTCATTATTTACTCGAAATTTTGAAGCGACTATATTCTGGATAACTTATAATAATTGCAGGCAAATTCAAAGAAAAACAATCCCACCAACCAAATGAAAGACGATGTGGTCAGTGACGATGAGGATGCTGAAGGCTCGGGTTTTGGTGAAAGTCAATATGATCTGGAATCAAGTGGCTCTGGATATGGTCCAGACGATGAAGATGGGCCCGAATTTATTGCCAGTAAGTCATGAAGATCATTAAATGATAAGTTTAGTTATGTAGGTACTCGGTTTCATTGTTTATTATGTACTTTTTCAAAAAATATTCAAGATGTTCAAAACTAAACTCGATATTCTTCAAAGACTAATGAATACAATTTGAAATATTTATTCACTGACTAAAATTGACATAAATCTTAATTTAAAACACTTTTCATACTGAATTTGTTTCTGTTCTTGCACTTGTTTTTTTTTTTTTAAATCTTAATGGAGTTAAGTCAATTTTTAACGTTAAGTATGGGGCGAAGTTCTTTAGCAGTGTTGTCAGTGATTTAGTTTTCTGGCTGAAAAATCATTACAAATTGAACCAAGCTCATTATGTAAACTGACAAGTTTTTGACAGCAGATGATTTTAAGGTTTCTTTTTGTATTATAAACTTAGGGGTGCAGTTCAACAGAAGATTTTTGTTCTAAAAGGAAAAATTAAATTTAGATTTTCAATCGGTCGAGGGAACCTCAAATTTGTAATCAAATTTTATCAGTTTTCTTAATTCATAGATGGAAACCTGAAATCTGGCAAATCACGAGGTGATGAAAAAACGTTCCCGATGCCAAAAATTACATCAACAGCTGAATCAATTTCATCGTCACCATCGCCGAAACATATTTCCGAATCATCTAAACCATTTGACGAGGATTTGCGGGCAAACCCAGGGGTAAATCATCTGTAACGTGGTCTGTTTAAGTGCTTCAAGTTTGCGCAGATGTTCTAATTCTCTGACTTGGTTGTAGGAAACCGCCTCGAACAAAAATGAAGACATTTTCAGCAATCATGGAGTGCCAAGTAAAAACAACTTTGAACCTGTCGAAAACGAGAACCACAATCGTGAAATAGTTTCCAAAAACGGTTTAGAGGAAGATGGTACTTTTGATAATCATCATCCTGACGACAAATCGTCGGTTGATGAAAACCCAAGAATTGACACGAATGTTGGTGTGTACAAGGTCAACACTCCAGATCGAGATCGAACTTCATCATTCTTCGCACAGCCTGGAATTTTAGCTGGTGAGTGTTTGCACTGGTATTATTTAATTCCTTGATTGTAAATCATTTGAATGTATCAAAAATTATGCAATTAAAAAAAAAAAAACTAGCGCAGCAAACTTCGCTAGGAAAAAATAAGTTTTCCAGAAAAAAGAATTATGAATTTTGATGGTTACATTGATTGTCTGTAAGTTAAATATACGTAAATGGTATGTATGATTGTATGAAATTTTTTAGCTGCTGACGAAATTCAAACAATGTGAAATTTAAAAGCATTATTTTTTGAAATGAATTAATTAAGATGATCAAGTATGGTATGATTTTTGTAAAAAGAAAAATTCATGAAAATTAGAAAGAAAAGGGAAAAAAAAGCTATACTGGAAGTACCGTTCTGACGATCCTCACAAAAATTGGTAGCATGCTATAATAAAATATAATAAATATTTGTTTCAAATTTCGTACATATTGTTCGGAAATTCCGAATTTTATGACCAATATGAAAACAAAAATAGCGGTTCCGGAAGTACCGTCCTGCCGATCCGCATCAAAATCAATAGGTCTGGTCTTTGGCTAGGCACAAATGTTCGTACCAAATTTCGTGATTATCGGACAAAAATTGCGACCTGTATCGTGGGAACAAGAAAACTGAATATATATATGTATCACATTTTTCTTAGCAAAGCCCAATAATTGGAAACAGTGAACAAAATTCAGAGTACATCTGCTGGATTGATATTTCCACGTAAATTACACTCGGTCGACTCACTCAATTTTGATGTCAAAATTATTGAGAGACATTTACTTATCAATCAATTTCAGCTTGTTGCCTTACAAATTATAACATGAAGAAAATAAATTTTCTGTGCATTGCGATTATCTTTCAAGTAATAAAATATAAACAGAAAATAATGAAGATTAGAAATTTATTTCATTTCTTCATTGTTATGGGATATCTTGTGACTGAAAAAAAAATTGAAATAAATAAGTTGGGTTATAAACAAATTTTTTAAAAATACGCTAAAAATTTGAAGAAGAAAAATAAAATTTCCATTCAACTGGTGCTTGAACAGGGAATACTTTGCATGTAAGGATGCGTTGTTGCCCCAGCGTCGTAATGACTGAAAACTGATGAAACTTGGGTTGAAAAAGTAAGCCCATTGACAAGAGATAACTGCTAAAAATGAAATATTATTTCAGCGCCCGTAGGTAGTACAAGAACTACGTCACACTCTACTGCGTCAGTAACTGCAATAAAAGCGTATAATAAAAAATATATTGCTATTTGATCATATAATAAGGTAAGTAATTATTCGCACGGGCGTAACCAAGGGGACAAAGGGGTGATTGCCCCGGTTACCTCATTTTTTCTTTGTTTTATCACTTTTCAAGTTTGGAAAAGTTTTTAAAAATAAATATGTGACTGGGTTTTCATAAATGCTAAAAACAATTTGATGACTTTTTTTGTTCTCCACGTTTGAAAATGAAGAATTTTATGGATTAAGCTAAAGTTGACTGATAAGTAGTAGTCTCTCAATGATTTTGATAGTAAAACTGAGTCGAGCAATTGTAATTTACCTGGAAATAACACCCCATTAGATGTACTCTGAATTTTGTTCACTGTTCCCAATTATTGGGCTTTGTTGAGAGAAATGTGGGTACAACTTTTGTGTGACTGTACAAAATTTTGTTAGTCACCATTATGTTCAGCAAGTCAAGTAACTATGATTTTGACATGAATCAAAAATTTTAGTACCACCAAGTGTATTAAGTACTCCCACAGTAAGTTAAAAATTAAAATCTCATTCAACATGGGGGACTTCAGATTTATGAGTGACCAGCCAAAAGGTTTCTGTGATACCACCTGAATTGTTGCCTTCAAAAGAGATGTCACGTAAGGTTTGTCCGATAGTATGTCCATTGAAAGTCCTAGTGTCCAAATAGCATGTGAAGATATTCGCACAAAGCAAATGGAGTTATTTTAGCTGTTTTACCTATATCTTTTCTGGCCAATGGGATCTGATGAAATTTCTAATCAAGTTGGGAACACAACTTACGAGCATTAACGCTTACACTCAAACCTATTATCAAAAATTTGATGCTGAGAATGGTGGTGAGTGTTTTCTCACAGTGATGCCCAACCGCACATATTATGCCCGTGGCCCTAATGTCTATTTTTCTAAATAAGTCTTCACCCTTCATATCTATGTTAAAGTCCATTATACAAAGAGCCCAGATGACGCAATCGTTTATGTGCCACACGGATGTTGTACCTCTTATAATCTTCACGAATGAGTCGCAATTTACTCGCCAGTCCATTATCAACAGCCACAACTTCCAAATTTGGTCAGATAAGAACCCGTACATGACTTAACCACACCAGTTTCAGAGACAAATTCACGTCAATGTTTGGGCTGGAATTTTAGGACACAAATTAATAGGTCCATATTTTATTCCAAATTGGCTGAACAGTGAATATTACAGAGAATTTCTCACTAAAAGCATGAAAGAGTTCTTAGAGGATGTTCCTCTTGTCCAAAGACCAAACATACATTTCCAACAAGATGGATGCCCAGAGCACTCCACAAGAGTCGTCTCAATGTACTTAAATCATCGGTTTCCAAATAAGTGGCTTGGTCATCATGGTCTAATTAAATGGGCCTCTCACTCGGCTGATTTAACCCCTCTTGATTTCTATTTATGGGGAGAAACTAAAAGGTTGGTGTATGAAAATAAGCAACCTGTTAATAATGTGAATGAACTACAAAAGCGAATCTAAAAGCCTTCAACACAATCAGTTAAAATCCAAACATCACTGGAAAAACAGTGAACAATATTCTCAAGCAGGCGCGAGAGTGCATCAGACAAAATGGGGAGAATTTCGAACATTTATTACATTAAACACAAATACTTAGCAAAATTGTGACATAACATTTTAATTTTTGAAAGTTTTCGAATTTATAAAAATTTTAATTCGTTTGTTTACCAAATAAAAATTCAAAATAGCCAATTTTTCAAGAGGAACTTTTTTGTTCATCTTGTCAAATAGTACATAATAGGATAGAAAACAAAATTTTTCAGCTTAAAATATTATTTTATTCTAAAACTAAAAAGGCTCAATTTCAAATAACTCCTTCAATTTCAAAGATAGCCTATAAGCAATGAGGAATTTTTTGTTTTTCTCGAAGAGTTCTATAAGATATCCCCCTTTTATTGCAAAAATAAGTGAAATTTCTATGCATGTTAATTTGGTTGCTTATCTGCACATTATAAGGCCAAATATTGAAGATAAGCTATATGCGAAGAAGACTTTTTTTGTTTCTCTCGAAGAGTTCTATATGATCCCTTCGGTTGGGTCAACCATGTTGGGACACACTGTATTTCTGGCTTTGTTTTAGCATTTAGTGCTCTGTAGTCTTCCACAATTAGTCATTTACATCCAGTAGCCAGATGCTCTGAATCGTTATTGATGTAGCTACAAAGAGCAGTATGATAAAAAACAACAAATTTCACTTGGTGAAATAGCAAGGTAAGATAGGTAATTATGGTCATTAGGGGTTCATAACATCAGATGCAATTCTGTCACTGAAAATAACAAACTTCTTGAAAGTTTGTTACTGAAGTTCTAAATACTGGGAGGTATCGTTATGGATTAAAATATTAACAAGTTTAACGATAGAAAATATTAAAGATTATGAACAAATTTGATTTTTGCACAAGCCAATTTATAAATATTTTTAATAAAATTTTGACAAATATTGATATTTCTAGAACAGACAAATATTAATATTAGTGGTAGATTAAACAAAACGTAAGCTTCACACATGTGGACCTCAAGGAAAATGATAAACTTTAATGCTTTTTAGTCTGAAAATTGTGACGAATGGTGAGTTTTCAAATTAAATAAAAGCCTAAGATATTTGTTTATTTTAGGCCTAATGGAAAATGACAAACTTTTATATTGTTTTGGCTAAGTATCTTGATTTTAAAGGTGATTTTTCAAATTAAATGAAGGCCTAAGATTATTATGTAATGCAGGCCTAATGGAAAATAATGAACTTTTGAGTTGTTTGGGCTAGGTATTGTGATTTTAAAAGTGATTTTTCAATTTAAACATAAGTCTGAGATTTTTATTCAATGAAGGCTTAATGGAGAATAATGAACTTTTATACTATTTAGGCTAGGTATTGTGATTTGAAGGGCCATCCACACATACAAACTTTACCCCAAACTTATTTGTGCGGTATAGTTTGCACAATGAGATGGATCACTTGATAAGAGTCCACACCTCATAAGTAAACTTGCGCAAATTTCAGTACAAGTCATTTTATACAAACTTCAATCTGATGCTTGATAGGGCTAAATTCTGTCCTCACATGCAACCATTATCTTGCAAATCAAATTTGAATAAAAAATCTTGGACATTGCGAAGTTTACGCAAGAAACGCTTTTGAGACTGTACGTGCCCTATTTAAATGAATAAGCTTACTTGCACAAACATATTCGCTTAGGTAAGTTTGCGGTTAAGCTTGTGCATGCGGATGACCCTTTAAAAGTGATTTTTCAAATAAGGCGTAGGCCTAAGATATTCACTCCATGTTGGTCTAACAGAAAATGAACTTTTCTGCTGTTTATCATGATTAAATGTGATGATTCAATATTAACTATACAATTCTTTTTTTCTGCCCATTATCTGGAGGCCACTCTGATCTCAATAAAAGTATTAATCCAACAATTGACAAGAAATTCCAGCTTGGCAACTCAAAAAATATATTTAACGATGTATCACTCAATAATTTGTGAATTGTTGCTTCTATCTTCTCACTGACGACCACTTGCACCTCAAAAAATGATCAAATCCAAAAATTGACTAAAAATTTGGCCTTGGCATTCCTAAAAATAATATTTGACAATATATTATTCAATAATTTGTGAATTGTAGCCTCTAACCTCCTTTTTAGGGTCACTCAGACCCCAAAAAATGGTCTATTCCAAAAATGGGCCAAATCATTCAAATAAAATGTAGGTCTAATACCTCTATTTAACAAAAATTCATAATTCTTTCGCAGTTTTTTTTTTTTTTTTTTTTTTTTTTTTTTCCCACTCTAGTTTTTATTAACTTCTTTCTTATCAGTAAAGAACAACAACTTTTAAAGCATCTTGTAACGTTGAGTGGTGTTGACCTTGTACTTCAGAATACCACTGTCAGTATGTGTATTCCTTTGTATTTAACGTAATTTTTGTTATTTTTTATGCTATATCGACCAATAAGATTTCATTATTCAGTTATAACAACTTACAGAATCAGCTACGGGCTTTGGTATCACATGAATGGGAGAGCTCCATAAATTAATGGAAGGCTGGTAGATCCCTTCTTCTACCATTTGTGAAAAAAATTTTTTGGCAATGGCTAACCTATCTGAAACCAAGCACCTTGCCTTTGCAACACAATTTTGTCCACTTTTTTCAATTATGTATATTCAGTACCTCCCACCGAGTTGTTGTATACTTCGTCATTTTTTGTTTTTCCAGTTACAAATTTACCAGTTGTTGAATTGCTCAAACGTTTATACCAAAATGGGCCAAAAAATCAGCACCTAATATGGGACGTTGAATATTAGCGATAGTGAAGATCCACATCATTTATCTATCGAAATCAGTATTGACTTAGTCACAAAATTTGAAAGTCTGGAGACCCTTCCATATTTGGGACAGTGTTTATTTGAAGGCTTATCTCTACATTATATGTAGGCAACGCATCATTGTACCGTTTGTTTAATGGGCAATGCATTTAAGTATGGTTGTAGAGGTGGTCCACAACCTGTCTGTCGACTAATGTAAGGAGTGGAAAAGGATGAAGTCCCCACAATACAATTTTATTTAATTTTTTTTTTTTTGGTGGTGTGTGCACATATTCTTTGGATCTGTTTTTTTAAATTCTCAAAGGGTTTAATATTTTATGGGACTTTGTTGTTTTTGTTTTTCATGTAGCTGTCATTGGTGGCGCTGTTGTTGGTTTGCTGTGTGCCATTTTAGTTGTCATGTTCATCGTCTATCGGATGCGTAGAAAAGACGAAGGCTCGTATCCACTGGAGGAAATGAAACGATGTGCCGCCAATAATCATTACATGAAACCGAATCACAGAGAATTTTTTGCTTGAGCAGTAAAATATTAAAAATAAAGAAGAGGTAAATAAAGTGTATGTCTAGGTACATGTGTGTACAATGTTTTGTAAATGTTAAAATAGTCACATAAGTATTTATGATTTATTTGAATTTGTCAAAATCGACCCACGTTCACTGAATTTGTAACCATTTGAGTGGATTAAGGACAAGTACAATTTAAGCTACCTTTTTATTTCTCCATAACTTACTTTTTATTTTTCGTTGACTTTATTCCATTTCTCTCTCCCTTAAAACCTTCCGTCTCTTCCTTGCTCTCTTTCTATGATGTACGTTTTTTCTCATCCTTGTTCTTAGGTGTTTCCATTTTCATGCTGATAAAGTTATGATGCATCATTTGTGAAAATAATCATGGTTTGTATACAGAGCTGATGATTAATTCATTCATCATTTAAATGTCGTTCTCTCAATCTGCTTTTATAAGTGTATGCGTGCATGCCTGTTTACACAACGTATTTCATCTACTCAGTTCTAAAATCATGTTGAGATTATCATGACGTAGGGAGTTTTCTCAATTGTGATAATATTATCAAGTCTGTAGTTTCCAAGTGAAGCAATAGGATTAACGTAATTCTTAACAAAATTATACCATAATTTGACGAAGAGAATCTCTCATTAATTAAATCAGTCAAGTTTCACCAAGAATTTTCAAGATTTTGTTACTGGAGCATAAATGCCAATTTTACTGGGCTAATTGGTAGCGAAAATTTTAAAGTACTTGACATTTCTGAAATTGTCCCATTGATCTTCAGAAGTGATTTAAGGATCAAAACTGTCGCACAAATTTAGAATTATTATGAAATTGATTTTTCTTCCCGTGTTCTTTGATTTGAAAAAGAACGTTTCGATATTTTTATACATTTATTCTCTGATTTATAAAAAATTTTAGGTAATTTTTCAACTGTTCTCAACGCTAAATCTATGGTCAAATATGCAATTTTTGGGCAAAGTTTTTTTTTTTTTTTTTTTGATTGCGCGATAAGACAATTTTTACGCAATATTAACGGTTATACTGTATTATTTTTTGTTTATCGGTAGTGTAGAATCCGACTGCATTGTTGAGTCAAGTTTATTCTCAATGTGGCATGCAGAATCGATGCAGCATAATTATTCTTGGTGTGTGCATTAACTTCAGTATTTTCTACATATTTAGGCAGATCACGAGTTATTTTTCTGGTTGTTTCTCGAAAAATTTTCATTATTTTTCGAGTAAATTAAGTTCAATTCCAAAAACATAGAATGCGACTTTTTTAACGCCCTCATCCGATTAGCATACAATTTTATTTTTTCCAACCGACAAAAAAGGTGTGTTGTTGCCCTACAATACCCGGTATCAGTAGTAAACCGATTATCTCGTCACTGTTTTTATCTTTTCTTCACTTACATGTTAGTCATGACCCCATATCCTCGTGAATACCTTCTTTCCATACTGTATGTATAACGTAATTGGTGAGTACTCGCTGTATTTTTGTTCTCTCAATTTGTCTACATACTCGGTCATATTGATATTTTGGCTGACATTATGGGTTTTATTTGTGTTTTTATTTTTTTCACCCGATACAGTATTCTAAAGGCAGTCCAGCACTTCTGTAAAGGAAAATTAGATTTTTATTTATTTATTTTTTGTCTTCATTAAGGATTTTGTATTACCATTTTCACTTACAGATCACGCCCCTCTCCCTCGCGCCAACTATGTCTCTGATGACAATCCCCCTACGTGAATAAAATTCTTTCCATCCTTCGTTAATTGATTTTTTGTATTTTCACTGAAAATAAAAAAAATGAAAAATTGTAAAACCAATTTATTATTAATCTGTAAGTAAATCATTGCTTTACGTACCAATCTACGACTTTCTGAATACCTACTCTACCTATCGTGGTGATAAACGTTCAATTTAATAATAAATTTTATTTAAAAAAAAAAAAAAAAAAACTGACTGCGTAATCTGAATGAGTAGCTCTTATTGGCGGATGTGCCCAAATTTATAATAATAGCTTTTTCAATCTTTGAATTCTTATTTTCTTCAGTAACAAAATTCTAATTTTTTAATTTTAAAATATGAATAGCCTAGGACATTCTCCCGATGTCAGAAACATTTTGAGCTTACTTTCATTAAAATCTATAAAGTCAGACATTTGTTCCGAGCCAACGATATTCCGTTAGTTCTGGAGATAGACATACCAAACGTATAAACTCCCTTACACAATCCGTAAAAATAAACATTACTTTATTCGCATTTTCATGTTGTTGTTTATATTCTAAAACGCATTTCTGTCCTCATACCTTCTCAAAAATACTCCCTTATACTCGTCTAAAATGTTTTTTCTCCTAGATTCATTTTCGAATTCTTAATTTATTACCTTCTCCATAATTTTTTTTTGTATTCATGCTCTATATTGTTTTGTTTTTGGATTCCTTGTTGAAATCCGCCCCATTTTTACTCTAGTGATTAGTGAATAAACTATTTCAGCTGATGCTGTTATTTTTTTTTTTTTTTAATTTAAATTTTCTTTTTTTTTACGAATTTTTTTCGTACAAACTGTTGTTTTGATTACTTCTTTCAACGATAGTTTTCGAATAGTTTCATTTTCATGATTATTATGTTTAATCTTTTTTGTAGATATGTAGATATTTTTTTTTTCCAACATTTTATTTTATTGTGAATTGTTCTTTCTTCGTGTTTTTCCCCTTATTAATCTAGAAATTAGTAAATAGCCACGTTTTACTCGGCTTGAAAGAAATTCATTGGCGTTCTACTAATTAACTTTTTTATTTCATACTAGTCGTCAGCCTTGTCTTCGCCAGGTTGTGAGAAAATGATGACTAAATCACAACTGAAGAAATCGAGAGTCTATGCTTATCAGCATATTGGCACCAATCAGTAAAATTTATAGAAAATCTTATCAGTAAAAACGTATTTAGTTAGAAAATATAGAAAAACAATTTTTGACCAGTCACCCATTCAACTGACAGCAGAAAAGTGCTTTTTCAAAAAGTGTTTTTGGTCCATATCTGCTGGCCCTTTCTCGTTTTTAAAATTTAAAAAAAAAACGCATCTAGATGTAATACTGATGCATACCCATCCCAATTCTCAGCCTTCTAGCTCAATGAGAAGTACGAAAAAAAATGGCGGATGGAAGTCCGGATGTTTTTGAATTTTATATAGAAGATAGGTACCTAAACTAGGTAGTTGACCGAAAAATGTAACTTTTTTTTTTCTTAGTTGTGATTTGGAAAAACTTTCATTTAGGTGCGCCTGTAGGCGTCTGCAGTGCCCATGTATTGCATTTCTTAACTTCGAAATTCATTCTACGATAATTATGTTAGCTGCCATTTTTACGTTACTTACTCTTGACTTGTCTGCCCCTTCTCTTGTGGTCCAGTCAAAAATAAGCATCAAAATGAGGAAATAAAAAAAATTAGCTCACAAACTTCAACTCTATAAGGTTGTTTGGTGGGTCCCTTGAAATAACATACTTCTAGGCCTTTTGCAACTTCGAGGAGGGGGTCTATTTTCCCAGAAATTTGATTTTTCGCGTTTTTCTCTGCCAACTTCAGTTTTGTGACGAAAATAGTTCGGTAGAAAGTATTTTGGCATAAAATTTCATACGAGAAAAGTTCGATGAATTTTTTGTTAAACGCCCCCTTCTCCACCAGAGAGTCTTGAAAACGACCGTTATCCAGTGAATATGTTCAATAGCATTATATGGGAAATATAACTCATAATCATACCCTTCATATAATTTGTAAACGCAGTACATATTTTTCATCCATCTGGCCCCCTTTCATAATCCCTTACCATCCCTTTCACCCCGTGAAGGAAAACTGATTCAGTACTGCATACACAATACAATTTCGGTGAAAATGTCATAAAAGTAAATAAAAATGAGTACCGCACCAGTTTTGCTTCATAAGAATGGGTGGGCTGTGAAGATGCAAAGGTGAAGAAGATTATATAGGTTTATTGAGAGGGGCTGAATGGGTGAAAATATGTATTGGGTTTACTAATTACATAAAGAGTACGATAATGAGTTATATTTCCAGTATAATGCTATTGAACATGTTCATTGAGAACGATTGTTTTCAAAACTCCTTGGAGAGGGTGGGTGTTGAACAAAAAATTATGCTTAAATTTTTTGTAGGAAATTTTATGCAGAACTATTTTTATAATAAAACTAAAATTCGTGAAAAGAAACGCAAAACCTAAATTTTTGGGGGATACACGCAAACCCTCTCTAAAATTTTAAGAGACGTAAAGGATGCAACTTTTAGTACGATACTCTAGAAAACCCACACAACAACCCTATGTAATTAAAGTTTATGTGCTAATTTTATTTTATTTTTTGTCATATTTGACTGGACTATCGTGAAAAAATGTGAAAATGTTTTCGTTTTATTCACAAGAGAAGAATTTTTGCCCTTTTTCAAAACGGAAAAAAAAAACACTGTCTACCTAAGATATGCGTATATTGTTCACGGGTCCGTCGTATCTAAATATAATTATTATTCCCTCGTATATACGAAACTATATTTTTTTCATACTTTTATATCCATTTGTATGTTATTCCGTATTCTTTTGAAAATGTATATCATTATTCACTTCTTGTATTGTATTTATTTTTGAATATAACCGATCGCATTTACTCTCCACGCAGAGGCTATTTTATTCAGCTGTATTTACATCCAAGTATGCAAACGACAGGTTTTTAATTTCTTTGATAAGCGTGCGTATATACATATATGTATTCCAGGCATCAATTTCTGAATCAATATCAGATAGTTTCTTGTCAGAAAATTTACTTAAAATTATAATATTTGTTAGGTG
The DNA here is from genome assembly GCA_011428145.1 of Ericerus pela. Taxonomy (NCBI): domain Eukaryota; kingdom Metazoa; phylum Arthropoda; class Insecta; order Hemiptera; family Coccidae; genus Ericerus; species Ericerus pela. The sequence goes on from WOFM01000222.1 coordinate 40,843, forward strand.
TGAATAGTTTTTACCGGCTATCTGAGGTTACTATCGGTACCCTATCGGGGTGTGGGGGCGTACCTTAAAGACAGGATAGCTCCCATTCACTCGTCGTCATACATGGGTAGTCTAGAATGATTTTCAATGGCGAAAAGGTACTTATCTTTTACAAGCTGTTACCCACTCTCTGTTTCACAGGGTTGACTGCTTTCTTCTCTTTTTTCCATCTTTCTCCAACCTATATGCGGTCCTCAGTATCCAACAATCTGTTCAATTCAAAATAAATTCGAATGGAAATTTCACCGCCTCAAAAAATGTATCCTACAAACGTATCACACGATAATCTACGATGAAATAATCATCTCAATCCCATTTTTTGTAGTCCCAAGGGGGCTAACTGTTGATTCGAACTCAAAATTTAAATTACATGCCCAAAAACGGATTCTCGAAATTCGTATTCATCGCCCCGAAGAACATATTATGACTGGATTTTGGATAATATTCGAAAAAACTTTCTGTACCTATCCCTTTTTTATGGTCCAAACGAGGCGAACAATTGATCCTAAAATTGACGCAAAATTAATTCAGCATCTCGAAAAACATATCCGAAGATTTATCACTCCGTAATACTTCCGTGAAAAAAAATTTTTAGCACCCTTTCTTTGGCCTCGAAGAATTCAACAATATTACGCGCCTCCAGCCAGAAATACATAAGCGCGTGCGCGCACACGCACACAAAATACACGGGCTGTGAACTTTCGATTATTGTCAGAAAACCATCAAATTAGCTGAAGTATCGAATATCTACATTGATCGTTAATAAAAGTCATAAAATGAGCAATTTGAAATAATGAAAAACTACGGGGTCATGAAAACTAATGACACTTCATACTCGTAATTAATGGATTTGATATGTACATCATTAAAAATACCACCGTTTGGAGTAGTAAGGGCATCGTAATTTGCCATCAAATCAAAATGGTTATTTTTGACTTTTATTCTTACTGTCTCGCACCTTAAAACACATCGATGTAACTATAAAGGATTGACTAACTTGCATTTACGATGAAAAATTTATCAATGTAAACGAATTCCATTTTTTCAACTTCGATGAGATAGGTAAGTACTTAGTTAATATTATCATTGTCATCAAAACTCGAAAAACTTTCTTTTTTTTTCCAACGCAATTTTGAATCTACCGAAGCTAATATTTGTCAAAATTGAATGCTACTGAGGAAGCAACTTCTAAGGAAAAAAAAATCACCCAATTTGATTTGACTAAGAAAAATTTTTCGGGTTTATTTGCATACAGCCTTGAAAATTTCGCATTTTCAGTAACATTTGAACGGCTTAGCTGCGTTCTCAATGCTTCGAGAAACGAACTCTTATCTTTTCTCCACACATTATAAAATACTACGAGCCAAAAACGGTTGGAAACACTATCACTCCAGAACCGCTGGACAGATTGTGAGATTTTCAAGAAAAAATCGTGTTATTCCAAGGAGGGTTTATAGTCATCAAGGAAATCCGAAGCCCACCTGGGGGTAACGTTGTCAATCTTTACCATCTGTGAAAACAGAGAACGGACCAAACATTTCTTGAAACAAACGAAAAAAGAGTAAAAAAGAATTGAAAAAAAAAACTTCTCCCTCTCTCTTTTTTCATCGTCTGATGTCTACTGGTTGGTGAGATGGATATAATTCTCTCTCTCTCACTCTCTCACATTCTCTCTCTCTCACTTTGTTTCGTTATTTTTTTTCATGGGGTTTCATTTGGGTCTACCAAAAAGGGATTTAAAAAAATATTATTAGAGACTATAAGGGGAGTGGAACTGCGGGTAACAGCTCGTATAGTAGGTTCATAACAGCAGTAAAATTTGTGGACAAATAGGCAAAATGTTCAAAAACTTTAAATCACTTGACTTTTTTGTTAGTACAGTCAGGGCTGTAACTAGGTACGTGCGATCTGTGCATTCGCACAGGGCGGCCGAGTGCAAGGGTGCCATACTAACAAAAAAAAAAAAAAAATCTGCCGCGCATCAATCGCAGTAAGTGTGTATTTTCCAAAAGTGTCAAATTTTGTAATGGCTGCCATTCAAAAACCAGCAGACCAATTTCGCTCAAATTCAAAACCAATCCATTCCCTAATAGTCTCCAACTACCATAAAAATTTCGAGCCAAAATCTTTTAATTTACGGGAATTATCGTGATGACAACGTGGTGGGTTTGCAAAACTTTGAGAACCCCTTCTTCCAAAACTACTGAATGAATTTCAACAATTTTAACATGGATGTGTTTCCCATGAAAGCGTCTAACACTATCTTAAGTTTAATTGCCATAAGTCAAAAAGCGGAGGCTCCACAGACTTAAAAAATGTCAAAATCAGTAAAAAGTGTCAAATTTGTAACGGCTGCCATTTGAAAACCAGTTGACCAATTTCGCTCAAATTCAATACCAAACCAGTCCCAAATAGTTTGAAACTATCATAACAATTTCAAGCCAAAACATACAAATTTACGGGAGTTATCGTAATGACAACATGCTGGGTTTGCTACACTTTGAGAACACCTTCCTCAAAAACTAACGAATTAATTTCAAAAATTTTAACACGAATGTGTAGCCCAGGAATGCTTTTAACACTACCCCAAGTTTCATTGTCATAAGTCGAACAGCGGAGGGTTCACAGACTTCCAGAAAATTCCAAAATTAGCAAAAAGTGGAAATATATATATATATATATGTAAAATACGTGTACGTATTTTAGAAATAGCTGGCTATTTCACGTCCGTCTTATCATTTCCATAGTACGGCAGAATCGAATGTATCGAGATTTAGCCGATAAGACAGGACTGTGTAACTGCAAGTAAATTTTTATTTGATTTCATTCGTGTGCTGTGGTTATAATGTAGACGATCAAAACGTTTCTTTCTAGTAATTTTCTGCTAAACTATGTAATATGACAATCTAAGATTTAAGTAATTTTGTAATCGAGTAATGAACCTTTTAATCTTTGTATTTCACTTCTTTTAGTGCAATCGAGATATTGTTCATATTTCATTCAAAATTACTTACAAATACAAAGATTAATTCTTTGATCAGCGATGTCGCCAGTTCGATTACAAGTTTTCATGCTTGCTGAGGCTGCTGCTGATGGGAAATCTACTGTTATCAGAATAAAAAGAGTTAGAAAACCAGGGGATGAAATGTGGTACGCTTTTCCTCCTGAATTTCAATCGCTGACTATTCATGCCAAGCTGTTAGCTACGGGTTCAATGAAAGCTGCCAGAGATGCGCTTAAAGCCCGCGGACAGTATCGCACTGTAAATGTTAGCCTGTCTGAGGAGCTAGCAAAATCATATCTGGATGATGACGGTAACTTTGTCTTTTCTGATTATTTTTTGTCATCGGTAGAGACTGGTTCTTCGTCTGTCGCGCCGGTAGTGTCACTGGAGAAACAGGAATCACTAAAAGAAATAATGAAACATTTTCTGGTCGATAAATTAACATCCAAGAATTCAAACGTAGTTGCTTGGGCTGTTAGTTTCGAAAAAGAAGTAGCTCGGTTTTCTCTTGTTGGATCCAGAGTTATTGAGGTTTTTCACCTTTGCTTAGATACGTCAATGAATGACTGGTTCCTGAGTACCCAAAAGAAAATTGGTGTTGATGCTGACTGGGCTCTATGGCACGAGGATCTTATCGCCACATTCGGTGACGTATCTTGGAAACCGATCCGATTTGCTTACAATTTCCGATATTTATCGGGCTCCTTAATAGAATACGTTATAAAAAAAGAAAAATTAATGTTAGATCTAGACCATTTTATCGCTGAAAATGTATTACTGAATTTAATAGTGTTAGGCTTGCCGGCTCATATTCAAGATTCATTGAATCGTAATTCAGTAACTACGGTAAAATTATTAATTTCTAAATTAAAAAAATATGATGCTGATAACCCTGCTCGTCGTACATCTTCTGAGAATGCAAATTCGACTATGTCAAAAAAAACAAATACGATTGTTCAAAATGTTAATGGTATTACTAATTATAAGAAATTTACTCCTAAAAAAAAACATGTTCGATTTGTGATAAATTAGGGAAATTTGGTAGAATTCACTCGGAAAATGTCTGCTGGTTTAAGGACTCAAAAAAAAATGAAATTAACAAAGTAAAATCTGTAAATAATTTGGAGATAGAGTCCGAAATCAATAATTCAGATGACTTGCCAAAAAAACGAGTAACGGTACCACTGATTCAATTATGTCTTTTAATTAATGATTCTATATTATGTAACGGTATTTATGATTCCGGCTCAAATATTTCATTAATAAACTATAAATTTGCAAGGAAAAATAAAATAAAAATTAACTCTTGCAACAATAATTTTAAAATGGTCAGTGGTACGGCTTCAGTCTTTGGAATCGTAAAAATCAAAGTAAAAATTTTTGATATCGTCAAATTTGTAGATGTTTTTGTGATAAATTCGATTAATTTTGATTATGATTTTTTGATTGGCTTAAATATGATAAAGGATTTTGGGTTACACCAAGACCATGAATTGAATATCTCTCAGATTAACGTAATGGATAATAATAAAAAAATTGATCTCGGAACCGTAGTTCAGTCTGCACCGTTTACAGTAAATTTTAATGAATCTATTAAAATTAATGAATTCGAGGCAAATTTGGATCATTTAAATAATTACCAAAAGAATAAAATAACTTATTTAATTGAAAAACATAAATCTATTTTTGCGAAACACAAATTTGATACGGGTTGTGTACACAACCACGAAGCTTCAGTTAAATTGACTGAGCATAGGTATGTATCTCGCAAGCCGTACAGATGTAATCCTATTGATCAGAAGGAAATTGAATCTCAAATTTCCCAGTTGTTAAACCATGGTCTGATCCAGGAATCTACATCTCCTTTTGCGGCTCCAGTTACACTGGCATTTAAAAAAGATGAGTTTGGCGTTCGAAAGAAGAACAGATTATGTATCGACTTTACGGCATTAAATAAGCTTATTGTACCTGAAAGTCAACCTTTCCCATTAATAGAAGATTTAATTGTGAAGACTAGGGATTGTGTTTATTTTTCAGCTTTCGATATTAATTCCGCTTTTTGGACTATTCCCTTACGCAAAAAAGATTCTTATAAAACAGCTTTCGTCACACAAAATGGCCATTTTGAGTGGACATGTTTGCCATTTGGCCTTAAAACATCTCCCGCAATTTTTCAAAGGATCCTACAAAATATTATCCGACGTAACGGGTTGGACTATTTTTGTGTAAACTATATTGATGACATTCTAGTTTTTTCAAAAACATTTGAGGAACACTTGGAGCACATTGATAAATTGTTTATGGCCATTAAAAAAGAAGGTTTTAGATTGAAACTATTAAAATGTAATTTTGCCAAAAATAACGTAAAATATTTAGGCCACATAATTAGCAATAACGTAACTAAGCCTGTTTTTGATAATGTGCTCCCTATCAAGAATTTTCCCATTCCTCAAAATAGAAAGAATGTGCGCCAATTTTTAGGGAAGGTTAATTTTTATAAGAAATATATTCCAAAGGCTGCACATATTTTAGAACCGTTACACAATTTATTGAAGAAAAACGTAGATTTTAATTGGTCAACAGACTGCCATAATAGTTTCGAAAAGATAAAAAGTTATTTATGTTCAAGTCCTTGTTTAGCTATTTATGATCCTTTAAAGGAGACAGTTTTATACACTGATGCAAGTTTGGAAGGACTTGGTGCAATCCTGAAACAAAAACAGAAAGACGGAAATTTTCGGCCAGTCGCTTATTTTTCCAAAAAGTTAAATGTTTATCAAAAAAAGAAAAAGGCGATTTTTTTGGAGTGTCTGGCAATTAAAGAGGCCTTAATGTTCTGGCAACATTGGCTTCTTGGAAAGAAATTTGTCGTTTATTCAGATCATAAACCGCTTGAGAATCTGAACGTAAACTCTAAATTTGATAATGAACTTGGTCAGCTTATGTTTTACTTGTCTCAGTTTGATTTTTCAGTAAAGTATTTACCTGGTTCCGAGAATCAGGAGGCCGACTGTTTGTCGCGTAACCCTGTCCTCGAACATTTTGAAACGCATAAAGAACTTAAAATAGTAAATTTTATTCAATTTAATGAAATAGCTATGGACCAAAATAAATTTTCAAGAGACTATTTCCAAAAAAATAACGTAATAAAAAAAAATAATATACTCTTCATGAACATTAGAGGTAAAAATAAAATTTTGATAACAGAAGATTTAGCGACTAAAATAATAAAGATAGTTCATGAAAAATTTGGTCATATTGGTCCTAAGCAGCTTTCGTTCCATCTTATTCCAATTTATTATTGTAAAAATTTTTTCAAACTGATTACCTCTTTCTGTCAGAATTGCGCTATTTGTACTAAAAATAAGTCCAGAGCATCTTTTCGTTATGGTTTTCTATCTCAGTTGGGCCCTGCGACTGAACCGTTTCAGATTATGTCAATAGATACAATAGGTGGCTTTAACGGAAATAATACTTCAAAAAAATATTTACACTTATTAGTTGATCATTTCACACGTTTTGCGTACATTTTACCATCAAAAACTCAAAAAGCCACAGATTTTATAAATTTAATACGTAAAATTTTAAGAGAAGGACAGAAAATAGAGACACTTCTGGCGGATCAATACGGCGGAATAAATTCAAAAGAATTTAAAGAATTTCTGGAGTCACACAATATCAAATTAATTTTTACAGCCGTAGACTGTCCTTTCTCCAACGGTCTCAATGAGAGACTAAATCAAACTCTGGTGAATAGAATACGCTGTAAAGTTAACGAAAACAAAATAAATAAAAAAAAGCCTTGGTCAGTTTTAGCAGAAGAATGTGTTCAAGAATATAACGATACTATTCATTCATCAACCTTATTTTCACCAAATTATTTAATGAATAATATTAAAGTAAATTTATGTCCAAAAGATTTTCCGATGCCTAACGTAACAGATCTGACCAATGACAGGTTATTAGCATTTGAAAATTCCCAGAGAAGTCATAAATATAATAAGCAAAAATTTGACTCCAAGAGAAAAGATATTTCTTATAGAGTTGGCGATTTAGTCTATGTAAATCATGGTAATCTGTTAAACAAAAATACACTCGATGAAATAAGAACGGGCCCGTTCAAAATAACTGAAAGTTTGTCAAATGTAATATATCGCGTAGATGCTGGTTATCAGAAGAAAGAGTCAAATTTGTTCCATGTTTCCAAATTACTCCCCTTTGTTTCGTAATTTTCTCAGGTATGGGGATGTAAAATACGTGTACGTATTTTAGAAATAGCTGGCTATTTCACGTCCGTCTTATCATTTCCATAGTACGGCAGAATCGAATGTATCGAGATTTAGCCGATAAGACAGGACTGTGTAACTGCAAGTAAATTTTTATTTGATTTCATTCGTGTGCTGTGGTTATAATGTAGACGATCAAAACGTTTCTTTCTAGTAATTTTCTGCTAAACTATGTAATATGACAATCTAAGATTTAAGTAATTTTGTAATCGAGTAATGAACCTTTTAATCTTTGTATTTCACTTCTTTTAGTGCAATCGAGATATTGTTCATATTTCATTCAAAATTACTTACATATATATATATATTATGTACAGAAGAATTTGAGTGACCTATATATTTGTGATCTACGACTCAGGATCAGCTCTTTTCCACAGGTCCTACTCCCACGTCCCATCATTGTACTGAATGCAATAGTTGTATTTTCCTTTGAAAAATACACTAAAAAAAACTTAATATAATACATTATCGTTGTCCGATACCATTGTCTGGACAACGACAAAGAATATCATTCTAATTTAGATAATGGGAGGGCGTCAAAAAATATATTCGCACAGGGTGGCAAAAAAGCTAGGTACGGCCCCGAGTACAGTAAACTCTCGATAATTTGAACCTCCATAAATTGAAAAACTCTATAAATTGAAGAAATACGTTTGCCCCTTGAGAAAACCTCGATTGTACCAAAAAAATACGTGTATTTTGGTCCCCTGATCATTTAAATGAAATTTTCTAAGCTCGTAGGCCCTCGACATTTTGAAGATTTCCAATGAATAGCCTCTATAATATGAAAGTTACATTTTTTCACCAGCTCGTGTCGTACGTATCTTGTCTTGTTAAGTCTACTTATCGCCTCTTTCTTATTATTATTTCTACCCACTGCTATCTAACCCACGTTCGCAATGATCAGTAAGTGCACTGTGTGCGACCTGGTGTGCATGTTTTCGCTAGTGTTACAATATGTCATATTGAAAATTCAATAGATAGGGCCACACTGATGTTATTGAGTGTCAAAGAAAGATAACAGATTTTTTCAATTTACGATAATTTTCATTCGTACATTATCTGTGCAATAAGAAACTCGTTCTTTCGAATTTCTTTCGTAAATCACTCTTTAAATTGAAACCTCTTTACTTTGAAAACCTCTGTAAAATGAATTTTTCGTTAGGTCCCCTGAACTTCAAACTATCGAGAGTTTACTGTATTTTAAAATTTGTTGTAATCAACCCACCTTCCAACCTCAATGGAGAAAATCTAGGATACCTCAATGGATCAAACCTTTAATTTTTGACTGTCGACTGCGGTCCTACAATATACGGCAAATGATTTTAAACAAAATCCCAGTTCATCTGTCGAAAAATCATTTTCGTTCGCCCAACCATGTATCGAAATCGGTATGTGGTTACAATTTACCTTATGAAATACACGTCGATAAATTACAAATAATTTTATACCACGAGCTGGCAATTTTCACTTCAACATGGCTGCGACACGTTTAAACGAAAACGCGTAGGTAGTACAACGAATTACTTTTTCAAAACCGCATAAAAGGCTAAAAGGCTACCTACCCTACCAAAATTTCTCGATTTCACAAATTTTCCCGCATCCTTTTCAATACACACGCATTTCTCTTCCTATTTCTTTTTTGGTCGAGAAAAAAAGAAAGTTAATCCACAAATAATGGTGAATAATGAATGTTCTTTCCGTTCACGGTTGTACCATTTCTATACATTTTTCCCCTTTTGTACGAAAAAAAAAACAAAAAAAAACTCAAAAAACGATACTTTTTTCTCAACCACATTCCCTAAATGATAGAAATTTAATATTATTAACTACCCTTATAAATCATATTTAAAATCGAGCCAAACTTTTTTTTTTTTTTTTTTTTTGTCGTTATAATCTTTGAAATGGTAATTAGCGAGGGAAATTGAGGAAAGAGAAGAGAAAAAAAAGGTCGTCGTAGCGGGCAAAAAAATAATATAATATATGTAACTACTCACTCTTTTACCAATAACCAAATATAGCAGAAGAAAAAATAACAACAACCATAAAACTACAGAGGAAGAGAAAAAAATATTATATCTATTCAACTTTGATTTAAAAAGGTATTATAGGTACTTAAATTATTATGAAAATCTGTCGCAATGGCGTTACTTTCCTTCTCTTTCATATCCTATTCCGCAAAAAATGAAAACGTAAGCGCATATATTTAATTGAAGAAGTGGATAGGTAATCATTTATTAGTTTTCCGAAATATTCTCTTTGTAAATAGGTGTTCTATATGAAAATCTACAAATACATTTTGATCGTATCATATGAAACGACCTGTGGGTGCGGGTAGGAACCTTTTTCGTTTCATAACACACGGAAATTTTTGGCACCTAAAAAATCAAATTCGTATGCGTATATTAAGGATGATACAATTCAGCTAAAATACAAAATTACATGTTTGTCGGTGACGAAGTATTTACCTTAACCTCCAACTTTTTGAAGCCGATCAATCGAAGAGAGCTGACAAATGAACGAAAAATATTTAATTATCAGCTGTCGAGAGCCAGACCAATGGTGGAAAATTTATTTGGCATTTTAGCCTCAAAGTTTAGAATAATCGTATAAACCAGTATAAATTTAAAACTGAAAAATGTTGATATAGTTCTGACATGATGTGTTACACAATTATTTGAGAAAAAAATTTTCTAAATCATACACGCAAACAGAAAGTTTACACTCCGAGGATACTATATGTATAGTGGGCACCAAATGATTCGAATTTATCTAATTTGGAGCATGGATGTTTGTTCCGTCCTGTTTTTTGCAGACGATTCAGTTTGTCTACAAAAATGTGTGAACAAAATATAGACAACTATTATTCCTAATTCTTGGAATAATAGCTGTCTATATTAAACCTTGCTTCTCACGGACGAACACCACCAGATATGCTGACAATGAAGTGTCATCATATTCGGCAGATGTTCTATGTCACGCCACCTTTTTGGTCGACCATTTTTGATTATAACAAAGAAAACGAAGGTGATATCTTGTCTTCTATTCGAAGACATTTTCATTCCTGAACTGACAGTCGAGTAGAAATGTTAAGGTCCATAACATAGAAGCACCAGTAATCGGCAGTGGCCAAATATGGTACCTGTAATCGTCATATAAAATAAACTAAAAATTAAAAAAAACATATTGACTTTAGTGCTTTTGAAAAAATTATAACTAAAACCTACTTACTACCATATTATCGATAGTAAATATGAGCTATCCAGGACAATTATAAGTGTGTGAAAAAAAATAATAAAAACGTGTTCTCTTATCTTTACTTTTTGTTGAAATTTTCATGAATCTTGTTGATGGCATTGAAGCAATAAAGAGTAATTTAACTAAGGTAAGTTGCAACTTTTGAGTTGATTGTAATTTTAACTGAATCATTCAACATTTTTCTTCATATTTCAAGCTTCATATTACTCTTTTTTTCCTTTTTTTCTATCAATTTTTAACAAAAAATGAAATGCTAAAATCACAAGTGACCTAATAATCAGCATACATTTAATTACTGGAACAATACAGCAATGAATTAATAACTTTTCAAATATTATTAATTTTATTTAATTAAAAATATTTTATAACAAAACTATAGTAATTGAATAAATAAATTCATTGACCAGTTATCGACATATTACTTTTAAACATTTTAAGGTTCAAATTATTCCTTAAAATATGAGAAAAATGTGCTGATTACTGATGTGCCGATTACTGGTTCTTCATTTCTAATACATTTCTTATGGATTTTTCCCCCTCAGAATGGCTCCTACTTTCGAGTATGATGACTCGGACATGCAAAGAGCTATTGAAGCAGTAAAGCTTCGAAATATGAGTATCTACATGGCAACCAACCAAAGAATTTAAAGTTCCATGATCAACTTTGGATGATAAGGTTCATAAGAGAACACCTCAGTTTAGAAAAATGGATCCTGCAACTAAATTTACTTTGTCAGAAGAAGATCAACTTGTCAGGTGGATCTTGGAATTAGCTAAATGTGGCTATCCTGTTTCTAAAGAACAGTTCATTGAGAATGTGAAAGATATTATAAAATATATGGGGCTAACTGACAAGTTCAAAAATGGTACACCTGGTAGAAAATGGTATGAATCTTTCCTGCATCGACATCCTGAAATTTTGATTAGGACAAGCCAAAATTTGACTCCTCGTAGAGCTCATGTAATGAAAATAGATATTAGAAGGTGGTTTGAGGGAATAAGTTTAAATTTTTATCACTTTTCCAATTCCTGCCTAATGGTAATATTATTTTGACACTGATTCACTGATTGATTGTTTTGCTATAGGTTTGAAAGGATGCAGAAAAAAATTTATTTTTTCACGTGCTACAAAATTAGAAACAAATTTTTAATTTGGATGAATCTGCTTTCATTTTTTCTCCCGATAAAAACAAAGTCTTGGCTGGAAAAGGAAGTTACTATGTTTACAATTGTACTAAATCTGGTGACAAAGATAATCTTATGTCCTTCTTAACGTAAGTGCAAATGGTGATATGGCACCACCCTCCATTGTATTTCCATTAAAAAAAATTAGTAAAGTTATTGCTCAGAATGCAAATAGAGAGTGGAACCTTACCACTTCCGACAGAGGTTGGATAACTGGTGAAATTTTTTTTGAATACATAGCCAATACATTTGTCCCGTGGCTGAAAATAAATAACTATGAGTTGCCTGTTGTTTTGTTTTGTGATGGTCACGGTTCTCACCTAAAATACTGGGTAGCACAATTTTGTAGAGATAATGGTATTGTATCCAAATTCTACCCATATAATTCAGCCTTTGGACGTAGGCATTTTCAAATTGGTGAAGGCCAATTGGAGAAAAAAAGTCTGTGCTTTGAAACAAACAAGTATTAAAATTTCCAATCAAAATTTTTGCCAGTTTTTAGAAGAATGTTTGCATGAATCTTCAACACCAAATTTGATTCATAAAGCCTTCAAAGCTACGGGTCTTTATCCATTTAATCCTGATAATGTTAACTACGATAAATTAGTTAATGTTTCAAAAAGATCGTCAACAGAAACTGTTGCTTCACCAAAACCATCATTTTTAGAAGAATTAGAAGCTCAGTTAAGCTCTGAAACTTTAGCAGAATTTCCTAATAGTCTCGTTTCACATTGGAATGGAGCTATTGAATTTACCAAACTTTTTGACTTGTGGCAAAACCTCCAAAATGTATCTCAGCCTACCATACCAACTGAAGCTCAGAGTGAGCCATTTTCACACAAGTTGTCTTTTGATTTGTCAATGGTTTCAGAAATATCTGAGGCAAATGACAAAAGTGCTGACAAAGTTGATTTGGTAAATTCTTTAGAAGTGGGGTTATCATCAAATATGAAAGATGCCTAGTCTGGCAGCTCTTTAGTGAATGACCAATTTACTGAGAGCTTGCCAGACGCATCCAACAGCAATTTGATACTCACTGAAGAGCTGTTAGACCAAGCTAATTTTGTACTTGATTATAATCCCACCCCTCAAGAATTACTGAATTCTTTGTCCATTTCTTTGATGCTTCTTGAACAACAAAATGAGCAATCAAACTGCTTGATGTACCCACTCTTGAACATGCCACGTAGAATTGTCTATGTGTGAAGCAGTCCTCACTCAAGTAAATTCCTGCTACCTTGAATGACTGCCCCTAGGACTTGTTTATAGTCATTGCAAAAGATACCTTAACTGGAAATTACAGCCTTTTGAATTCAAAGGGATAGTCAGCTGGAATGAGTGGTATCCTTAGATCCGTAGTTTAAAGACTGACTCCAAAAAGTCAAAACACATTTCACTCAATTTAACCCTTTTAAGAGACAAATTTCAAAAAATCCAGAAATTGATTTTTAAGGAATGAATACAACAATATTTTAGTGCAAAAATTCCTTCGATATCTCATTCCATTGAAGAAATATTGACAAAAATATAAGAAAAAGTCAAAACACATTTCACCCCATTAAGGAATGAATTTCAAAAAATCCATAATTTTTAAGGAATGAATACAATATTTTACTGCAAAAATTCCTTCGATATCTCATTCCATTGAAGAAATATTGACAAAAATGTGAGAAAAAGTCAGAACACATTTCACCCCATTTCACCCCCTTAAGGAATGAATACAACAAAATTTTAGTGCAAAAATTTCTTCGACATTTCAACCTATTAAAGAGATATTCGAAGAAAATGTAAAAACACATTTCACCCTTTTTTACCCCTTTAGTGGTGGAATTTCAAAAAATCCTCTCTTAGTGAACCCCTACACTATGATAGTGACATACCTCTAAAATTTCAAGATTCAGTGCAGTTGTTTTGGGAGGACGGTGATGAGTGAGTCAGTTAGTCAGTCAGGACTCTGATAATTTTTATTAATATAAATATGGTACAAACTTTTTTTTTTTTTTTAAACATAGGTTTGCACAATAATTTTTAGAGTTACCTACAATATATTGTATAAAATATTATACCTAAAAGAAAACAACAGATAAAAGTTCTATTTGAGGTCCAGAATCTCCTTGAGATTTTGCCTCGACCAGTTAAAATACTCGATAACTATGATATCTGGCAAATTGAGCTTCATCTCTCGATTTAGTTAACATTCAGAAAACGTAGCATGTGGAAGCAGCTTTAGCAGGCGAAATGTAGAATAAAATAAAAGAGAGTAAGCTTAAACGAACAAAGAAGAAAAAAAATTGGTCGTGGGTGATAGGGATACGTTAGACGAGGCGCCTGATGGTGGGTGTCTGCATCAGATTATTTCTCTATTTTTCAATTATTTTTCTCACAGCTAAGACATATATATATATATAAGTGGGACGAATGGATGTTGCTGTAGCTGTCACCAATTGTTGATGGATCATAGTTTTAACACTTGTTTATGGGCGCCGACACGTTAAATTTGGCAGAGATGTGCGACCGTGATAACAATATGGTAGCTGGTACACCAAAAAACGAAAATAATTTACGACTTGAGATAACGATCAAATTATACCAACGTTCATTACAAAAGCACTAATGAAAAGGACAAAGAATAAATAAATAAATAAATTAATTAATTAGTCCTATCCGGGTTAGATAAAGATTAGAAGTGCCTGTCAAATCGACTCAGAGTAAGAAGCAGATTGAACCACCATTTTAATCCTGACTCACGAAATAATAACAGTGATAACAATCAGAGCCGAAAAGAGGGGGGAAAAAGAGGCGATTCCCCCGGGCTAAGCATTTCTGAGAGGGCCCGCCGAGCCCCGCCCCTCAAAGTACCTACTGAAACAAAACTGAATAATTATTTTCTAATATACACTCGAGTACATACAGTAAAGGGAGGGTTTCGAACGGGGGCGAATGCCGTGGACTGTCAAGAAATTCCGAAAAATAAAAAAACTGTTATAGAAACCCATACATAATTATATGAATGTTGTAGAATACGAAAAACAGGGAAAAAAATTTTTTAACTCGCTTCGTACGCGAAATTGTTCAGTCATCAATTAAAAACAAAACCCAAGTTCCGGCTCAAAAAATGTTTGGAATTGCTGCTGCATGCACCGCTGCTTACATGACTTCTGTGCCTCGATTTTCTCTCTCCAGCCCTGATAACAGTTCGATTAGACAATTTGGTCCAAACGCATGAACGATACTTTAAGGCCCATATTCACAAACGTCACTTTAACCTCTCTTCACTTAAACTTCATTTAAAAATAACTTTTGGCACAATTTTGTACTTAAGAGTGTGGTACCTTTTTATCATTACATTGGAACTCTTATAAGAAATACAGCTCTAATAATAAGCAGAACGTTGTACAGATACTCAATTTTAATCGTTCATCAAAATATTTGCAATGCCCCTACCTACGTCACATATAAACCACTAAAATAAAATTACAAACTACGATTATTATTGTTAAATGGAAGTACCCGTGGCTACCTGGTGCAATATGGCAGTTCATTTAGAGAGCACCCTGTATAGCCTATTAATTCACGCATTCGATGTCAAAAGCTCATATCTTTCATCGACTCGTCCCCTCAGCTACCACAACAATAACCTTCTATACGCTCCGAAATGTCGTCCTTTATGCGAATTTCATACGATTTGCTATTGCCCCATAGCCTCATTATTTTATTGTCAACTCTTTCATATCACCCTGGGCTAAATGTGCACAATCAGATTAGATTCCGAGCACGTCCAAAACTAATTTCGAAGATTTACGCGATTTTATCGTTTCCTTGCCACATACAATCGTAAACCTGCTGAAGTATGTTTGATTTATAACCGCCAAAGCCAGCCAGTTGACGTCTCTACGTATACCCAACATGAGATCGAGTGAAAAAGACAATAGGTACTGCGAATACTTACGTAAAAAGTCTCACCTCTGAATGTAGATTCGATTTACGACTGCGAATTCATTAACCAACGATTAAATAATTTGAACACGAAGCAAAAGCAACACCGCCGCCTCGCGAACATTTTTCAGTACACTTCATAATTTATTCGATGCTCTTTGCCAGACCTGTCGCCGAAGTCAATGGCCTTTATTGGCACAAGCGAATGGGGGACTTTTCTTCTTCTGAGGGACAGAGCAAATAGGTTTGGAAATCAGCGATAAGCTGTTCGGAAATCAGGCTTACCAGGGCCGTAGTTGTAGGGGGTGTAGAGGGGCAACTTGCCCCCATAATTTGAAATTGGCCGAAAAGTAGAAAAATTTGAAGCTAGTAAAAAAATTTATAATTTTGGTAGTGTTTTTGACATTAAAAAAAAAAAAATGGAGATATGACTACAGAAATATCACTATGTTGTACTTAGGCCTAAATTGAGCATTTTACAGTTAAAATAAAAACAAAAATGTTGATAACGGAAGTACCGTCCATTCGATTCGCACCGAAATCAATAGGTCTGGTCCATGGCTCGATACAAATGTTCGTGCCAAATTTCATGATTATCTGACAAAAATTGCGACCTACTCTGTGGAACAAGAAATTGACTTATAATATGTATACATGGTGTTCCGCAACCATAGTATCCCCTTGCAGGGAGTTGGAGAGCAGCTCATCTTAATTCGATTCACCTATGGTTTGCCTACCTTTGGATTTGCAGAAGTCACGATATGGCGGTTTAAACTTTTTTTTAAACAAAAATGCCTGTACACTTTTACATGCATTTATTTCAGTGAATATTTGTCCAAGGAAAAAATTAAAAGAGATCATTTTTATAGGAAATTTAAAAAGAAAAAACTTTTGTTTAAACAATTTTTTATATTCATTCTTAGTTCAGAAGTTATTTGCCAAAATTTAGCAATTTTTATAAAAATTTTCTTATCTATTCCAAACTTTTAACTTTTACTTGAAAACTATTGATGAGAGAAAAAAATTTTTTAGACAAAAAATATTCCTCGTTTAATTACCTTTAAGAATGATTCTATTCATCAAGATTTTTAATGACTTTTTCTTAGATACAAAGAAATATTAATTCAAAACACATTTTTATTTTTATAAGCATTAATTTAATACTTTCTGAAATCTGACTCCCCCTAATTCTATGCATAATCGTGCACGCCAAATAATACTCATTGTTGAAGCCGCAAATTCCTCGGGATTGCTCTTAACACCTCACTGGCATCTTGGATTTTTTTAATTAATTGATTTTGGGATTGAGGCTTTCCAGTTTGATAAACGATACATTTGTATTCCCTCCATAAGAAAAAGTCACAAGGCGTTAAATCTGGCAACCAAGGCAGCCACGTAATTGGTCTTTGCTTACCAATCCATCGCCTTGTATATGTTAATTTTAAGTTATTGACACTATAATTTTCCTGAGCTCACGAAACAAAAAACATACCCACCCCAACCCTAGGGGCTAATACTGCACCAAGCGTAACAAGTAGATTTTCTAAGGAAAACCTACATAAAAATATGAAAATTGGGTCAAGGGCCAGCTGACAAAATCTTTACTAAATATAACAATTATCTGAAAGTAAAGTCAAAATACTAAGTATGGCTAACTTAGTATATGGCAGTTTAATGCTAACTTCATTCTTGAAGTGAATCCACCAAACGCTTGAACATGATTAGTTTTTTCAGTCTAATTTTGGGAAATTTGAAAAGGTTTTTATATTTTCAAAACCATTGTGGTCTCATTATGGTCGACAGATACTATTTTACACAGTGATTACGATGGTTTAAAATTTGACCACGCCCAACAGTTGGACCTAATTTCTCTGAATTTTGATCTTAATAAGTGACTTCCACTCGACCTAGTTCTATTCAAAAATCCAAAATCATACAACCAATGTGTGGGGATCCACCAAATCTTGTCCATATACAAAAGGAAGTGAGTACCTACTGGGACATATGGTGGAAATGAAACTTGTTACACTGAAATTTGTATTTTGAAGAATGAATGTTTTGTTGACAGTGTTGTTTTTTGTTTTGTATAAACATTAAAATGAAGAAAAATTTAAAAAATTGTTTTGACCAATTGGTAAACACTTCAATGTCAAAATTAAATTATGCCATCTTCATTCCACTGATCAAAAAGCAACGAATGAAAATGTATAGAGTTGGCGAAGAGGGAAATGAATCAAGTAGAGTTGAACGGGCCTGGCTTTTATGAGGAGGGTTAGAGTTAACATTTTTTCATTTCAGGTACTTTGTTTCATGACCATTTTGTTTATTTTGTTTATTTTGTTTGTTTTGTTTCACGGGTTTCATTGCATGACCGTTTTTAGTTTACTACCCAACAAAAGGAAATTCTACTTCAAAAGTATATTTGCCAGTTACATGTGATGGTGGAATGGTCATGTAGGTAAGTTCACCACCTTTGGCTGGCAAATATGTAGGATTCCAGTTTGAATCCCAAAATGGCAGTCCTACAAGTGGTGATTCTCAATGTGTGTTTGACATACATACCTTCTAATGTTGTGCAGTAAAACTCATCACTCTTTCTCCTTCTACAAGTTGCCGATAAATGGTACCTACCTTATATTTGGGAAAATGTACCTAATGTGGGTAATGTAAGTCTGTGTGCGTAATGTGTAGATGGCATGCTGTTCGTGTCCAACCACCCACAACATCTAACAATGCATATTGTTCGACTCATGTTGAGTCTCTCCAGAGGGGGAGTGTGTGGGAATCAGCCGCACCTCGCCCATATACAAAATATATTCTCCAGCAGCAGCCAGTGGTGGGATTGCCATGCGGTTAGGTTTACCACTTTCAACTTCCAAATTTGTAAGACACCGGTTCAAAAGAGTCTTACACAATGTTTTCACGAATTAATTTATTTGACAAGAGATATGAAATTTGAATTGGAGAAATCCCATAACGATTAATGCGCCAAAGTAAAATAATTTGTGAAATGTTCCTAATGGTTTTCCTCCACAAAATACGCGCATCTTCATTAGCAATGCCAGCAAAATTGGAAACGATAATTGTGACAAATTTTGATAAAAAATTCAGTTTTTCAACAAAATTCGAGAAATAAATATTATGGTATTCTTAGTACCTAACAGATTGTATGTTCCTGGAAAATTTCCAATTTTTCAAAACAGAAAATTTTATTCCAAAATCACTTCCACACAGCCGATGAACAAGTTCATGGGGGCCTAATATAATGACAACAACGAAGATGAAACAAAAATTAGAATTTTGATTGAATCGATAATTGGCTGTTTTTGAAGGGAGGTTTTTCAAACAAACTCTTTAGATTTATTTTTATTTTTGGTGCAAAGAGATAGATTTTAATCGCGTCTCCAGTCTGAGAATACAACTTTTTTATTATAGTTCTGATTTATTTGGCCCGTTTTGACGATCACCGTTGATCTTACTTTTCATAATATTGGAAACAGGGCTACATGCAGCACCATCACCTCAGCATAATGGCTCTTATCTTTTCTGAATGTTCTTCACAGCAGATGAGGTTAAACCGATGATTTCAGTACCTATACATTGCTGGTGAAGTATATGTCCGGCATTTTGACGACCTTTCCACGAACAACAATCAGCTTTGTCGAAGACAATACTGATATTGAGAAAGGGTTTCGTTCGAGTCGTTCTCTGAACGACTCACCAATGGAGTATGAAATTGTTCAGTCACAAATACAGTGCCACACACGTGGGTACGCCTACTGCAGCAGGAACCACAATGCCTTTAATGTCACCTTCGTTCAACAACGAATCTCTTCAGAGAGCGATAAATTCGGCGAGTGTCAAAGGTTATGCAATTAACTGTGATGCGATGTTAGAAATATTTCTACTTCACTGCCCCAAACAACTCTAACGTCTTCGTCGGTTGGTATTTAGCAGTTGATTACGGATATTGACTCGATGTATTCATTCTTCACAGAATTCGCTGCATATATGGCGTAATGGAAAGAGGCACTGGTATCGTAGAAAGGATCGCCGCTTCATAAGCTCTGCATCAAGTGGCCTTTGACAAAAACGTGAAAACTCAGACGTCGAGCACAGCGCAAGCGGGTCCAAGAATGGACAACTTTTTCAGTAATCTTCGA
Source organism: Ericerus pela (assembly GCA_011428145.1). Classification (NCBI taxonomy): domain Eukaryota; kingdom Metazoa; phylum Arthropoda; class Insecta; order Hemiptera; family Coccidae; genus Ericerus; species Ericerus pela. The sequence continues at coordinate 60,714 of WOFM01000222.1, forward strand.
CCAAGCAAACTCCATAGACCAGCAATTTTAACGAATGATGTAGGTATTTGAAAAGAATTGCGTCGAACATCTTCTCACTTCAATTACGAACAGAACTGGCCGATGAATTAGGTAACAATATGCGGTTCCGGACTACATAGACTGAATGGCACAGGTAGTAGCCTTCGGAAATGAAAATTATAAAAAACAGATAGTTTGGAATAAGCGCCATATTTAGACGGGTGAAGACTAGAATCAAACCAAAGTGTAAACTTTATTCGACTGCATCGTTCGATTTTATGTGGATTTCTCAATTTTTCTGAATTCCAGCAATCTCCATCAAAAACGTAGCCCAGAATCATATTCATAGTCAGCTAACAATAATGTACTCTAAGAGGGAGGAACAAAATTAGAAAATCCACTCGTATAATTTTTTTTATTTTTCTAAAGCAAATTTTCAACAAAAAAATGTTTATTTTCTATCTTTTTTCTTTCTTCTTTTTTTTTTTTTTAAAGCAGATTTTCACAAAAAAAAAACTTTTTTTTTTCAATACCTAGTGTTGTTTTGAAGAACATCATTGCATTAATTCGTAGGACAGAAGCGTGTATATGTAAATAAATAATTTTAGGCAGAAAACTGAAAAAACAATTTTAGTGCTAGCAAAGAGTTCATTTGTGAAGGGCAAAATAGAACTCATTGGCCAGCTAACATCCCCGCCATTAACCGCTACCAATAGTTACTAACACAAGATAAAAAAATAACCAAAACAGGCATTGCATTATTAAAAGAAAAATGTTCTCTTTCCAGGAAGGTGTAACCGAAAGATTTTATGTGGATGCGCGTATTAGTAGAGCCCTATACTGTAGATACAAGTAAGGCAATAAGCCATTTTGTATCCACTGTTTGAATCACATTAACGTTTCAAGAATTTCAGCTCTATCTCAAGTACCAATGAATGGTTCAATTTCATTGAAATTTTCATAAAATCTTTACCGAACTTATTATGCTAATGTTTCAATGAAATTTCACCTTTTTACGAACAATGATTCTCCTACAATGGCATTCGATAACTTTGGTTTTAGAATGTTTGCTGTTCCCATAAAATAAAAAAAAAGGGACGAGTTCCGCTGGGGACTCATAAAGGATTGATGTGTAAACATAATAGTGTGGTTGTGAGCATTCTTGCATACAGCCACATGCCAACTTAACGCACAAACAAGAGTTATAATATTGTAGACGTAGGAGTTACACAAATCTGACCATCATAATTCTCACTTTATAGTCCCTATCGTAGACCGAGCGATAAATTATGTAGGGGCAAGTGTTGTAAGCTGACACAGCCTAGCTATTTAGGAATACAGTGGCACTATCTATCCTCCGTTTGGGTAGTTAATATGTCTTTATATGATAGTACATCGTCGATATAATTGAACTCTCTATGCATATTTCTCTTATCAGAAATTCCGAAAGTGTTATTAGAATGTCAAAGTTTTTTTCTGAGAAGAAAAATCAAAAATTTGTAGGTAAGTGAAATTGGTATTAATTCGAAGTGTTATTTATGACAAATACAATTACGTATAATACAGGTGAAAATCAAAGGAATTTTTGCCAGTATTGTTCATTATAGAAAAAAAAACGTCATGTTGTAAAATGACACAAAATTGGTGTTGTAAGTTGACACAAAAAAATTTCAACGAATATTTATAATTTAAGATGAAGAATGGCTGTGTTTGGAAAACCCAAAATGGGTTGTACTCATCTAAAAAAATGAATACAGCGGTAGATTTAGTCTTGAAGAATGGACACAGCATCAAATCAGCAGCACAAATTCATGATTTGAATCATAAGAATTTGAGAAGGCGAATATTTTCATTTTTTGAATGATTTATTACCTTTATGTTCAATATTCTGAATCTGGTTCGGCTTTAGTTCTATAGGCTACTGTAATTTGAAATTTAGTTACTTATATTTGTTTTGTGTCTAGACCAGAAAATGACCTACTTTGCTGTGTACAACCTATGAAAAGAGGTGGAACAACAGCACATCAGAATCAAATTTTCACTTTTAATTTTAAAAAGGAAATTCAAAATTTATATTGATTTGTTTACATACCTACCTATCTGCTTTTGTTTTTTTTTTTTTAATTCTGAATTTTTTAATTTTTTAATCTTAAGGCATACTGATTAGGCTAAGTGGTTTTGAATACAAAATATATTTTTACTGATTACTTTTATATTATTTCTATGTCAACTCACACCATCATCTCATGTGTCAACTTACAATACCAAGGTTATAAGTTGACACAAAAATATGACTTCAAATAAACAACCATAATGTTTGATAGAAACCCCCTAGGGAAATGGTTTTCTTGCTAAATTATGCACAAGATTCACTCTTTTAAACTATGAAAAAAAAATTTGAAAAAAAAAAAATAATTGATCATTCTATAGGGAAAAGTGTGTTTTTTGTGTCAACTTACAATCCTTGCCCCTACGAGCCCTTAAATCTATTAGGCAATAGCAGATTTCAAGTGAAACAATGAAAAAGAATCATAAAATTAATGAAAACATCAAAAATTGTTTTAATTTCTCAAATTTAACATACGTATTAATAAATTCACCAGGTAATGAGCTGTAGGATTCAGAATTGCATATTGCTGGACTCGTATCAACAGGGATTCAGTATATTATGTACATGAAAGAAACTTATTGTCACAATAAAGAACATATATCGCAACATATTTCTGCTATGTCAACAATAATTTGGAAATGTGTATACGTAGGTTAATCTTAGAGTATACCAAATCAATTTCGATGAATTTTAGTATATTCATTTTTTATGAACCTAGGAAGGTTCTAGGCTTGGTTTTATTACCTACTTTATTCAGTTTTAATTATTCAAGTTTTGGGTCCAATTTCTGATTGAATCATTTGGGACTACTGGAAGGAGATTAAAAAATATGTTTCATGTACTATCAAGTGATAAATTGTGAAATATATTTTTTGGGGTTATGAATTCAAATTTTGTGTCTATTTTTGGACTAAATCAATTGTTGCACTCCTTGGCACTAATAAAAGGGGATATGAAAATTCTTTCACTTATTATTGGGTGAAACATTGTAGAATTTATTTTTGGGGAGCAGAATTTAAATTTCAGATCAAATATTTGATCAAATTAGTTGTTTGCCTCTTTGGGACCTCTGAAAGGAAGCCCTATGAAATTTTTCATTAATTATTGAGTGATATGTTCTGTAATATTTTCTTTTCTTTTATGCTTAATTCAAATTTTGGGTCTATTTATGACTGAATCAATTACTTAACCCTTCGGGGAAAGAAAATGGTGGTTAAAAATGTATTTTCATATATTATTTAATCATTCATTATGCAATATATTTTTTAAGGGGAGGTAATTGATATATTGCACCTATCTTTTGATTGAATCAATTGTTGATATTAAAAAAGTTGTTTAAGATATTATTGAGTGATACATAGCAGGATATTTTTTGGGAGGCACTCAATTCAAATTTTAAAATCAATTTTTAATTGAACAAAATTGTTAAGATCTTTTGAGACTACAAAAAATAGGTCAAGACAACTTTTTCTTGAATTATAGAATGAAGGCTGTTTGTGGCATTGAATTCAAATTTGGTTTGGTCCAAAACTGAACTGGAAATTTGAATTCAATGCCACAAACAGCCTTCATTCTATAATTCAAGAAAAAGTTGTCTTGACCTGTTTTTTGTAGTCTCAAAAGATCTTAACAACAAACTAATTTTTGAATGTCAAGACCAACATAAAAATTAGGTCAATTAAGGGAAACAACCCAACACACATAAGTACACACTAGTTAGATGAACCTATGGGTAAATCTATTCTTCAAATTACCTACAACTGCGCAGTCATCATATTTCTACTCCCTGAAGATAATTTCCCTCCTTTCACCTCAACATATTAATCACCTTTAGCTCAGGCCTAATATAATACCATATATTTAGGTAGGTTGTTTATTAAACATCTATTTATTAATCTTGGTGTCATGGAATGATCTAGGGATGGGAGTAATATGTTATTCTTCTCATAACTCAAGGAAAATTTTGGCACTAATAACTCAAATTCATTTTTTTTGTAAATTCAAAATTGAGTTTTTCTCATTTTCCATCAACATGGTCATCCAGCAAAATTGCTTGCTACTCGAATAACAAATGTGGTGACATGATCTACTGTTAGGGGCTTGCAGAGGGCAATGGAAATGTTGCAAGTCAAATGTATCACGAGAAATATCCAAACCGACGACATCCTAGTCCAAAAGTGATACAGGAAATGTTCTCACTTCTCTAATAACTGGGGTGTTTTTACATGGCTGCTCCAGAACAACCTTTAAGAAGATCGGTTGAAGACAAAGAACGAATTTTGGAGCTGATTCAAGAAAATCCTCGCATGAGTGTGGAGAAATTGCTTGGCAGACTGGTATTCCTCCTTCAACGGTGTGGCGAGTCTTAAATTCAAATGGAATGTACCCGTATCATCAGACTCCTCTTGCCACCATTCTACCTGGCAATTTGGAATGTCGACTGAATTTTTGTTGGTAGATGGTGGAACACGTCCACAAAGCAAACCCACCTATGTAGAGACTGGATGCTGCAGATAAGGTAAGAGCCACCAAGGTCTCCAGATTTAAATCCTTTTGATTTTTTTATGGGAGTCACATGTCATCTGCAGTATAAAAGTATGGACCATATTCCACTGTAGAACTCAGTACTGCCATAAACAATCGGGTGTTAAGTATTTCCTGAACCCAGTTAAAGTAGGTGCAAGCTGAATTTATAGATCACCTAGGTTGTTGTGTCTTAGCAGAAGGTAGTCATTTTGAACAATTTCTGTAATTTTGTATCTTATAAATCACAATTCCCACATTTTTTTACTTAAGTAACATTTGTCTTATTCTATATTTAATATGGTGCATGATTTACTCCAATTTATATGGCTATAACATAGCCTATTCATTTCATCACACACCATAATGTATTTTCCTTATGATGAGTGATGAAATGAATAACCTTGTGTATATACATACATACATACATACATACATACATACATACATACATACATGCATACATGCATACATACATATATACATACAAAGTAAGATAAAGAAAAGGGGGGTGTGCACCACATCCCTTTATGCACTCACAAATTTGTCACAACCTTTTAACCTAACCCCCTTCCCTCACAATCCACAAATGTCAAAAAAATTTGGATTCAACCACCTCAAAACTATAGGACAACAAATTTGGATTGAGCAACTTCAAAACTATACGATATCATATATCACAATTTATAATTTGTCAACTTTCACTTTGACACCTTTGGTGGACCCTTTTAGTTCAATGAAAGGGAGGCTTCCTAGAAAATTTATTAATTGACCAACCGCCTCAATTTGGAATATTTGATTCAAATTATGTGAATTCAATATAATTGGTAAATTTCAGCAATAATTTGAGAATAAAACATTGAACTTAAGCCAAATTTTTATAGAATTTTCAGCTGAAATATTGAGACATCTGGAAACGCACGGCCTTATCGTGTTACTATACCATTTATTAGTCTCAAACATTATACTATACATTATAATACCAAGGAATCAGCTCACAAGTTTCGAGCTTGTTCTTTTACTTTTAAGACTTATGAAAACACAATCAATCAACAATATTTGATTGACAATAACCATTCTATGTAAGACAGGGACATTTTATTCAATAATTTTAACTATATGTTTAATGGTGATGTGTAGATTTTAACAGGTCAATGCTGAGTCAATGATGCTTTTCCTTTTTATTTTTTTAGACTGTTCTTGATTCCATTTCTACAATGAACAGTCAGTCTTGTTCTAGATTTATAAGTTTCCATTTCTTGTGAATATTATAGTATTCTTGGATCATACTGTTTTTAGTTCAAATTTTTAAGTCATTCAACTTCCCATTTGAGAACCTAGTTTAACATTACAAAATCAAACTTAATTACACCAATAGTAGTAATCCTTTTTTCCCATTTTGTGACTTGTAGACGGGTTTGGTTTCTACAATTCATTGATGGTTGAGATCATTGGTTCACCATTCACATGGGATGACTCGATGAAGAAGACAATGTATTAAACCATTTAATAAGCATGAGTCAGTCTTTTGAGTTTGTCAACTGTAAGGTATTATTGAACATCATTAACCTTGTAGTAATGAGTTGGCCCATTACCTCTCCATCAGGAATCAAAATGTTAGACTATTTCTTGAGACTACTAGGCTAGTCTGATAGGTTGGCAATACATACGGTTTCTGCTGGCCTGCTTTTCTCTCAACTCACTAGTCTCTAGCTTGTGGTTTTCACTCCACTCTCCTTATCTTTTCAACATATTTTGTCCCTATCACTTGGGGTGTGGTTTTCATTTTCAGACTCCACAATATATTAATTTTTTTGAAGAATTTCAGCTCTTCATATCTTATGATTCTATTGTAATTCCTCTCATTAACTTTGATATTTTAAAAGCAATTGAATTTGTTTTAAACCTTGAATTATAATTACAGACGCACCTTTTTCGGAACCTTAATATTCACATGGGTGAAAAAACTACAATAAAATATATGTGGACTATAGATACTATGAATTTTTTATGTTTTTCTTTTTTTTATTATTATTTAGTACTGCATACAAGATCATGAAAGTACTAGCAATAGCCTAATGCCAATAAAAGACAATAAGTAGGATTCATTTTCTTATTGGAAGATAGTCAGAAATTATTGCTAAACCTGCACAAAGTAAAATTATTCTCATGGGTAATTTCCCTCCATTTAACAAATATCAACAATGTTGCCTACATTTTTTTATCATGTCCAAAAACATTATCAGTATTAAATTTGTAAAAATGATGGTAAAAATGACGTTTCTTATTTTTGATGATCAAAATCTTTGCCATCGAGTTAATTTAATATTGTTTGTGTTGAGAGGTATTTTTATATTGATTGAAGGAGGGATTTAGTTAGCCAGTTTTTCAACCACAAATTGAGTACCAAACACTACACCAAACATATGTATCATCACTTGAACATGATTTGGAAATCATCACCAGGCTGTTATCGAATTCAATTAGGTACTTATTCATATTTGTTTTCAGTTGTTATTTTTAATTTCTGTTCAAAAGTTACAAATTACTGACATGAATTTATAATTAGTAATTGATGTATTTTCCTGAAACCATCTAATTTAAATTCCTAAGTAATAGACTGAAATAGTATACAAAATTAGAAATGATGCTAAATAAATGAGGAGAACAGTGAAAGAACTGGGTAATGATAAGGACCTGATTTTCAATGAAATGTGGAAATGCAAAAATTGTACTGAAAGGTAGTATCATTTTGTTCTAGCATGCTGCCAAATATTGTCAAAAATGAGGTATCGATACTTTGAATTTAGGACTCAAAATTAATGAGATAAGCCAAAGCCAAAATTTTACGGTCTACCATCTACGGCGAGGGTTTAAATCTGATTCCTCCTTCATAGCCCAAAAACAGGCTGAGCTACAATTAAATTTTTTCAATTTTATTTCCAATGTTTCGAAAATTGTTACGTAACTTTTCTCAAAAATTGAAGTTTTTCTTGATATTAATACATTACTACTATACCTAAAGAGAGTATCGATACCTTTGATACCTGACAAGTATTGATACCATCTATACTATCTATTTTTTTGTCACCACTAATGCAACAATGGGTTGCATTCAGAATGAATGTCAGGTAATATAATGCTTATCTCTAAAGTTGAAGAAGCTACAAGCAGTTGGCAATTTCCCCTCATAGTTTTTAAATTTTGTAATAGCTTTGAAAAAAAATTGCACAAATTTCAAAAATTCAACGCAGAACAACTTTTTAAATATGATTTTAATTACAAAGATAGTTATAACACTTTTTGTTCTCCTTGCTGAGTACTATTTGTCTGCTGGTTCAAAAAAAGTAAACAGCCCTTAATCAAGTTACAACTGGTGGCTGAAAAACAGTGTTTTTTGGCTTTTTAGCAAAAATATATAATTTTTCAAATTTTCAGGAAGCTATAGCTCCTTTAATTTCAAAAATAGGCAAAAGTAGATGAGAATATTTATTGTTCATCTAAGTTAGTACTTCAAGCCCCCATGGTTGAAAATAGAATTTTATTATTATTTATTTCTTTAACATTTGACAAAAATTATGCATTTTTCAGATTTTCAAATCATTGTAGCTCCTTTAATTTTCAAGTAGGCAACTTTTCGCACATAACTTTTTTTTGTCTTATCGCTTTCGGGTCCGCAAACAAAACTGGGACACCCTGTGTAGAGAGTTGGACATCTCTTTAGCTACATGTCTCTGGTTGAAGCAAACAGTTCAGTCTGAATGGTTGGAGCCTTTTTATTATCACCCAGATGAACGCCCCCCTGTTTTTTATTTATCTTGATTTTTAGAAAAATTGTTTGTTTTAAATTAAGTAAACTTGGAGTAAAATTTCAACTTTATTTTAACAACAATTGTTGCATTGAATGTTCATTCTGAGAGCGCCCCTGCTGAAGTCAATTTCTAGTTTTGAAAAGTTTCCTTGAAAGTAAATAACTTTTTTGAAATTTCTTTAGTAATTGTTTTGATAGAACTCTTTCATGATGCTAGGATTACCTAATAAAGAAGGTGTAAGTCATTATACGATTAAAATGGGGTTGATGTAATTTTTACCATGCCTTTAGTTTATGAAATAATTATAAATATCAAAAAAATCATAAATTCATCACTGAACAGTAACCTGTTCTATATCAAGTTCAAAATCCTAAAGAAATCTATGAATTTTGAAGGTTCTTGATATCATTTACTGACCAAGAACTGGCTCATAGCCATCTAATTTTTAATAATTCTCTAGTTTCAATGACTAGACTATCTATTCTTGAAAGTTTAAATTCTCAACTAAGAAATTCATCGATCCCATTAGGATTACCATATAATTATTAATTACAATGGTAAGTAAAGTAAAATCCTTGTATGCCATGTCGGTGGGTTCAGTGATGGATTAATTGTTGATGTGATATTAATAGAACGATTTTATCATCAAGAGTAGCTGTCATTTTTACTGATCGAATTTGGCTCATAGTTGGTTATTATTTAATAATTTTCTAATTTCAACGACCAAACTATTCTTAAAAGTTGAGATTCTCAACTAAGAAATTAATCGATCCCGTTAGGATTCTATGAGATGATCATTAATTACAATGGTAAAATAGAGAAAAGGCCTCGTAATGCCGTATGTGTAGGTTTAGTAACGAATTAATTATTGACGTGATTTTTCGCATAATCCTGAAAATGAAAATTGCCTTGAACAATTGAGGTAGGCAACTTGACATTTGCCACAGAAATGAGTCACATTTACTTAGTGCAGCAGTTGTCTTCTCAGCTTGTTTGCCAGTTCAAATATCTGTCGCTAATAATTTTTTTTAAATGCTAAAATTCGTCATTTTCAAGATTTTAAATTGAACAAAGATATTTTTTATTGGTTCTAATGGTGAAATTTTGGTTTTAATTTATTCATGAAGGATGTCGTTTGGTATGGGTTATTACTTCCACCTAAAGATTTTTTCTCAAACTTTGAAATTTTAAAATTTATGGGTTGCATTACTTCCCAGTTACCCTTATCATCTAAAATGGATCATTTTTTTCATTTTCTCCTGAACTGATAGACACCAAACTTCAACCAAACTTGAATGTATCGTGAAAATTTCAGTCTGACACCTTCTGTATTTTTGGCAAAATTCTGGAAAAATACGTTTTACAAAAATTTTGTTTTTCAGTTTTCTGCATAACTACTGAACCAATAGGCACCAAAATTCTTTCAGTACTTGTAATGATATTTTCATACATATTATTTCAAATATTCTCGTACTTTATTAATTCGTATTTTCCCACATTATTCTTCATATTTCCGTCTACTTACACTTCCTTTCATTCACGTCATTTAAGACTAGTTCAAACTTGTCTTTCAAGTCTTGACTTGTCTGATGACATCACCTCCGGTACACCATAAACTGTTTTCGTCTATATTCCATGATGTCATCTTTTCTACGAATATATTTCGATACCTTGCAATAATTCCAATTCTTATTAATTTCTTAAACACTCCTACTTTTGTCATTTCCTTTTAATTTCATTGGTTTTACCTGAAATACGTTTTCCTCAAACAACCAATCATATTCATATCTCCCACAATACCCAATTCAAATCACTCGAACTTCATCCTTATAAATAGTCTAATGTTCTGTATATTATTATTCATTCACTCACTCAATCTATTATTATTATTCATATTTCATTCATTTTTACTCTTACGTTGTTCATACTTTGTAATAATCTGTTCACTTTTTATAATAATATACTCTTAAACTACTATTGTGTTTATTTGTAACAACTATACCATTACAGTACTGCTCCTGTTTGATAACTAAAAATTTGAAGAAACAACCCTTTAACATTTCCATTATTTTGTTCATTGATTTGAATTTTTTATTTATTTTATTTTTTTGCTTTTATGAGGTAGTTTTTTAAGAAACCGAGTAGGTGTGCTCACAAGACAAAGAAGGACTGTCTATGTTTTGGCAGGACATTTGTGCATTTATAGCAACACATGGTTTGATGTGTTCGAAAAACAAACAAAATGGGACAACATTGATCTAACCCCATTCGTAAAGTAAGTGTTTATTGCAATGCTACATATCAACTACGATCAAAGTTGAAATTAAAAGCTTGGATGTTTGAAAATTTGAACTTTATAAACTATTTATTTCATTCGCTTTCTTCAGCGACCTCATCGATGCCAACAACCCCTGTACTATCAACTATAGACTAAATACTTGTAAGTGTTCCTGGAATTCTGGTAGTTCTTTGTTTTAAATTTGGAATTTCCAATCTAGATGCCTGAAGAACTAAACTTTCTCAAATACTTTTTTCAGAGGATGACACCATCCTGTTACTTGTTTCCAACACCACCAGTGACCTTGTTTGTATCGATGCCTGCATCTAATACTGTACCTGTTCCTGACAAAGCTACATATCTTACTTTTAAATTTGAAATTCTCAACTCGAATGCTTGAAAAATCTAACTTTTTAAACCACTTATTTCAGTTTGCTTCTCTGTATAATTTCTGTTCATTAGCTTCAATTTGTATTTATCAGCATCGTCATCAGCAACGTTATCCCTATTTGATGAGTTGTCTCTCACCACACTGAGATGATGACAATAGAATAAAAATAAATTCTCTGTGAAATGCTACATCAGTTAATTCCAATTACTTTGAACTTTCAATTGATTTCTGTACATTTATTTTCAGTTTAAATATTCAATTTTCTTTCTAATATGCAGCACCAAACTGCAGGTTTTGCCATTGGTGTGCATGGGCTACCGGCATGGAAAAGTTTACCTGTGTTTCCCATGCTATCAGCTGCTGGGTTAACCATATAGACTTGTGACATGCAAAGCGTGGGAGAAAATATCTGATACAACGGAAAGTATTTGGTTGGCAAGGAAGTCGTTATTAGCTGTGTAGAAGCAGATAATTTTTTCGATCTTTTGCAAGATATTTATAATTTAAAAAAAAAATCAACCAACAGGTGGACTTTATTGGAAAATTATTGAAAAGAAGAAGACAAACATCGAGCAGAGAAATCATAAACTGTGAAGACACTATCAAATACCTGATGGTTATCAAGAGCCGATGCCTGTCCAAAGTTTACAAAGCTCTTGGAATTTGGTGTATGAATGTTTAAAATTAATGAAACTAGATAAAAATACAAAAGCAATATTCCAGAGCAAAATAACTGGTCTGATAAAGAAGTTGAAAAAATATGAAACAAAATTTTTTATCGATTTAATAAAGTTAGCAAAGGGCTGTTTTGCAGGCTATCAAGTACTATGATTCCTTGATCAGTTTTATTGAAAATACATCCAAAAATTTTGATATATTTGAAAATGAAGCAAATAAAATTTTCTTATTGATGTTTGTTTTGGAATAAAAAAGGTCAAAAAGTTATCCAGAAATTCATAAGTGGATAAAATGGCCAAACGATGCAACAGCAGAGTGGAGTTCAAGGGATGTTTGGGAATGGGTGAGTTGCCACACATCAGGAAGACCAGGTGTATGTGTCATTGTGAAGTCTAAGTCATTTGGGTGTAGGCAGCCAACCTAAACAACATGCTGGCAAATGCTATACAAACTAGCGAATGCTGGCAACATAGTTGCTTTACCTCCAACTAGCTAGGTGTGAGCAATTGGTTATATATAATTAAGTAGCTCATTTTCTTAGCAACTACACATCATTTATATAGACGATGTGTGAGATTGTTATATTTTATTATTTAAAATGAGTCGATCTGTTGATCGTAGTATCGCCTATGTGCGGAGGCCGAGCCTTACGGTTGGACAAATCTCCACAGCACTCCCCCAATTTTTGCACTGCAAAAATGACAACTTACTCAGCTATTGGAGGAATTCTATCCACTGTGTGCCTAACTACAACTCCTATCTCCTAATATCTCATCTTTCCATCTCCCAATTGTGGATGGTTGAGGCTAATGGCACATACAGGTTTTTGTACTGTTTCTTGTGAGCTGCTTGTCAAGCTTTAAAGGATTACCAACAGTTTCTACCCCTATAGTGGGGAGCACCACATCAATGGTAGTAGTTGTCACATGAATAGGGGGCATAAAAAGTAGAAGAGTTGTTTTGTTCTCATATAGGAAGTTGGTAAGGAGGGGGTATGTTGTTTCATACAATGGGTTCCATTGCAATATTTCTCTATTGCATTATGTTACCCTGAGGGGTGGTACCCCAGCCATTGGAACAATAATAGGTTTTGATTCTGGTATATGAAGTACTGGACCACCCATGGAGGAGGAGGAACAGTGGGTTCCACAGCCTCTATCAGAGGACAATCTCCATTGAGATGACCAATAGCTGCTGCTGCAATGGTGATATGTCGATCTGTTGATCGATTGACAAATCACCTATTGGCAGATGCCGAGCCTCATGATGCGACGAATCCCTAAAGGATGATTTTCAAATTGAAAAATTTTTACCAATTATCAATTCTTTGCTTGGACTGAGAAGCAGGCGAAGTGCTCATAATAAATTTGGCAAAAATTTCAGTTTTTTTTTCAGAATTAAGTTTGTCAGAATGTACCGAATTGAGTGGAGAAAAGATGAAAGAGATTGCTAAGAATTTAAAAAGCCAGTATCCAGAACATCTCTACTGTACAAATATACACGAAGGGCAGATGACACATCTTTTTGCTCGCCTATGTTCAAAACAGAAGTTGAAAATTTCACTATTTTGAAATTTTACGAGTGGTTTCATAATTTTGGAACAAAGTCAATATATCCTAATATTGATATTCTATTCAGAATATGTCTGAGTATTCCAGTAACTAATTGCTCAATAGAGCTTTTCTTGCCTCAAAAGAATTAGAAATTATTTACAGTCAGGTGGAGCAATCAAAATTGTCAGCACTTGCTGTGCCTTGCATCGAGTCGCAAATTGCCGCGAACAATGACTATGAAATGGTAATCAGTAATTTTTGTGAAGCTAAGGTACGACAAAAGAAGTTTAGACAGGAATACTTTTGGTTTAATGTGTTTCGTTTGGTATTTGCAATGATTGAGCTTTATTTTTAACAATTATTATTTTTAAATAATTATAAAAAAAATTTTCTCTATTACCTTTTATTTATCTTTAGCTGGCATCACTGAATTGGGTAGTTTTTATATCCGCCTAAAGCCTCCAACCAAAAAAAAATAAGCTAAGATTATAACATTTGGGGTTTGTTATTTTCACACCCAATAAACTTGTGAGTGAATCAGTGGGCTGAAGGTATGTGCAATTTCGTTTAGTTCTTAGGAATATAATTGTGTAAAGGTGAAACCTTCATAATTGATAAGATTGATTTTTCATAGAAATTTTCAAAACATATTACTACATTTCGAATAAAAAATATGAAATGAACTAGAATTAAATAATTTAATTACTACATGATGGAATATTATAGCGAAAAATTGAACATCGAAGTCACTGCTATAAATGACAAATTTTAGTAACAGACTTGCAATTAAATTGTTCTCATACTGCAGTAGAAGTTCTTCCTCAATTACAGAAGAACATATCAATTATTTAAAATTTTGCAATGATGAAAAGAAAAAAATTATCTTCTTTACCTTTCATAATTTAAAAAAATATTATCTCATCGTCATATCTCTATTACTCTACAGAAGTGAACTTTATTATCACTAATTCAACAATTTGAATCACAAGTGAACGAAAGTGAACGCCTAGAGTTCGTTGGGTGTGAGAATAACGAACCTCATAACCTTCTCTTTAGACATAATCAAGTGTAAAAATTCATTTCCAACAAATTATGAAATTCAAAATCTCAACTCCTTAAGAATTCATTTTTGCAACATTAAAAATCAAAAGTTTCATTCGTAAGGTATTTAAGTTTGAGTTTTGATATGTTTAATTTAATTCTGATTTTGGGGCTATAACATAATACATAATTTTCAATCAATGGCTACAAAATTTAACCCAATCATTATATTTTATTGTCTCCACTAACTTAATGCCAATTTTCGTTATAATTAATTAGTTTCCGAAAGCCTGCGCTTTTTTACGAGTAGTATTTTGCTATCGATGAATACTTATTTCAAAAATAAATTCTTTTTCTCTATGATATTTGCAGGATTTTTACTAGGCTTTTTTACAAGCTATTGTCTCGATTTTTTACAAGCTGCGTGTAATGTAAACAAAAAAAATTAGCTTGTCAACAATCGAGATTTCTACAATCTCAAAACCCGATTGCAGTGTCTCCAGATGTTGGTACAAGAACTACGTCGTATCTCGTGACAAAAGCTAATAAAAATCGAAGAAAATCACTAACCAGCTTTTACGAGATTCGAACTCGCGTCTCCATAATCGAGGAGCAAACAGTGGACAGCGATTGTAGCCTTTCGGTGGTCACCTGAAAAATAACTCAAATCGTGAGCCAGTAAAATAAACGCATATATAATATAAGGAGACTAGACATAGTAATTTTTAAACCCTGTAACAGAAAGTTTTCACTTTGTTTAATATTTTTTCTATTGAAGGGGAGGGTGCTGTTCACAAATTTTGCTGAAAAGACGTTGATGATAGGTAGTGGATTATGTGAACAAAACAAAAATATAAAAATTTCCAGGAAGCAGAGATCAGGTTTATTGTTTATAGATATGTAAAAGACGAAATCGTCTTTCTTCAAATAGCACCAAATCTCACTCATACTTGCAAGATTTTGACCTTTTTCATGTTTATTTATGTATGACCTAGGCTAAGATGTTGCGAGGTAATAATTTACCAAATGCAAACTATTTATCAACTATTACGTAATTTCATTCATTCACTTCATTCATTCTATTATCCGATAACTAATATTTTTGACTAATCTTGACTTGAACGTTTTTCTTTGTTATCGTCATCGACTTCGTATCTCGCTTCCGATAATGTTTCATTGATAGTTTATTTCATTCACTCGTGTGGTCATTCAACGTTGACCCAGATATACAGATTATTCATTCGTTCGTTTCGTGTATATAAACTTGAATTTTCTAATTTCACAACGATTATTTAATTACGTGTGAATAAACATTTCGAATCTAAACGATCTCACACCTTATTTCGTATTAAGTGCTAATTAGAATTGGTCACAAACGAACTTACAGATACATATTTTAGAAAATTTTGTCGCAAGTATGAAAATATGGAGATTTTTGATCGATAAAGGTCGATTTCCACAGACCACAGATGTATGATGTTTCAGAATTTATTCTATCGCTCTTTATTTTGTTATATTCGAAAAGTATATTGCCTCAGGTTGCCAGAATGCTTTTGTCATTATTATGGGTCGGACCTGAGCCAGTAGGATTAAAAAACCATGGCGTTTAACCGTATCTGGATATTTCTTGACAGGTAGGTTGATAAATGAGAAGTAAAATTTTCCCCATTTCCGAGATAGAGTATATAGCTCCGTCCTAAGAGGGTGTTCAAAAATTATCAGTGGCCTCTTCTAAGGACCCCCACAACAAAAAATCAACAAAACTGATGAAAATATATACGATTTTCATAGGTCAAGCCTTTTTTTTTCTGGGGGTAAGGCGGACCCAAAACCCCTCGAGCCCCCCTTATATACGTCCTCGCCCATTTATCGTAACCTATCTCTTGGGCTAGGTTAGTTGGTAATGTAATCGAGAGGTAATAACTGCGAATTACAATTTTTACAATATTTTCGGCTAATTTTCCGCTTAATTCCACCCCAAAACGACTTTGATCGCACAAGGCTTTCAAAACACGACAGTACAAATTATGAATTTCAGTTGCCACCTACATCGTGCTGTATACGTTCTCCTAAATCCAGCGAGACGTGATCACACACAAATCTACCATCGCACGTGCAGGCCGCCAGGCAGTCTAAAAATGAAACCGAAAATGTCTGAATTATAGGTGGTAAGAAAAATTAGGTTTCTCATCCCCCGTAAAAGGGAGAAGGTGGAAGCTGAAAAGGCAGCTGCCACGACGCTATCGCGCACCGGAACGTCGAGAGTGCGGCTTCCGTTCCGTGCCATTTAGCTTCTGACACGTAAGTATTCACGCACAGAAATACCGCCATACCGCACCGGTTCGTCTACAATACACGTTCGCAGGCTGCTGGAGAAGTTAGTTAAGCCCCCTCCTACGCCTGTAACTCCAAAACGTTTCAAACATGTCTAAATGAACGCAATTCGTTCGTGTCCCAGTATCGTCTAAGCGATCAGCTCCCACAGTCTTTCTTCATTAATGGTCCGTTAAATGACGTTTATGTCACCGCATTCCTTCAATGTCTCATCAATTTTAAATTCAATTACATCTTCTTATTTTTCGTTTCACATTTTAAGTAGGTTTGTATGAAAATCTACTAATTAAAATTGATTTCGTGAAACGACCTGAGGGTAGGGAGGGTACGTTTTTCGTTTCATGATGTCAGAGAAAATACATATATATATATGTATATATATAAATTACTCATATACAGGGTGTCCAAAAATCGTCTTCCGAACCAAATGGGTCTTGTAGAACTCATCGAGAGAAGCAAATGGGTTCTTTTGAAATCGGTTGTTTCAGAGATACAAGAGTACCGAATTTTCAAAATTTTCGTGGTTAAATCAAATGGAGAAGTTAAAAAAATTCTTCAAATTAGATTTTTAAAGAATGCATCTTTTGTTGTATTCATCGAGTACATTAAAAAACGTTCTTTCAACCAGGTTCCTTTTTTCAATAATTACTAAGTTAAATTTATTTGAAATCGGAAGAAATTTATTGACATTTTCGCCTGTCCAATGTTCATTTTTTTTAAATTCTGAAAAAAAAAAAAAAAAATGTTTCGCTTCCTGGATTTGATTCGCAACCTTTGTCGATGTGTACTGAGATCTTTCGCACATTTTGCCTTCAAATGAATGAGTATGCAACTTATTCGACGCATGCATTTAAAATCCTTTATCTTTGAAACAACCCGAAAAGCTCATGTTACAGGAACCTTTTTGCTTCTCTCGATGAGTTCTGCACGACCCATTTGGCTTGGAAGACGATTTTTAGACACTATATATATTCACCTTTTTATCACTACCTTTTTGGCACCAAGAATTGTAATCCACTTCCTGACTCAAGAGACGGTAATTTTGTCTTGAAACTTGCAGATATGCAATCTACCTGAACAAATGCGTATGAGTATTGCATATCTCAAAACCGGGAACTAAAAATTTTCTTAGGCAAATTTTTCTTTTCGAGTTTTCTCAGACACTACCGAACGAATTAACTCGAAACTTCTATCAAACTTGCACTAATAAAAGAAAAATTAATCGTGAAAATTTTAGTCCGATCGCTTTTGTAGCTCCTTCAAAATCTTGAAAAAACCACTTTTCCAGAAATTTTTAGTTTTTATATTTTCTCAGAAACTAATGGACCAATAGGCACTAAACTTGTTTCACACCTGGACTTATACGAGAACTATCTTTCGTAAAATTTTCAGTCCTATTCCTCTTGTAGTTTTTCAGCCTTACTTGCCTACATATACATATGTATGCGCACGTGTATGTGTGTATATGTGTGTGTGTGCGTGCGCGCGTGTGTGTGTGTGTGCGCGCGTGCGTATGTATGTGTGTGTGTGTATGTACACATATACATTTAAAAAAAAGTTAAAATGGGAAAATCATATCATTAGGTAGTTTTCTTTTGTCGTGAAACAGAAAATTTTCATCATCCTCAGCCCTAACCTCTCCATGAGATCAATTTTAATACCTCGTTTAAAAGTAAGTAAACTGAGTAAAAATTTGGGTAAAATAATAAATTTTTTATCATAAATTAAAGTAAGATAAATTAATACATGTTATTTTATCAGGCATTTTTGTACATATATTTTATATACCTTCATGGTTCTCCTTTCAACTGAGAATTTAATTCGAAATTCTACTTCTTGATATTCATATGGTTATGTAGCGTATTGTAACCTGGCAGTAGGTATTCAATAAGTTCCCTAACCTTTTCGAAAAGGTAATCGATAGAAACACTTATTTATAATTGCCAACATTTATAAACTGACTGGGGAGTGCTTTTTTTTTTCACCCATTTTTTGATACTTTCACTCGAAATCGATTTATTATTATTATTATTATTATTATTATTATTATTCTATCGAATAGACTCCAAAATGTGGTAGATAATTTTGAATAAATCATATACCCACCGAACCAGCGAAGAATGCGAAAGGAAAAAAAAATGCGCAGAGTTTTACGATAAATAATCGAAACTGGGTTAGGCGGATGGGCAATGTTTACAAACAAAAAAATAATATACGACCGTAAAAGCATTTTGTTACTGATGGTCAGAAACAGCGAAGAGTTATAATACATTTCGCAACACAGATAAAGTAATTTTTATCATTTCTTCTTTTTCTTCTTCAGGGCAGAATTTGTTTTTACAACTTCTCGAGCGTTAATTCGTAACATAACGCAGGCCTATTACTTAACGTCAGCGCCGTCAAAATCAAGAATAAAGAGGTCAATCGACATTCATTTTTCTCAGTTTGTCAGTAAAATGTTGGTATTTCAAAGTGAAAAAATCGTCAACACCGATTCTCTAGATTCGACTAAAACTCTACAATAGTATAGTACGACCGAAAAATTCGTAACTGCGTGACACCCATCAAAAAACGTACTTATTCTTCATTCACCAACTCTATATCGGAGGCTTCGTATAAAATACAGGGCGTTCAAAAATCTTCTTTCCAATCTAAAGGGTGTTGAGAGAAGCAAAAAAAGTTCCTATTATTGGAAATTGGTTGTTTTAGGGATACAGGCTTTCGTGTTACGCACGTGTCAGATTGGTTGCATATTATTTCTTTTGAAGGAAAACTTTTCAAAAGTTTTAGTCACGGGTTCAAATACAAGCGGCGAAACAATTTTTTTTTCAGAATTTTTTTAAAATAAACATTATATAGGCCAGTTAAATTGTAATATATTTTCACTCGATAAAATCAAGTAAAAGATTTTCCTTCGGAACCCGACATTTCTAAGGGCCCTTCTGAACGTATTGAAAATCCGCAAAACTCTGACCGTGGTTTCACACCTAAAAATCCGCTTTTTTTCCCCAACAGGTTTTCAGTGATTTATCCATTTCCTAATAATGATACCAGGAAATTGTTCGAACAAATGTAGTAGTGTATAAAATTTTCAATAACAAAAGTCTCTTGATAATTTTTTATCAGTGTCTTAGAAAGCTGAGAAAATGACTCAAAAGTTTGCCCATACTCTAACAAAGGGTACTATACTACATGAGGCCCAGTCTCCTCTTTACATACAACACCAAAATACTTGGTTAATTTAACAGATATATCACATATCTAAAACATACAGATAAATAAAATTTTATTTTTGTGCGTGTGTGTTAGTGGGTGTATTTATGTGTGTATGTTTATTTGCAACACCGTAACTTCAGAACCACTCAAATAAAACAAGCATTAACTTTTTGGGCATATGTTTTTTACTGCAAAGAAGGTTTTAAGATAACTCAAAAGTCCGTAGCTCTCTTGGCGGATAAGTTGTGGATTAAAAAAAAATTATTCTTTTTTAGTCAGTATGTCAATGAAAAAGGACTTATTTCTTAATAAATAACTCACCCTGTATACAATGTGGAAAATTATTCCTTCAATCTCTACTCTCTCTCCACTTTTTCTCTGATACCTGCTAATAATAGAATCTTCGAGAGATCGCACATATTGAGAATAGAAGTCTTCAAACACTGGAAAGCTGGCTACTGAAGTTATAAAGCAACTATTTTGCATACTGAACATGAGTTAGTCGCTACGTCATAACGTTATAACAAGTACAATCGTCGTTGACCAATACACGAATTCGGATCCAGCCAAAGAACCGAGTAACAATAGTGGACAGTGAGTGATAAGGCCTGCTAATAAGTCAAGTCTCAAAATCTATAATACGAATAGGTACGAGCCAACTGAAGCGAAGTAGCGAAGTAATGAATTTAAATTACTTCTTGACAGGGCGCCGCGACAGATCAGTACATTTTTCAACTAACCAAGAAGTACTCAACCTATATTTAGGTAGACCATATGTTTCCAGCATTGCGTCAAAAAAAAAAAAAAATTATATGGTTACAGGTCATGCAACGTTCGCCATAAGCCGTAATAAAAATGGGCACACATACAAAGAGACATGAAATATAGGCGCACACAGTACAGCTACGATGCATAGATACCTTATGTATTTATCATTCGATATCGCTACTCCGCATCACGACATTCGTTTTTTTGTTTGGTCAACTTTTCTTACGTCCGTCGCTCAGTCTAATTCGAATTTTGCACTATATATAGTTATTCGCTCCAAGAAAAAGAAACACAAAAACAAACTTCACACGTTATGGCTAAATTCAATCTTTTTCTAGCTTAGTGGATACCGGGACCCCCGTAGCTAGAGGCGGTGCGAGGTTTCGCCAGCCCCTGTCCAAGAGATTTTGCGAGCCCCTCTTCATCAATAAGTCATAATTAAATTATTGACTTTTTTCTCCTTTTTTTTTTTTTTTTTTTTTTGTGATTTTTACCAGGTTTTAAAACCTGCAATTTAAGGTCGTCTGAGTTGGCAAAGTTGGGGGGGGGGGGTTAGGATAACGATAGTTTTTCATTCATTCCATGAAAAATCATGACTTTTGGCTTAAAAATCAGAAATTCGTATACATTATAATCATATGTGCATAATGTAAAAACGTATGTAAATGTACGTACATGGACGATTTTTTTTTTCAAGTACTATATAAATAATAATAAGGCAAAAATTGAACGTGTGGATAGCATTCTGCAGTTCTTACAGATCATTTAGTACAGTTTTTGTTTTTTGAGGCGGACCAATGGGGAGATATATTGCCAATATACCTTATACCTACGCCACTGAATAGGACTGACGCCGGTAAATAGTAAAAGTCACACGAGTAGTCAGGGGTAGTCTGTTCAGGTGAAAGAAATTTAAAAAAGTGTAAGAATCATATTTGTTTGCAATGATGTCAACAATATTTTTTATTCATCCTATATTATACATTTTTACGGCAATCGTTAAAGTGACAAAATGTGACATAGTTGTTATACTAACATCTGGAGGTGCTAAAATCGAGTTTGGTTGTAATCAGTTATCACTTATCAAGGTGTTTTTTTTTTTTTTTTTTTTCCTCAACGTAAGTTTATTTTAACCTTTGAGTATGTATGGTATGGAGGGTTGATTTGTATAGGTAGTTACTACCAGACACAGACAGCATTTTTGGCGAATGAAATTACTCCGTTTCACATGTGACTCCTATATATATATATATATATATATATATATATGAATATATAGATATACATCTTACAGTGATTTCGTTCCCCAAAACACTCTATCATTGAAGAATGGAACTAGGAGAATCAGTCCTCCATTACATACAAACTCAAAGGTTTTAACAAGGGATTGAGAAAAATTACGTTTTTTCATTTTATTTCAGCTAGTTAGGTTTCTGAAATTTACCATAATGTTAGTTACTTTTTGTTTCCATTTCCATAAATTTGATATCTGTTTCCATTATGTTTCCTAGTTTTACAAAAATTTTTTATTCAGTTTATGTTTCGGATTCCGTTTCCATTTCCATTAAAAAAAATATTTTTATAATATTTAAAATTTCAAAATCCTGTTCATATATCAATATTTTTTTGATATTTTTCCAGAAACGATATTTTTTTGATATTTCTACAAAAATATCTATAATTTCATTATTTTTTCAAATTTTTTCATTCGGAAAAAAAATTAATCAATTGAGAAATAGAAATGATTCATAAATTGGTTTCCATTAGGTTTCTGTTATTGGTCTTCAAAGAAATTGTTAAATTGCTTCAGAATCGGTTTCCATTTCAAAAATTTGGTGTTTCCCAAAAAAAATATATTTTGTTTCCAAAAAAATTGGTTCCCATTTCCATTTCTCAATCCCTGGTTTCAACTTTTTTAACCGTTGCTAGGCATCATTGTAACGACAACATGACTCACTAGTTGAGGGATGTCAAGTTCAAATTCTCAGTGTAACAAGGTTTTTCTTTTTAAGTAGGTATATTTTTCTCTTCTATTAAAGTGATACAAATTTCTATTTTCAATATGAGGGTAAAAACTGAAAGGTAAAGGCAGCTGGCATAAATCTCAGTGCAAGTTTTGGTGCAAATTTTGGCACATAAATAGAAGGAAAGAGAAAAACAAAAAAAAATTTGTTAAAAAAAGAAAAAAAAAGAATTTTATTTGTTTCCCTCCGAAACAGCAAATTATACAGTGTTACCAGCCAACAAAAATTGTTTATATTTTTTAAAGTTTATTTCGGAGTTTTGGACATGGATCTTTGCACACGCCTTATAAAAGTGTACTGTGGGGACTATATAATTATATATTGTACGTGGAATCTCTTATCAAGTGTAACCAAAATCATATACACACTTTGTTTGTTCGTATGTTCTTACTTGCACATACAGGCAAGTAAGATACAATGTTCAGCCATTGACAATATAATAGATGAAGATCTCGGTGATGTCTTGGACTGGTACACGAATGTATTATGCCATTTTTTATCAATTGCCATAGCAATGAATAAGAAATGACGTACTTTCTATAACACTTATACATATGTAAATGTACATATGTGTGTCTGTGTGCGTGTGCCAAATCTACTATATAAACTCAGAAACAGGCTACAAAATCGCCAGTGTTTGCCGAGGATTTGGCTCTCCCGTACTTTACAGTATGAAGTGGTAGAACATGCAAAATCTGTAGAAAACCTTCTGCGTGTGAATATATTATCTCTCACCACAAGGTATTCCACATGTACATTTAAAAAAAATATTTTTCAGATACACGGAGAATACCTATTTTTAGGCCTTCTATTTCCTGTAGAAAATTTAGCACAAAGGGTAGAGGCGGGATTTTTAATACAGTATTTCTGGCATATTAACTAACATGACTGCGCCATCTTTGATTTTGTCTCCACGAGTAACTCATCAACTGCCCGTTCTATGGCCAATTTTTTATGTGTAGGTGAAAAAAAAAAAATTGTTAAATACGAAAAGAACGAAAATGAACAAGTTATCAAAATCTGAAGAAGTACGAATAGTGCAATCGCGAGCAGAAAACAACAACAGCAACAACAAAAAACAAACTACCAAGTCCAACACGCCTCTGGTTCTATACACTTTAGTTTTTTGACATTTTTTGCGTTCTCAAACATTCGTAATACGTATAAAAAATTTTTCTACAGTCCCACAGCTGATGAAACTTTCTAGCTGCGACACTGTCAGCTAGAGGCGCATATTATGGAGACTGGATATAGGTACAGTGTTGTTCGCTTGCTGGCCTATTCGTAGTTCGATGCCACTTCCATTTTCTCACGCTTGCCTCCTCGATTCACTTGGCCAAGCGTTCTGCTGTACACATATCCATCTCCGGAGCTGTAATTTTCTAACAATTTTCTATTTAAATTACGAATTAGGCGACGACGTCGCGCTCTATATCCTCCAGCATGCGTCTACATCGGCGACGATGTTGCAGTGGCCGACCGGCGCGCGGCCTTATACACTTCGCTGTGGGTGGGAGGTGGATGGGTGGGTAGAAGAAGAAAACATTCGCACACACGAGAAAGAGCCATCCAAGTGTGGTCAAGCGACGTTACGTCACCGTTCAATGACGAGTATTCTTCGACGGAGGCAGAGCGTCGTTGATCTACATCAGTGGCTCAATTCTCACTGCCAACCTAGTTTCGAAGATAAATATAGGAAAAGCCACTGAGATTGCGCAACGGTGCAAACTTACAGCGCTGCAATCGGCGCCGATCGAACGCATAGCTCTAATGTACCTTTCCAGATGCAACTTCCAAGACACTCGACAACAAGCCCAGATTATATGGTTTTTAATTCAACAAGTAAGTACATAACCGGACTAGTGGTGCGAAAAATATCCATACTCGTCGATATTCTTCTCGAAATGATCGATATTTCCAATATCAATATATTCTCCCACGTGTATCAATACGGTTTATCCCTATTTTTCTCCCCTTTCTCCACCAAAATTTCGCGGTTACAATGAGACTGAAATGTTCCAACACAACAATTCTCCCAGGTTTTTAGGTTTTATTTCTATAGATCTTAAAGATTTTATCATTCAACAATGGATAATGTAGCGAAATTCTCATTGCATCGTATCAATCATTTACTAGTGGGAAATTATAGAGGATGAGGACCGGAGATGAAACAAGAAAGAAAGATTTAAGCGAAGTTCCGTCCAAGAAGCGAATGTATTTTGTGACAGTTACATAATTTCAGCAAAGTACATTTTAAGATAGATAAACGAGTGTTAGCAGAAATGAACGAATGAGCGGCAGAAGTGGTATATCAGTGTAGCCGCGAATAGATATAAATAAATTATGTATTTTATGTAATCGTGTGTTCGTGGAGTGAGAGGGGAGAAGGATTGGTGGTCTCAACAGAAATTAGGTACGGGAAAAATATCGATACGTATCGACACGAAAAAATATCGATATTTCGCACCACTAGTAACATAGTGCAGGCACTTAAGTATCATCAGTTTTCAGAAAAAAGGGGCATGAATAAAAACGAACGAACTCGAAACAAAAGCAATTTTGGGCTCAGATTTTGTAGAAAAAAAATATCAATAATCATCGTGCGCTCAAATTGTTTGCAGAAATTGCAACTGTACAGAAGCCAAAGTACCCTAGTTTTTGTTTGTTCGACAGTTTTACACGCTCCTTTCTTAGAAACTGATTCTTACACGTTGGTTGTTATACTTAGGTATCGTTGTCGCATTCGGCCCATAATTTTCGAAAAATAGAACCACCCATCCCAGAAAATCTGACGAAATATCTTCTGATATCAGCAAAATTCATCAACTGCGTTTCCTTGTAAACGACATGAAGACTGCAAAAAATCTTTCGTATTTTCTGATGGATCATGCCTGTCTGTTATTAATGGCAACTAATCTATAAAATGTTAACGATGAGTGATACGATTGGTGGCAAGAATGGGCAGGATCCGAGCGTTTCAGATCACGGATCCTTTTCATGATGAGTGATCCAGACTATGATCTTTTTTTTCTAGATGATATATGATCCGTGATTCGAATCACTCTCTGAGAATGGATCCGTAGTAGGTAATTAGGTATCTGTTCGGATCTATTTCTCAGGATCCGTTTTTTCAGATTTTCAAAAAAAAAACAAAAAAAACATGGAAAATAAAGAATGTACTTGAGAATTATTCATTTATTTTTTCGAAATTGATGAAACAACTTTTGTTTTCAAATCATACACAGAATCAGTGCAAATGATTTGAACGGACTTTTTTTTTTCATAGAAGATCCGTGATCTGGATTCGGATAATTATTTGGAGAGTGATTTGTGATCAGGACCCAAATCATTTCTTCAAAAATTGAAAAGGATCCGTAATCCAAGTCATTTTTTTCGTGATCCTGCCCACTCCTGTTGGCGATAAAATCGCATTGTTAATGACCTAAAGGATCGTTTTGGGGAAAGGTACCGGGATTTTCTGAGAATTAAAAACCTTTGACTATATAGCTTAATGGACTGCTAGAACTGATAAGAAATACGTAGGGTTAAATGGAACACCGTTAAAGCCACTGTTAACAGGCGTTTTTTTTACAAAAAACGACCTTTGGTGATTTTCAAGATTTTATCAGTTTTAGAAACAACAAAAAATCAGAAACAGCATACCTACTACATATGAAATCGATACATATTTCATTTATTGTGTGGTAAACAAGTCAGAAATATGAAAAACTTGTACTTGTGGCAGCACTATATCTTTAATTCAGATTCCAAATATGCTGGGATATTCGATTTTGGTATTATCTGCAATTGGAAATCCTACTGACTGTTAAATTTACTGAAGTTTTTCAACAAAATTGTAAGAAATCGTTTATCAAGGCTGAAAATCATTACGGAAAATCATCTATTTTGTTCTGATTCAAACAAAATGACTTGGAAAAATTATCAGAAATATACTTCAAAACGAAGAAATTTGTGATATTTCAACAGACACCATCAATTTCTAATCACTTCAAACCTTTATAGGACAAATAATGTACCTACTTGAATCTTTTACAATAACTACTTATTTCAGGCATTTTAAAAACGAAAAATGGCAAAATAAAAGCCAAATTTTCATAAATATCATCCAATTGTTTATTTTCATTAATGTTCATATCATCTGAAATTTATTCTAAATTCAAAAAACATTTTCTCTGATCAAATAAAATAAAATAAATTTTCAATCAAAAAACGTATTTTAGCTCATTTAGGACTTGCACAAGTTCTTACGGTAGTTCAAGAAGTTTTTTCGGATAACAAATCAGCGAATGATGAAACTATTTACCTAACAGCCGAATTTTTCAGTTTAAAAAACCTTACTTCAAACTTTTCAAGAAAAACAGAACTCTATCCAAAACTTACATTTTCACACTCTGAAGAGTTTGTCCATTAATTTAAATCATTATTCGAACGTTTCACTCACTAATTTCAGACAATAAATTGGTATAGTGTTCTAATATTTCACTAGTATCTGCTTATATTGTTAGGAGTCATGAAAATATAACTCAATACAAATTCAGTTTTCACACAAAGTACCTTTTTCAAAAAGTGACGTCTGCATTGTTTGGCTTCAAGATTTTATCAGTTCTAGCAGTCCATTAAGCTATGTAGTCAAAGGTAAAAACTCCCATTCGAACTTTTTTTAAGCTCTTTCTAGAGACGAAGCTAGGATTTTACTTCATATTATTTCCTATCCTTATATGGTTTCTGCCAAGTTTCATTTCAAAAGCTCGGTTTTGAGAAAAGTTTGAAAGTTTCAGTTTGGAACCTACTCTTTTCAAAGTTAATGCTCTTTATCTATTGATGGTATTAGTTTAATGTCAGTTTTGACAAGTGAAAACACAAAACTTCAAAGTTCAAGTGTCACCATTTGTCATGTTAAACAGCCATGTGGGAAGCGAGAAAAAAAAATCCATGGCTACATGATTTTTGACCAATCAAACAAACCCTTACACTGTCATACCGTTATCTGACATAAATTGAAGTAGCTTTTTTTTATTGCAGCATTCCATCCCTCCAACTTCACAGATTCTCACAAAATTTTGCCCCATGTAGCCCATATTTCGATTGTTTCCGAGAAGTTTCATTTCGACAGCTCCATTTTGAGAACTGTAATTGTGTTGGAAATTGTTCATCAATGGTTTTTAGTTCTGGACCTGTTTTTTTGAAAGTGAGTTTTTAGATCTCTTATAGGATTGTATTGGCAGTTCTGAAAAGCGTAAACTCAAAAAATCTAAGAGCTGTAACCATGTTCGAATATTATCACTAAGTTTCATTTCTAGACCCATTCTGTCCGAATGTTAAGTCTCAGTTCTTCTTAAGCTGAGAGCCGTAATTAAGTTTGAAAGTTGTCACTGAAAATTTTAGTTCTGCTGGAAGTTAACTAGGCATCTCACATCTGCCCAAAGGGTGGGTAAGGCAGCTTGTGATAAGTACCTATTATTTCGTTGTTTTTTTCTACTGTTGATATTTTCAAAATTTTTTCAACCCTGTTTTACCGAGTTTTGGGGACTTAACCAGGAACTCCTCAACTTCATTTCTGACTCTCTATAAATATTTCTTTAAAAAATTGGTGACAGTAATAATATCTGGTTTTTGCAACGAGAAAGTATTTCATAACTACAAGTTCCTCCAGCCACCCGTTGGTCAGTCCTGACTATGCTACTAACTGTTAGTTTTTTGGCCATGAATAAGGAACTTTATAAAAAAAAAAAAAAAAACTGTAAGATCACAAAAATTTAATTTTTGCTTATCCGAGTCTAGGTAAGCAAATATAAGTTAAAGAAATTTAAAAAACATTTTTCATGCGAATATTTTTCAAAATTGATTTCATTCAGGGTGACTCTCCAAAGAACAAAATTTTAACAATATCTGGTATACATTTTGGTACTGCAGTTCGGAGTCAATAGTCTATATTAAAAATTTACCTATGTGACCCCAAACATGAGATTACCACAATTCTTTTACAAATTATCGAGTGATTCATTGTTGGATAATATGTTTCTTGAGGCGCAGATTTCAAATTAATGGCCATTTATGGAATCGACCTATTCACAGAAAAGGAATTTAATGTGAAAATGATGAGAATACTTTTTTGTGTCGATGAATTACTGACTGTTCTTGATATGTGTACAAACAAAAACATTTTTGAGAGTTTTAGGAATGCTTCTTGCTCTCTACAGAATTTAGCCTAATGGGTGAGGGGTGTTATTCATAATATGATGGTCCGGGGACTATTGTCCATTACCAACAATTTAAATCAAAATCTTGCTAGATTAGAGAATAATGTTTTCAAATGACCATTAAAGCTGTAATTTCCCTGGACTATATACCCACGACATTAAATTTGATCTTCTTTAATCAAATTACTGAAAATTAACAGAACACCGTTTGTTAAAAGACAAAAATGGGCAACAACACGGAACAAATTTCATTTGAAATTCTCAATTCATAAAATTAACACTAATCCTGTACGCAATAAAATTGGCGGGAGAATCAATAAGATGTATTGTCCATTCTAAAACATTGTTAAGAATCCAAAGAAGCGTTTTGGGAAGAGAAAATCGTAATTTTTTCTATCATAAATAAGCAACTTTAAATAAAAAATCAAGTAAAATCATACAATTTTTTCTTTTCTCAACTGTCTTAAAATCATTACCTAACCCTTTTCTTGGATCAAACTACTAAAAATTGATGACAAACGGGACACCTGTTTCCGTACCTACGAGAGAAAGGAACACCAACATCGAACAAACTTAATTTTAAATTTTAAATTCATAAAAACTCTAGCGCAGCTAAATTCAGCAAGAAAACGTAGGTGTTCAAAGGTAGGCGTTGAAATTATCAAATCATAATTATAAACTTAGTTTCTGCCTCAAACTTAGGGTAGATTCTGCCCCAACTTTAAAGTTTTACTTCTGCCCCATCCTCAGAGGTTAGCTTCTGCCTCAGTCTTAATTAGGGATATTTAGAAAAACTTCCTGTACCTAGAAGACTAGAAAATAAAATCGAAAAAAGTTGAAGTGATACCAGAAATCAAAAATCTGACAATAGGTACCTACCTGCCTTAAATGAAACTGTGCTTAGTATTATGAGAATTGAGGAATGGAAGTGGGAACCACGAGGTCATTAACAAAATTATTTACAAATGGGAAAAATCCCGAAAAAAATAATTTCAAATCACATTTAAGAATCACCAAAAAGACATGAAGATTCAATCCAATTACAAATTACAAATCATCAGCTCTGCTCTTTTTGAAAGTTTGCTGCGACAATTTGTGACAACCTCACCACATTTATGAAAATTTGTGAGACTTTATTGTTTTCTGGCAAAAAAAAAACAAAAAAAACGCCAAAATTTTACAAATGTTGAGGAGTTGTCACTACATTTCACAGCAATTGGGCAAAAAAAAAAAAATAGAGCTATTCATAGCAAAATAATTCAAATCACCGATCACATCATATCGCATTGTCAATAAGGATGAAAAACTGTTATCTTCAATAGAAACAATGCCGGAGTTGTAGATGGTTGAGGATACTAAGTATTGTTTACAAAATGAAATTAGTAGACACCAGGGATTATAGGAGGTATGCAAAATTACACATATATCTCCAAAACAACACCTCACTAGGAATGTAACCCAGTTAATTAAGCATGAAGCCATGAATCTAATGGCTCGTGTTTTAATCCAGGCAAGGAACATGGATGTGGAGATGGATGAAAAATTGACTTTTCAAGTGTGTTATGATTTTTTAGGCTAAAAGAATAGTTTTTCCCAATTAGGCTTGTGAAATAAATTTTTCAGAGTTATTATCCGAAAAAAAAAAAAAAAAAAACATCACACTGTAGTAACTACAAACTCAGGAAAAAATTTATCAATAGAAACCAAAATTGATATATCTGGTCCTTGTATTTGAGGTAATATTAGTAACGAATTTCACGCCTGTTGGTAACAAATTTCAACCCTAATTGAGTTTAGCCTCTCCAATAGCCCCGGGGCATGAACCATAAAGTAAATTGCAACCAAATTTGGAGGCAGGTTAGAATAATTCTAATTGAATGTCTATTTCAAATTTTGTGACTATTGATTGAAAATTACTTATTTTAGTTATTAAACTGCCAAAAATGCAACAAAATAGCACCTACCAGACGAACCATGAAACCAATCAGCACCAAATTTAATGGTCTTTTCCTTGACTCAATACTAATGTTTGATCAAAATTTCGTAACTATTGAACAAAAATTATGTACCGTCCACGATAACAAGAATTATACGTACAAACATTCGTATGTTATCGCTATACAATAAACGTACAACCTGTTAATTTGTTAAAATTATTTCACAAAATTATTTCCCCCATATTATTTCGGCAATTATTCCCTCATATTCGATGCACATGCGCCGCTACTCACACAGAGACCAAAAAAAAAAAAAAAAAGGTTTGTTGCTTCCACCGAAACAATAAATTCTACTGTGTTACCTGTGTTGTAGTGAAAATGCAGGGCTGGCACAAGCTAAAGCACCACCTCGAGGCTTCCATGTAAATATATACGAATTTACAAAAATGCTGCCAAAATTTTGAAATTTTGCTTAGATCATGAAACGAAAAATGTACTTACTCCCATCTCTGGGTTCTTTCATGAGCTCGAAATTAATAAGTAAATTTTCACAGAAAACCTACCTAAAAAATTCAAATTAATCTAGATCCATCCGTACAGTAATAATTTAGTCTTTTCACTTTGACCTTTATAAGTTGTTACTCATCTTGGGTAATTTGGTAGCAGTCGTTCCCATTCTAAAGAAACAAGAGGGTGGTCTGAAGAGCAGAAAAAAAAAAAAAAAAACACAGAAAAAAAAACTAGCGAAGACTGTATACATATACATGGTTAAACAAAAACACTCGTATGTTTCCGTTTTTGTTCAACCTAATGTTCGATATGACAGAAATTTAATCTTCTATATATCTACGGTAGCCTGTATTCTTATCCGAAGGAAGCAGTCGCATATCTATGGTGAACACATACGTACGTATGTAATAATTAATTATTAAGAGAAAAAATCGAGTACCCAAAAAGAAGTTACGATAACGACGTAAGATGTCTCTTTAAAAATCTTTGAGGTCACTCGGTTTTAACATCTGATGAAATAATTCATTCGTAAAGATGGTTTTGGATAGGGGAAAAAAAAAACTAATAACAACAGCAACGAGCCAAGCTAGTCGTTCGTTTTTTTGGGCGAAAATGAACGCGTTGATTTATTAAGTTAATTAAAATCTTTTTCTATTTCTCTCTCCCTCTCTCTCTCTCTCTCTCTCTTTCTCTCCTATACGATGAGTACAAACAAACATACGGTACGTTTACATGAAACCGAAAACGATTGCACCGAAAATGTTAATTAAATTCTTTTCGATCTGGCACGTCGATGAATGAGATTTCACGAATACTATGTGAATAAAAATATAATGAAGTTGTTTCTAATGAAATAAATTGAAACCAAGAGAAACTTTTTTCTTTTCCCAAAAAAATTTAATCGACGCGAATCAAAATGCAGTAAATTAATATACGACTGATGATGCGTGGGATACCCATTTTTTCCTTACCCTTTTTTTTTTTTTTTTAAGATTAAAAAAAAAATAATACTTGAATATATGAACAGAATCTGAAACATCGAGTAAAGTTGCATTTGCATATCTAATTAAGACGGATGGTTTGGAAACTCGCATAAAGAACATAATTTCGATGAGAAAAAATTGGACAATAATACGAACACAGGGCGGATAGATTTCAGCACTTTGCACGGGTTTCTCACGAAAAGAACGCAGCACCAAGCCAACACATTAATTAATGGGTTGGCTGCTAGGAGCTGAAGAACGTAGCTGTATAGGTAGTGGGGGCACATCTGGATAGTGGATACCCAAACCAGTGTTGCCAGATGTACGGCTATTTTAATGTGAAATGGCTGTACGGCTGAAGGTTGGGCCTGGCCTTTGAACCCTGATAGGAAAAAAAAAAAAAAAAACTGTTTTAAGGGAGAATTAGAAAGGTTGTAGCCTCATAGCTCTATGGCTCTCGAAACAGCTGATGAAAATTATTAATTCATTAATGATGGGAACATAGAAATTTCTGAGAAGTATGAACTTGGCTTGTTGTCATGATGGCTGGAGTTTTTCTAGATTTTAATGATTTTATTAATTTCTTTGCAATTCAATTTTTAAGTATTTTATTCTCTGTTTTTAAATGTTATACTAATAGAACTTTCAAAGTAAATATTATTCATACTATCACTTGAACGGAGATTCGAGCAGAGTTTATTCTATTATGAAAAATTTCAAACTTATTCCTACCATTCCATATAATCACAGTTATCGTACGCAATTGTTGGAGAACCATTGATTGAAGAAATCTGAAATTTTTTGGAGTCATGTAAGTATGTTAGCTGAAGATTCTGTGAAAATCTGGTTGAATTTGTACCTTTTATTCTCAATATATCGCTGAAATTCTGTTCGAATTATTCGATTCAAATGATATCAATTTAATCTACGCTTAACATGGGACCTTCAACGATATTTCGAGAATGAAACGTATGAATTTAGCCAAATTTTCAAAAAATCTTCAGCTAACATCTGTTAATAACTCAGTAAAATTTCAGCTCTTTATGATTAAGGGTTCTCTCACAATTGTATTCGATGTTTTTTTTTTTTTTTTTTTTCCCCCAGTAAGACTGCGAATTGATTTTTTTTATTAAGAAACATGTCAATTAGGGAAAAAATGTCAAAACCAAATCTAAAGTCGTGTCATATCCCATCTTGTCTCTAAAAAAAGTTAAGAAAAAGTCAACCCTGTAAGATATACGGCTCTGGATAGTCATATAAGGCCTTTCAAAGGTTTGTGTACGGCTATCGTACTCTCAAAATCTGGCAACACTGACCTAAACACCGTAAGTTAGTTGAGATGATTGATCGGAGAATTGAGAGTTTATTTTTCTAATTTATGGAGTTGAATTCAACTGTTTCGGAAAAAAATTAATAACTGCGGACGCATGGTCTTGTTCCGAGCTTAGTGTGAAAATTCGAATTCTGCTTCATTTTTTCGGTGCACTGAATCTTCTCTCATGTATGGAAACAAAAAAATTTTGAACAAAATAAGTTTATACTCAACTAGCCGCCCTTGGCGCCAGTTTAGCTTGGCTCAATCACGGGAGTAGGGGCCCATTTTATCAATAATTCTACTACTTTTTTCATTTTCATTGTTTTATCAGTAAATATAAAATTGTAACGTGTACGATCTAATACAAATTCAAAGCTGAAATTAAGGTATTTGCGGTACAATGACAATACTTTTTTTTTTTCAAATTTATTTAGACCTC
Organism: Ericerus pela; assembly: GCA_011428145.1. NCBI lineage: Eukaryota > Metazoa > Arthropoda > Insecta > Hemiptera > Coccidae > Ericerus > Ericerus pela. The sequence goes on from WOFM01000222.1 coordinate 94,847, forward strand.
ACTTGTCTTCAAATTCGCAAAAAAAAATTCGGTCATCTTCTGTATTCAATAATTTAAACTGAAATTAAATTAAGGTAACTATTATCATCATTCAACTTCAACCAACAGAGAATGCGGGTCGTATCTTAGTGATCACCTATTCACTTTCATCTTAAATCCCAAATGATAAAAAATCTCCCTACCAAAATACTATTAATAGTAGAGAAATAACTGGCCATTAAATTCTTCCCAAAAGCTTCTTTAATTTGGAAAGAAATACCAAACCCGAACTGTAGTATTACAGAGAAAGAGAGAGAAAAAAATAAAGTTTAGTGAAAGGGGAGACGAAGATAGCAATATTTTTTTCATTTCTCTTTTGTTCCATTCTTCTTTAATCTTTCAACCGACGACAATTGAAATAATGAAAATAATGAAAAATATACACATTTTTAAGTACTACTCATGCTGTGAACGGATCGTAATAATAGGTAGCCTATTTCAACAGTAAGAAGATGAGCTTGGCCATGATAGAAGAATGAAACAAATTGATTCGGTAGTGTTAATTACCCATTACGCACACACATACGAAACACTTTTTTAATGAGCAGCCTTTAACCATATAGTACGGGACCAGTAAACCTCCGTAAGACCAATGTACTTTTTAATGTCAAGACATGCCGGCAAAAATGTAGGCAACCCTAGAGTACCTTCTGCATATTTTCGACGTTTTGCTGAAGTTCACCAATTTAGAATACATCTGATGAAGACATCCCTAAATTCACAAGGATAGCGTACATAAACACAAAACAAAGTACGTCAAAAGGTACACTCCGGTTGCCTATTTAGCATGTCTAACCAAACATCATATTTCTTTGCTGGTCCAGTACGATATAATCAAAGGGTCAACCTAAAGGCAACTATATCACTGAAAGAAAAGAGTACTCCCCACCAGCGTGGTGACGTTTTCCTCTGTATTTTTTTTTCTCTCTTTTCTAATTATTATGTATGTTCCAGTATACGGGAGAAATCATTAAAACGTGCACTGGCTACTACAAACAGTTGGTTATAATAAGCAAAATGGTAAGTCCCAGCCAGACTACATTGGTTTTTCCTCTGATAAAAATTGCCTATAATAACAAACCCGATCACAACGAATTATTTCCCACGTGGCCTCAATAACCATCAAGTGCTCGACTCATTAGCCTACTGCGTTCATCTTCGACATGTTCCTAAGTAGTGATGTTATTATCAATATCCAATAATTTCCAATACACATTTTTCTACAAGCACACAGTTACTCAGGAGCGAAGCCAGGATTTCTCCCGGCAGGTGGAGCCAATACATCTTAATGCCACTTCGTTGGTCGTCATTTTAGAAAATTTATTTTTCCCAGATTTTAAAAACGACAAAAAAATGTCATGGGATAATCGCCTCCATTGCTCCCGACTCTTTGGCTACGCTTTTGCTGAAACTTAACATTAAAATTTACGTTACGAGTAGATTGATTCAATCGATAATCTTATAGCAAATACGGATATAATATCGATCTCTCGATCACAATTGATAGACATAGTACATAGTTATAGGCTCCATGACTAGACATTTGTAGCCATTCAAACGCGTAACAACCGTTAAGGTTGGTATTTTGAAATTCGAAAGTAAAACGTATTGTGAAAATGAAAAGCAGAAAAGTTGGATCGTGTCGGCCGACTTGATCGTGTTTATTCGTGGAGAAAAGTCAAGAACAATAAAAAGACAAAACAAAACAAAACAAAAAAAATGTTGATGAAAAACATCGTTGAGAAAAAATAACAAAACGGTGACGAAACGTCACTTTTTTTTTTTTTTTACTTGTGAATTACCAAAAACAACAAAACGCTAGAAATCCCTTAAAAACATTTTCAAAAATAACGTTATTTCTTAAAAAATAAATCAAATATTCAAAAACACATCTGGTAGGTAAAGGTAATCACAGGTGTCTTCTGTCAACTTTTTTGGTTTTTTTCCTCCCTTTTTTTTTCCTCGCTCTTTTCTTTTCACGTTTCGTATAGACAAATATTTACGATACAGAATTCATTTATTTACGGTACTTCTAAAAATACAGCATCATTTTTCGATTTACTGGTAACTTGTCGCCCGTATAAGGTTAGATAATAAAAATGCTATAATAGATTTGCGATCATCGACAGATTAAGCGATTGGAAGGGAAATAAGGGAGGATTACATTCTCTACGGCGCAGGTACGGAAATAAGTCTCACATCCGGCTTTTAAGGTTACTGTGAAGGGCAACCAGCGGAGGACTAATAGCAAATAAAATAGATAGGTCGTAAGGGCTGGAAAAGAGAAAGAGCTTGTTGGTTTCCATTATCGAATGCTACTTCTCTTTTGAATAATGCGAGACAATTTTTCGAAATCACAAGTGAATATTAGATTATACAGCAGAAAACGCGAGAGGGAGACATTGATACACAGTTCAATTGGTAAACAAGCGTCTGTGATCACACAAAGGAGAAGTGAGAAAAAATATGTATTGAAAAAACTTTTAAAAACCACGCTTACATTTAAAATGCACTAAAAAAAAAGAAGAAAATAATTATGAATGTTTCCATGATGCTGAAATTTGAAAAATTTCTCGAATGATAGAACTAAAAGGTGGGTCACTTGGAGAAATATTTTAAAATATATAGTTACTTTTTATTAACCTAGCATTATAAGGTTGATAGTAATGAACTGGTGAGTACCCAATTGATTAAGTAACATACCTACATACTGTAAGGGCCAAAAGAGGTGGTAAAGTACCTGGTTAGAACCACTTTCAGTGTTACACCATACACGAGATATTTAACACTGGACAAGCATTAATACCTCAATAATAATTTAAATATCCAACTAATCATCCACAACTATCGTGGACTTTAACGTATTTGAGAGACTCAATAATATTTAAAACACAAGGTTGAATTAACACTTTTAATAAATTGTACGACAACAGTACATTAAATAATACGTTAATTATTACACAATAGGTTTAACATATGGGATTACAACCGTTTAGACAAGATTGTCTATTAACTAGTAGCTCTATAAGAGAGGCTCTAGGTACTGAGTAGGAACTGTGTCTTATTCCTTCAAATCGATGGTTTATATGCTCGTTCAGGGTAGGTAAGTGTACGTGTTAGATAGGGTAAGTGAGGTAGGGTATTGTTATTATAGGGTTGTGCTGACTCGTGATATACTCGAGGGGCAGTCACAATTAGGTCATGAATATACAGACATTATATCTATATTCATAAAATCAAATATGGGTAATTTAGTGGTTGTTTACAAATAGCTATAGGATGTTTTCATTATTGATGAATACCTACATTTTTGATATTTGGAAACGTGTAGACGAATATGTTCGCCATATTTAAAAATAGACGAAAATATGCGTTACACATACCAGCTATTTGTTTCAAAATCCCAAAAACTTTTATTTCTATAACTCTTATTTTTCACGCATTTATAGAATTTAAGGATTTGTATGTACAAGCATGCCTCCTCTACATGGATCTTATATTCAATGCAATCCAAACTCAGTCTGAGCATATCCAGAGGGTATAGCGGAGTTATTAAATGCAAACTGCTGGTTTGGAGAAATAATCATCTAAAATTTTTGTATTTTATTCAAAATTAAAGAAAAATTATGTATAGGCGCCTTTGAGTTCAGACTCCGAGTGTTATGCAACCCAAATTGCTATTGTTTACTTACAAGAAATTGTTGGCCACCCAATCTTTAATTTCTAATTTTTACCTTTCTATTATTTTATCAAAATAAAAATAAGGTTTGTTTTTCATCTCTTCTCAAATGTGAATGTGAATTTATTATTATGAAGCAAATAAAACGCAGTGGGGTGTAGTTTAAAAAGTTGAGATGAGCGAAACACGAAACACGAGAAAGAAGAAAAGGTGCTCAAGAAAGTGCCAAGACTTGACACTTTCTTCGCTCCAATTTTGAAAGCTGCAGGTAAGGATTGGTACATTAAGTAATAATTAGTAATTAGTTCCTTGGAATATTTTTTTGTTTACCTACATGTTATTTTGCGTAGGTGTACCTAATAGTGCAAAAGATCATTCAGATGTAATTCCAACTCAAAGCAAACCATTTGAAAGTATCGCGTCAACTTCATGTTCTAATCATGGCGAGCTTTAACATTATGAAGTGCCTCCAGAAATTCAACAAGAAAATATACCTATTTCATCAGGCGATACGTCCTCGACAACTGTAAGTACTGATCTTGCAGAATGGATTATTAACGATGCAATTACAAATTACTTACTTTCAACTGAAATTAACCAAAATTTGCACCTTGATTTTTCGGAGACAAAGACATACTACCCATCTATTAAAAAAAAATAGATACCTGACAAAAAATGTTTTTGTTTGTACAATGAAAAATGGCAAGAAGATACCAAGGAAATATCTATGCTATTCACCAAGTAAAAAATTAATCTTTTGTATTCCATGTCGTTTATTTGATGAAGGTACTTCGAATTTAGGAACGTGTCGGTATACTGATTGGAATAATGTTCATGCAATGTTAAAAAGTCATGAAATGTCTCCTGAACATGTTACAAGTCAAAGATCATTCTCAGCTCGGAGTAAAGCAATTGGTGGAGTTGATAGAGGACTCTGTTTACAAATTGAAAAAGAATTTCGGTATTGGCAAAATGAACTCCGACGTGTTTTTGCTGTAGTAAAAAAATTGAGTAGATGTTTGGCTTTCCGAGGCAAGGATGAATATTTTGGTTCAAATCGAAATCATAATGGAAATTACATGATCATGTTGGAACTTAATCCAGAATTTGATCCTTTCTTGTCTGCTCATATTGCTGCATATGGCAATTCTGGTAGTGGTAAAACGACATATCTTTCATCCACCATTTGTGACGAATTCTATTTCCTTGCAGATGTAAAAAAAAGCAAGCACTATTCTATTGTAGTTGACTCCACTCCAGAAAGTCATGCAGATGAACTTGCATTGATACTGAGATACGTGCCACCAAATATGAGTAAACCTGTAGAACGATTTTTAAATTTTGTTCCAAATGTGGGACATACATCAAGCTGCGGATATGATGGATGCACTTGTTACTGTATTTGTAATATATGGTTTAAATTTTGAAGATTGTCGTGGATGGTCCTACAACAATGCTGCAAATATGTCTGGATGTTACGCAGGTTTACAAGCTTTGGTTATGGAGTTTTGCAGCTTGGCCAATTACATACCATGTTCAGCACACTCATTAAATCTCGTTGATTCTTGTGCAGTAGATTCGATTATAGAGGCGTCAAATTTTTTGATTACCTGGAAGATTTCTATAGTTTTCTTGCTAAATCTACTCGTCGATGGGAAATGCTAGAATAAAATTTGAAACCAGACCAGAACATGGCAAAGCAAGTAACAGGAACAAGGTGGTCAAGTCGTTACAATGCTTGTTCTGCTTTTACTAATGCTTGGAAGGAATTTATGAAAGTATTGCTCGAAATTCAGAATAACCAATCCAAAAAACCGGAAAATCGAAGAAAAGCAGCTGGTTTGAAAAAAAAACTCAGAAAATTTAAATCTATTTTTATCGCTGTATTTTGGAATGCTTTGCTGGAAAGGTTCGATAAAACCAAACAAAACTCTTCAAGCAGTACAAACAAATTTGAAAGATGTTGTTAATCATTATAAGGCCCTGATATGTTTTGTTGATGATTACAAACTGATGAGAGGTTTTCACACTACATAGGGGAAGTTAATAAGTTGATAGGAAAGTCTGAAGATGAAAAATGTTCACGTGTACGAACACGAACCCTTCGACCTGATGAGAGTAGAGAAAACAAAATTATTCTTACAGGTCACCAAAAACTCAAGGTCAAAATTTATTTTGCTGAATTGGATAAGCTGAAGATTGAACTTCAAATGAGGAGTTGCAGCTATGAGCTAATTTTATTATGGTTTGGGTTTCTTCTTGATATATGTGATAAGTCAATTACTACCAAAAATCTGACTCAAGAAGCTAAAAATTTTCAATGTATTTATGCTGACAATATTGAAGATACTTTTCTAAACAAATGTATTCATTTCAGAGCTTTTTTTCAAAATTCCAACCTCAAAATGCCCTCTCCAATTGAAATGCTCGAATTAATTGTGAATGATAACTTGAACAAAACGTTTCCTAACATTAGCATGGCTCTTCGAATTTTTCTTTGTATGGCTGTGACTAATTGTTCAGTGGAATGTTCCTTTTCTTGCCTTAAGAAACTTAAAAATTATTTAAGATCAACGATTTCTGAAAGTAGGTTGGACAATTTAGCGTTATTACATATCGGAGACGACATTCTGGATATTATAAATTTAGAAGAGATTATAATAAACAAATTTGCGAGATTGAAATGCCGCCGTTAACTTTGAATTATTGTTCTTTGTATAATGTGTATGTACTATTGTGTTGTATCATCTACCTACCTACTGACTTAAAATTAAACTTTTAAAAATGGCTATGTATACCTAATTTTACATTGTTTTGATTTTTGATTTTTTCTTTACATAAAATAAAAGTTTTCCTACTTTTCAGAGTTTTGAGAAAGCAGAGTATTAGTAATGAAACAATTATTCATAAGAAAATGATACTTATTTATGTATGATCTTCTACAGTCATCTAGTGCAGAATGAATTAAAAAGCGTAAAGGTTCAATGGAACTTAAGGTTCCATCAATATATAAATGGCAACAATGTATAAGTGGAAACCAAGTAGCTGACAATATATCAAAATACAAGAGTATTATATATAGTTTATTGGTTGGTGTGGACAACTAATATCCAACACAGAGTGTTGTAAACTCGCATCCTATACTTCAGGCTGTGTAACCACTTACTGGAAGGTTATTGTTCCACAACACATTATTTATCCTGTAGAACACGAGAATGCCAGTTTTATCTCATTGATAAAGCAAACCAAAAAGAAAGGAATGAATTTGTATGATGCAAAGAAGTGGCCCAGTTACTTAGAACTTCTTATAAGCACTTCTTTAAAAAAAGTACACGCCACTTACACATTTACCCCATTTTGCTAGATAACTGAGCCAAATCGTTCTTTACAAACAAAATAATCATGAGCACAATTTTTTTTTGTCAAAAATTTCAACCATTCCAGTAGGAGTATACTGTTGTATAGTCCCTTTAAACATCTGCGTAAAAAAATTCAAGCTGCATGTTCATTAGAACAAAGAATGAGCCTTTCTTCAATGCATATTTTTGAAGGTTATAAAATCGTAGCCAAAATAGCCAACCTTACTTTAATGTAATTTTACTGTATGAGACAACGTATACCAAAAACGGCATGTAATATAAATTTGCTGAGAAAGACAAATAAAAAATATAGTATCTTACAGTCAACTGAATGGAAATAAAAAATAACAATTGTAAAGGAAATAATTCAGAAAATTTTCTCTCAAACTATCTCCATAAATTTTTTATAAACTGTAAAAATGGATATTGAATTGTTATAAAGGGATTTAACATCAAATACCTTGATCAACATAGAACTATTCTTTCAGTTTATAAAAAATTTGAAAAGATAATTTCAAATAGAGAAAACTTTCTATAACGCAAAAACATCGTCTGTATGACGTATTTCCACTCGTCTAAAATTAAACAATATTTTTGGCGGGGTAAAAATGATACTTTCTACACTAAATTTTTTGTTAGGAGGTACATTGTACCCTTGTACCGCCTCCTTTGCCACTATATAGACCCAGTACGAGGCCAATGCGTAATATACGTTGGAGTAATCCACATACTGAACCCTGATTTGGGCTTCAATGTTCCATTTCATAAGACATGAAGGAAACATGTCACCAGCAGACATTAGATTACGTCAAGCATTTCGGTCTTTTAAAAATTTTCTCAGACCACCACAAAGTACATTCCGCACTTTGTCATTCTTGAAATTTACAACACTTTCGACGGATTGCTCGGCTACAGGCACAAATTTTCAAACATACGATACCCACAATTGATACCTCCGCAAAAAATCTTCGCTTACACTTCCAAAATCGTCGCCCTAACAAGGGGAAGTTCTAGAACTTTTTGATACGTTATTTGTTTTTGGTGACATGCGAGAAAGAGAATTTCTGCGTCAAAGTAGGTGCGAAAGACAAAAAAAAACTCTAGCGCAGCAATACTTCGCTAGAAAACCCAGTTTGACAATTTTCATCCATAATTAAAAAGAAAAAAAATAAAAACAAAAACCTAATTCCAAAATCTTGAAAAAACTGTCGATAAATATCGATAGTAATGGATATTTTATAGAGGATGAGGACCGGAGTTGTAACAAGAAAGGAAGATTTGAGCGAAGTTCCGTCCAAGAAGCGAGTGTTTATTTAAGAAGTTACATAATTTAAGCAAAGTACATTTTTAGAGTAATGAACAAACGTTAACGGAAACGAACGAATGAGCGGCAGAAGTGGTGGAACAGTGTAGCCGCGAATAAATATAAATAAATGTGTGTAATGTGTGATTGTGTGTTCGCAGGAGTGAGAGGGGAGAAGGATTGGTGGTCTCAACATATTTAACAAACACATCGATATTTTATTGTTAGTCTCGGGTAAAAAAAATTACGTAAAACTATCGATAGTTATTGATATCTTTAGCAAAAATATAACTGAACCAACAGATACCAAACTCCTATCAGATCGAATCTCATATGAGGAACGCCTTTCGTGAAAATTTTAGCCCCTTTTGTAGTCTTTTCAAAATGTCGACACAAAATTTTTTTCAACCATTTTTCTTCACCATTTTTATCACAAACTACCAAATTAATAGGCATCAAATTTCTCCGTGTATCAGACTTCCACCTGGATAGGAATAATCTATTGTAAAAGGTTCAATTCCATTCCTTTTGTCGTTTTCCTAGAATGGTGGAAAAACGACTTTTCCAGGATCTTCTTGTTTTCGCAGAAACTAATAAACTAACAGACTGATAAATACCAAACTCCTTTCAAACCTACTCCTATATGAGAACTATCTCTCGTGAAACTTTCAACTCTATCCATTTTGTATAGTTTTCTCAAAACCTCGAATAAAGTAAACCTGCCTATAAGTACGCATCTAATAGTTTTGAGGCTGTAGCTCCTAGAGAAAAACACCAAATCACATCAAATTTATACCACATATACTTAGTATGTTCACACATAACACAACATACTTATTTTTGAATTTACCCCCACCATTAGTCCAGAATGCCCACACAAATGCAATTTATGAAATGCGTACTTTTAGGACACCTCCTTCCTATAAGTATGTAGAACCCTTCCTAAAAGTACATGCATTTTTGAAAACATTTAGAATGAAGTCACATTTCTCAATTAATAAAGGTATAATATGTAGTAAATTTAGTAAATTTAAATCACTTACTGGCGCTAGTTTTAAATGTTTACAAAACGTACATTCATTCATTCCAAATTTCTTAGCAGTACCACAAATGCTGCCACTCTCATCAACTTTTTTTTCATTCTGGCAAATTTATCAGGATCAAACACCAATTTCCACTTCACATCCATGCTGTTTCCATAAAAGTAAATGAAACAAAATATATTTTTTAATAAAAAACAAGTGCGTACTTATAGCAAGTTTAATGTGCGTACTTATAGGCACTTTTCACAATTCTAAAATATTCATTCATTACTCATTAAAGAATGTAAAATTTCAAAATTTGCTAAGGGAATTTGTAAACTAGAAGGAATAACGAATCTAATGCTAGATACATACTTACATTTAACTATTTGCATTTACCATTAACACAGAATTTGAAATTTTTTAAATGTATCATTTTTTTAAACTGAGAACAAAAAAAAACTTTGTCAATCTGTAGAGTGCGGAGTTTCTTATCAATAAACGCAATTTTTTGTACACAGCTAAGGATTGTGGTATAGTAGGTGGTGGTATCATCCATTGTACAAATCAGTATTACCAGATATGAGAAATTGTAAGTGCGTTATTATACGACATGCGTACTTATAGTCAGGTTTACCTTACCAAATTTTGGGCAATAAATACATACAAACATACATACTTAATTATATACTACATGTTATACAATATAATCATACGGGTAGGTACACGTAACAAAACAAATTAGGTCAAAATGGGAAAATGGTACCAACGGTTTTCTTCTCTCATGAAGCAGATCATTTTCATCATACCAACCGCTAACCCTTTTGCGAGGTCAATTTTAATACCTCGTTTGCCAGCAAACTGGGTACAAAAAAAGTGAGAAATAGTGAAGCACATTGCTTACATATTTGAACGACAGACACGCATTAAATACAGTAAGAAGGAAGTGAAATATTCGATCTACTTTGTCACCCCCATCAGCTATCCACACCATCCGAAAAAAGCGAATCGTTTTCGACGTTTGTGTTTTCACGCAAATAAATCCGTTCTTCTATCGTGGGCGTAGTGAATTCGATAGAAAATTTCTTTTGTAGGCGAAAAATCCAAGAATGTGAACCCGATGGAGTATTCGTCGCACGAAGGGGGAGAGAAAAAAAAAGGCACTGGTTTTTCTTTTATTTTTTCACTTTCGTTCTTTCGTAGAAAAATCTCGAATACTTGGATACTTGCGAGGCGGAAGTACAACAAGGCTGAGAACGAAGAAGAAGAAGAAGAAGAAGAAGAAAATGGAGAAGAGAGAAAAACTTCGTATTGGAAAATATCGTCTCCTCTCTTGTACTTCACGACACAATAAAAGGGTAATTGGGATGCTGTTAGGGCCGCTGTTTGCGGTAGTTCATGCACAATTTTTTTTTTCTCTTTTTCCCGTTCTTTTTTTTTTTTTTTTCTTTCTTACTCGTGTTACCGAAACATTCGATGATTACTGTCATTCAAACATCGAGTTGCTTCTAAATTGTGTGCTCACAATTTGAATAATCAAACAATCCATTTGTTTGGCTGCGCATAGAAAAGAAGAGAGATTTGTGGGAGGAGGAAAGAAGGAACGACAGAAACAAAAAAAAAGGTGCTCTCAAATAAAACAGAAAAAGGACTTTTTGCGGATTATAATTAATATTGCATTCAGCTCGACCAGAAATTCAGAAAATCGACTCAAAAAAGTATGGCGAGGGAGGGGAGCTTTACATACGACGAGAAGAAAAGAATGCGCCAATTTAGAGATATTTTTGCGAGAAGGTAAACTAATATCGTAAGTTCTTTCCCTTCCTTTAGCCTCTTTAGGTCTCAGTCTCTCATCATAGGATCGGAAAAATAAAGCACAAAGACGATAATTGGGACCAAATTAGTCAATTCGACGAATAGTTTTTAAAGATAAATTTTTTAGATATTTTTGATTTTTAGGATTTGTTTGGAGGCATTTGAGGATCAATATACTGAAAGTGGCCGAATCTGCGAGGTAGGTTAACTCAAGGGCATCCCAAAATGTGTATCTTGTTTCAGTTTTTTTTTTCCTGCCAATATCTCGTAAAAGGTCGGTTGTAAGCCTAAAAACGTTTTGTACAAAAATATAACAGATAAAATTTTCTATAACAACGTTTCAATTCATTTTTTCCTTATCTCTTATCGTTTTCGAGAAATTCCAGTCAATACAGTAACTTTATTCAAAAACTATTTTTACCTTACCATTTTTGATAAACATGGCCTTGTACCTTTTGAATCTTAGCTTTGAAAAAATACGACAGGTACTGACGGGAACTTTTAATTAATTTTCAAATTGATATAACATTTGCTCCATTGGAGATAATATAGTATTAATAAATAATAAACTCACTTGAACGAAAATTCAGTGGTTTTCAACGTCGTATTTGAGCACTTCTTTTTTATAAAATCAGAGATTCAGAATTTACAAGGCCATGTTTATAAAAAAATGTGGAGTAAAATTGGTTTTTAAAAAAATTATGATATTAAAAATCAAATTTTTTGAAAACTATGAGAAAAAGTTGAACAATGTACGGCAACGTTATTGAAAGAAATGTTGTCACCGACTTATTTTTACTGAACAACTTTCGGCCTATAACAAACCATTCAGAGATACTAGAAAAAAATTGAAATAAGGCACATATTTTTGGATGCCCCAGAGTATGCTCACCTCGGAGATAAGGGACTTTTAGTGCATTCATCTTCAAACAATTCCAAATAAATCCCCGAAAACAATAAAACTGTGTAATTCTTGGAAGCACAAAAGTGGTCACTGAAAGAATAGTGGAACTGGGTTGAAATATTGGGTTTTGTTGTAAGAAATAAATTAAGAAAGCATAGTTGTACGAATTTGTTGAACTAGTTCTTTGGCTTTATATGGCACCATAGACATATAAATATACTACGAGTCTTGAAGCGTTGCCCCACTGTACTTTGCCTTGTGCCAGCCCTAGATTTTTTTGGCATACCTGTAGGTAACACTGTGGAATTTATTGTTTCGGAGGAAGTAACATACTTTCTTTTTTATGTCTATGTATGGCTGAGTGGACAGTGGCGCTTGCGCATCAAATATGATGGAATAATTGGCAAAATAATATCCGGAAATAATTTTAACAATAATGAATTAACAGCTTATATGTTTATTATAGTGATTGTAACGGCCAAAAGAGGTGGTAAAGTACCTAATTAGAACCACTTTCGATGTTACACCATACACGAAATATCACGTACTAAAAGCAGCAATACTTCTTAAAATACTTCAAGTTTATTATCCACAAACTATAGTGGACCTTAACATATAGTAGAGACTCAATAATATTTTAAAACACACAAATGAATTTACACCTTTAATTAAATAATAATTTGTACATCACAGTACATATATTGATACGTTAATATTTATACATATACAATCACAATCCAACAAGCAGGACTATCTGTTCACTAGAGACTTCTACTAGAGAGGTTCCAGGTACTTAGAAGTAGCTGTCGAGGAACTGTGTCTTCTTCCACTGAATCGAGGGATTATATACTTGTTCAGGGTATGAAAACATACGTGTTGGATAGGTAAGTGAGGTAGGGTATTGTTATTATACGGTTGTGCTGACTTGTCAAGTACTCGAGGCACAGGCACAAGTAGGTCATGAATATACAGGTGATATATCTATATTCATAAAATCAAATACGGGTAATTTAGTGGTTGTTTATAAAGAGTTATAGGATAATTATTGTTGATAAATATCTACGTTTTTGGTATTCGAAAATGTGTGGACGAATATGTTCGTCATTTCTAAAAATAGACGAAAATATACGTTACAGTGATAACCTAGACAGCCAACTTCCCATATAACTCATGTATTAACCCTGGAATAAAATGTGTAAAAAATTACACAATTTGCAATTTTTTAACAAAAATTGCATTGCAAAGTGAATGAAATTAAAGTCCAAATAGGGGATCCAAAATGGTTTCCTATTTTCTCCTGACACTATTGGCATATTGCTACTAGAAATACGGGTAGTTATGAGGACAAAAATTTTTGCGGGCAATTTATTTACTAAATCATCAATTGTAAAGAACACTTTATAGATTTTGAAAATATTCCCCTTTAAATTTTCTGTCTATATTATTTCATACTGAATAAACCCTGAAAAATTAAATCAAGTCCTTATAACCTTATAACTACGTGTATTTTCCCTAAAAAATGTAAATACCTGAACGTGGAAATGTTTTTTTCAGAGTTGGCTGTCTTGGTAGATAGTATATATGTTTATGCTTGGCACCAAAATTTATTTGTTGTAGCCAATAGTTTGTAGTAGCCGGATTTGTTGTAGCTGATTTTCCTTAATATAGAAGTAAATGGAGTTCTGTCGAGGCCAGGCACTTTGTGTGTTGTAGCAGATTGTTTGCTGCAGTTGGTATTCATTATAGTGATTTCTACTATGTATGAAGGTATGTAAGGATATATTGGTTAAATTTCTGGTTCACAGTTTTCAGAAAACTACCAGTGGGATAGGGGGCTTACAGAAACTGAAAAATTATTAGAGAAAAACAAGTTGACTGTGTAGCTTGAATAACTTTTCCTTATTTAGGGCACAAGGGGTTACAACCAGCTTTTCTGCATTGTATTAATTTAAATTTTTTTTTTTTTAATATTGTCAAATGAAAATTGGCAAACTGGGCTTTCTAGAAAAGTATCACCGTGCTACAGTTGTTTTTATTAATGGATTTCATTAAAATAAGATTGCTTCAAAACTGAGCATTTTCTCAGGAACTGTGGTTTGTGACGTCATTATTTGCTAGATTTTTTTATCTTTATTGTTTCACACTAATGGCGATGTTGACGGTTGAGGCGTTAATGTCTTATGTCTCTGAAAAATTTCAGCACTGAAACTAATGGTTCTGACTTATGGATAACTTTGGTTTTTTTGAAAGAATTTATTTATTGCATGATTCATCAACTTTATTTTAAATTCAAGAAATTTGATATTCCATTACTTTTAATGAGACATTGAAAATTTAAATATGTTAAATGGATATCTTTATTGTGAATTCAAAGCACTTGCCTCTAAAAATAACAGGGTATACAAGAAGAAAAACATTATTCACAGTTCTCAGAACTTCAGGAGTACAGAACTAAGTTCTTATTCTCAGGGGCCCATCAAGGGGAGGGTGTGGGAGGTGTGACACCCCCGTCGCTAATTTTGTTGCAAATTTGTTGTAAAAATTGACCGTTGTAAAAATTATTAAATTAAAAGTAAAAGGAAAACTTTGTTTGAGAAAAATAATTATGTGTAAGAATACAGAATACTAAGGTTTACTAAATCCTGACACTAAAAACATATTATCTATGATGACAAAATTCAACAAATCAAAATGCACCCCACATTTTTACATTATCTAGACATAAGAAATTTTTTAATCTCTGCTCACATATTGCGGGCTGCTAAATGCTAATGCAACCCTTTACTCACAAACACAATACATATCACCAATGTCTAACTGTGAATCGTGAATTGTGATACTTTAATCTTTATTATCTTCTTTTACTTTTGTGTTCAATTTGACTTGGTTTTCAATTGAATTTTTTTTTTGTTGAATTACATTATATTATATAGAAATATAATGTTTAAAAAAGTTTCCAGTCAAAGCAAAAAGTTCAAAGTTGAGTGCTCAGATTGTCATTGTCAATTTAATTTTGATTATAGAGGTACACAGCAGATAAAATACCATCAGAGAAAATGTACCCGTGTTATTCCTTTAGATGCTCCATATAATACATTTGAAGCCAGTAAAAAAAAATTTGCTTGGATCAAAATGTAAATATAGGTAGTTTAATTGAACATATACACAAAGTTTTTTCTTGCTGGAATACCTACATAATATTAAAACGGGTTATTACTATAATTATCATTATTATTATTATTATTATTATTATTGTTATTATTATTATTATTATTTTTTTTTTGGTCATTTGCTTTATAAAATCAATAATCAAACAAGATGAAACTATTACACATACCCAAGGAATACAATCAAATTTTGAACCTTGAACCATGAATACCAATGTCATCATACCTGAACCTGAATCCTCTCTCCAGGTAAATTAAAATTTAATAAGATGTGTTACTTCAATAGGATACTTTTTATCCAATACAATAGCCTACTCAATAGCCTACTGGACTTACATTTTTCGACATTAAAAAGTCTTAAGGTTCCGATCAGTTGGTTTAATGTAGGAGTAGGGTGGTGTAGATCAAGAAACGATAGATATATGGGTTAATGTAAGAAGTTAAGTGTCATCAGCTGGTTAAAATGTGTCAGTGTTACCAGAATAGAAGGGTGAAATTTCCTTTTGAATTTACATATTTTATTGTATAGAGTAATACATTATTGGATATGTTTTTCAGGGTGCTGATTTCAAATTTGTTGTTCATTTTAATATTTGACCCATTGTTTGACTCCCAGGGACTTCAAAATGGGACCAAATTTTGAATTTATATATTTTGTTGTGTAATACATCATTGAGTATGTTTTTTGGGGCACTGATTTCGAATTTGTTCTTCATTTTTTCATTGGACTAATTCTTTAACCTCTTGAACGCTAAGAGAAGTAAATTTTGAATTTATTTATGTTTTTGTGTAATACACCAATGAGTAGATATGTTTTTTAGAGTGCTGATTTCAAATTTGATGTTTGTTCTTCTATTTGACCCATTTTTTGATCTCCAGGGGTCAATTTTGAGTTTATAAATTTTATTATGTGATACATCATTATGTATTTTTTGGAGGTTACTGATTTCAAATTTTACATTCATTTTTTCATTCAACTTATTCTTCAACCAAAAGGAGCTGTAAAATTGGGTAAAATTTTTAATTCAAATTTGATTTTATTATAGGTATTATAGAATTAGTTTCTTAGGGTGCTTATTTCAAATTTGATGTTGTGGCTTCAAAAGTGGCTAAAGTTTGATTTATCATATTTTATTATGTGATACATAAACCAGTATTTTTTTTAGGGTACTACTTTAAAAGTTGACTCTTTTTGTTTACATTTGAAAATGAAAGATAATAGGTAACTGAAGCAAAAATTTTCTTCATCACTCAAATAGCACGTTAGCAGGACAAGTTTTGTAGCTTGTTTATCTACGTAATTATATGTGGCAATGTCTTTTAAATATTTTTAAAACTACTAATATAAACTGTTCCTTATTCTCAAATATCAGTTTTCAGTATATAAAAAAATTCAGGGGAAGAGGGAATGTGAAAAGAAAAGAAAAAAGAGAGCATCAGTAGGCTGAATTACATTTAATGTAATAACATTTTCATTTGTTTCCATTATCAAATTTTGATAATCAAAAAAATTAATTGATATATCTTGCCACAAACTATCAAAATTGTTTTCTTACCATGGAATTTCCTTTTTTGCCCGATTGATTTTGGTAATACTATCAATATGTCGAGATTAAATACAAAACACAGGGAAAATATTTCAATATGTTATCGATAATTTTGGAAAAAACATTGCAAAGAAGGGAGGAAAAATTGCAATCGAATGTAAATCACAATCCGGTACCGAAAATAAAAATGTTATCATATTAAAAAATGGTTATTGATAAAAATTTATCACATGCTAAATTATATTTATAAACCAATTAATTACAGAATTATCCATAATTGCAACTTCCTTGACTGTACAACGAGTAATTATTTATAAAGAAGTTACCTTA
The DNA here is from genome assembly GCA_011428145.1 of Ericerus pela. Classification (NCBI taxonomy): domain Eukaryota; kingdom Metazoa; phylum Arthropoda; class Insecta; order Hemiptera; family Coccidae; genus Ericerus; species Ericerus pela. Next base: position 112,012 of record WOFM01000222.1, read on the forward strand.
GGTATATATGTATTTGTGTCTTTCTCTGTGTACATGTGTATAAATTCATCCAGGTTTTCCTTATTTGAATATTACACAATAAACTTTTTTTTTGCTTGTTTGAAAATTTGGCACTCTGTTACAAATTTCTCAATATTTGACAAAAATATCATAAATTTTGAATAACATGTAAAAATTAAGCCATTACACCCCCCAAGTGATTCTGCTTCGCTGGGCACCTGCCTATTCTTTCCATATTTGATTAAAGTTATCGAGAGAAAATGCAAGAGGACTGTTGGCTGTAGAGAGCTGCAATTTAGTAGAGCCATCTAAGTATGTTAGTTGAAGATTCTGTGAAAATTTAGCTGAAATCATTCGGATGGTTTTCGAGATATTGCTGAAATTCCGCAAATTAGTTGAATTCATTTTAATATCATTTACATCACTCAATCCGAATAGAATTTCAGCAATATCTCGAAAATCGTAGGATTTCAGCCAAATTTTCACAGAATCTTAAACTAATATACTTCGATGTCTCTGCAAAATTTCAGTTCATCACAATTGGTAGTTCTCTGGCAATTCCTCTCGATAACTTTAAATTCGCCAAAAGTTTGCACAATTTCAGTGGATTTAGCAACAAAAATACTAAAATCATGTTTCTATTTAGCAGCAATAAGTTGATGATAGAAATAAATCAGTATAAATTTACCTAATTCTTGTATCTTTCCAAAAAATATAATTTTTGTACGAGGTTGAAGATTTCCCTACAAAATACCACGAGGGCAGACAAAAATTGAACGATGAAAAAAATAAAAATAAAAATAAAGACGTCATAGACCACGGGTCCTAAGAAAACGCTTAGTATTGAAGCTCTCGTATTAAAATAACCATTCAAATTTGAAAAGGAAAAAAAAGCCAAAAATTTATAACCTAAACGCAAACAAATACTAGTGCTCCTCTAGTTATGTATACACGGGTTAAAATTTTCTTATTCTCATGCGTAATTTATTAATTCCTTCTAAGAAACCTGTGTATTTATAGGCGGCTATGAGTAAATGCGGCATTCAAATAGGCACTTATTGTTACACAAACGCCGGCGTGTTCCATATTTTATGAACTGCTCTTTTCATAGTTCAATTTCAGGTCTGTATGTATAGGTGAAAAAAAAAAAAAAAAAAAAATTATCAATACACACGAACACACGCAGTAGCTTAACATACCGCATCGTAGGTTACACAATAGACTCTTTTCTATTATACAACAGACAGAGGCAAGTTAAGTTTACCTGCGCCTGTGCACAAAGAATTCGTAAAAATAACTTCCAGAAAAACGATCATTCAAAATCTGTAGTTTGTTTTTATAAAATTGCATGTGGAAAAAAGGACGACGAAGAATGTAGAGGCGGTTAGCGAGGAGATTGCAGGAGACCAAAAAAAAGATAATACACTCTTCAGCTGCCAATTCTTTTTTGTCCAAGCGACGTAAAGAGCAGCGTATGAACCTCACAATCGCACAAAGCCAACGTCGTATAAAAAAAGTAACTAAATGAAATAAGATCTTTTTTAACGTACTGAGATGGCGGTGGGAAGGAGACGTGTTATCTATTTAAAGGCAATCAAAGCTAAAATCGTAAGGTGAAGCTGGCACCTACGTTTCTTACATGAAAAATAAAGCTAGCTAACGAATTTCAAAGAACTTTCGAAAATTCAACGGTTGCTTCAAACGTATTTAGGAAAACTTCCCCACACCAAGCCTCACAGCATTTACAGAGCCCACTGTCGCAGGGGCTACGTCAAGAAGGTCATTTAGTGACGAATTTTGGGGCATTTTTCAAGACAATTTTCATAAGATTATGGAGCCCGAAATGTATTCCACGTGAGAATCATTGAAAATTCCTACATTTACAACAAATCGTTACAATATATTTGAGAGATGATAACCCCAATAGTAGTAATAAATAAATAAATAATTGAACTGAACTTCCTCCAATTAGAAACTACACGAATTCGGTAACTCTAGATATCTAGAATCACATGGCCAGCGCATTTGTTCACAAAATTTTAATTACGAGATAGGACATGCACGATTTTTCACAACATGGTGTTATTTTTGACACCTTCGAGGAAAATTAATTTTTTTTGCTAAATTATAGCAGTAGGAGCAGCAGCTGGAAAAACAATTAGTGTCGAAATATTTCACACATTTTTGACTAGTGAAATAATAGAACTAATTGTCGACCACACCAATGAAAGAATCATGCAACTACGAGGCCATCACCGCCAGGACTATGAAAATCGCCGTTTAACTCTCCCAGAATTGAAAGCTATAATTGGCATTCTTTGCTTATCAGTAGCACACAAAGATGATCACTTTCTAATTGAAAATTTATGGTCTGAGAAAACTGGTGCTCCCTTATACAGAGCTACCTTGTCCGCCAATTGATTTCGCTTTCTGCTGAGCAATATGAAGTGTGCCACTGCCGATGCAAGAGTAAGAAATCCAGAAGACAAATTTATCATTTTCCGGCAAATATGGGAGTTGTTTCTTCGTCAATGTCTAAACAACTACCAATCCTCCAACTATCTAACTGCGGATGAAACCTTAATGAAGTTTCGAGGCCGCTGCTCCTTCCGGGTGTACATGCCGAATAAGCCCAGAAAATTTGGGCTAAAGTTATTTGGTCTGTGCGATACACTAACCACATACTTCATCAAGGGCCTACCATATGTTGTAAAGGAAAAGCGTGATCCAACATTGACTATTCTAACCCAAAGAGTTTTACAATTGGCTGAAAGTATTATCAATTCAAACAGGACTATAACCACAGACAACTATTTTACAAGTATGCAGCTGGCCAACGAATTAAAGGCATGTAATACATCACTCGTGGGTACCATGAAGAAGAACAGATGGGAAATTCCAAAACAAATGGTGAGAGCCAGGCTAGTAAACATTCTTAGATCCAACTTTGTGTACCAGCACAATTGTGTTCTCTCCTCTTTTGTTCCAAAGTATCGCAAAGTAGTGGTACTGCTAACAACCTCTCATTTGGGTCAAGGCCGCATTGACGCAAATGGAAAACCAGCTATAGTCAACAATTACAATCAAACAAAAGGAGCAGTCGATACAATGAATCAAATACTCTCCATTAATACCACCTACAGAAAGACCAATCGCTGGACAATGCGATATTTTTACTCAACACTAGATATCGGCATGGCAAACTCATTCATTATTCATCGAATGAATGGTGGTTCCCTGAAACAACGAGCCTTCCTCCATGACTTGACAGTACAACTGGCAGAACCATATGTCAGCTTCAGAATCTGCACATCTCACATACACTAAGGATGGCAATATGGTTGTACCTAAATATGCCCACTTATGAACCAGTCCAGTTGGAAGAGCAAAGGGGAAGGCCAGGAAAATGCGCCTTTTGCCCAGCTACAAGAAATCATCGAGGTGTTGATTGTTGTGTTTACTGCAGCCACTCCATTCGTGCAGAGCACAGATTGGCCACTTGCCAGATAACATCCCAAGAATTTTTAGGATAACTTTTGAAGAAAAAAAAATGAAAATTTTATGTTGAAATAAATTTTGTACTTGACATAAATTGCAATAAAAAAAAACAACAAAAAACTGAAATTTATATTCTGTAACCAAATTCTAGAATTATTGAGTTTTGGTGTGAAAAATAATGAGAAAATATCTCTTCCACCCATCAACCAGATAAATGTGTACCTTCCAAATTTAATTTCACAATAAATTCATAAGCTTCTTCAGAAATCTTTCAAAATAAATTAAACGATTGAATCGACTAATCGATTATCTATTGAATTTCACAGTTGAAAAATTTTATTTTCACAGTTGTAAAACAAAACATAGAACACTGGGTGGAGAAAAAGAAGGAAGAGAACAATAACAGCCAATTGTACAGCGGCGACTTAAGTTAGCACTGTACAATTGGCTCTAACAAACATTGCAATTATAGAGGGTTTTATAGTACTTCATGCAAAAACCCAAAAAATGGAAAATGTTACCTATGGTAACTTTCTTAGAAATTTTCAATTGATAATTATCTATAGATTATTGATACTTAACTACTGATACGTCTCTTTCCTGATAATTCCCATCATTACTGTTCTAACTTTATCAGTTATCAAACTAAGACAACGCGCAAATTAAAAAATGTACATTTCTGAAAGCTCATAGATTTAATTGATATCGGTACTTCAGGCTTATTAAAAAACATCCCTCTCTAATGAAAAATAATAATTTCTCATCTAACACCTATTTTTCAAATCATGCTAGTACCTAAACTGGTAATTGGTATAGATACCGGCAGTGACGTAGATACAGGGGATATATCCCCCCATTGACTCAACAAAACAAAAACAATTATCCAGTAAGATTGGTAGACATGCAAAATACACTTTCTAGAACATAAAAAATACTCACAAAATTTTTTCGCTCACTCCACTCACAAAATTGTCATATTTTCAATTCAAAATATGCTATGTAAGAATTCACAAATTTATTCATCCTCTCCCTTTGAAAAATCCTATTTATGCCACTGGATACCGGGTATACCTATTTAATTTCATTATAAGAATTCAATTTTCAAAGAATTACTCCAAATGTGATTATTTCATTAACTCATCAGTATGAAGTGAACTTCGATCTACATTTTTGGATTGGGAATTAGATTCACAGTGATATTCACTAGTATATAAATTGAATTTCAAATAAAACTTAGTTCAGACAATACTTGTCGCAAATACTCGTACGTTACGCAATGTCTGCTTTTATAATACAAACTGAGGGGAAGCTCGGGTTAATTTTAGGCATTTTGGATCAAACTGAAGATCGGAAACCTTAGAAAACTACGAAATGAGATTAACATTCATTTTACACTAGGCCAGCTATCCGTTTCCACATTACTTGCAATTTTCTCTTTTGCATATTTTGTAGTAAAACATGTTCTTAACTCCCCCTTTTTTGCCGGAAAGTGTCGAAGAATTTATTATTAAGCGCCGCTAATAACGTATCCGACGTATAAAGCAAGATAGTAATATTTTTTTCATGACGCCTAACACCTGAAAGTTATGCACCTATTTTTACATTGTGAATTTACATACGTAGTATCTGGATCCAGGTTCGAACTTTGACTATAAAGTATATGGACTGAGCTAACAGATGAAAAACTGTCCGCAACACCACGGTACGGGGTAAGGAGAAAAAAGACACAAGTCCATAAATATACAACATTATATATACAGGGTGTCTGGTTTTCGTTTGGCAAGCTGGCAGGTACGTATAGTACTCGAAAAAAGAAAAACAAAAGTCCTGTATGAAAAGTTGCCTACTCAAAAATTGAAGGACTCGTCTGCAGCAGTTGAAGTATTGCCATGGCATTTACCATAGAGGTAATGCATCTGGACATATGCACTTATCGAGTACTTGGTTCCAGTAGTAGGGTCAGTCATTTTTGTGGGAAATCAAATGATATAAATCCTAAAATAAATTAATGTCTTTTAGGTAGGTATATCCCACATTTTTCTTTCTATGGAAATTCATAAATTACAAACAATATGACGTATGTAATTGCCAGGAGTTTTTCCCCTTCAATTTGCAAGTATGCAACTTTTCATTGATTACTGTCAAAAAATTGCATGTCTGGCGTAATTTCCTATTACAGCAATGTTTCAACATGTTTGCAAAATTTTTGAAGTTTAAAATTTTTTTAAATTTTTTTTACGTTTGGGACTCCAAATTTTAGAGCGATGTATCTTTTTCAATTTTGAAAATAAGTGGTATGTTCATAGAGCTTTTTTTTCTTATCCCATTGAGTACTAGTAGACTACGTTGTTTCAAAAAATTTATAGTTGAATTTTTATGTCTTCAGATGAACATAGCTTAAAAACACAATAAACTCTGAATTTGAACTTTACTCAACGCAGGATAACTTTTTAAATACTCAGAATTGAGAAAAGATGGTGATATACTTTTTTGTTCCTCTAGATACCTACAAAAAATTCACTTAGTTGGAATTCCTCCAAAATTGTTATTTACTCTTCTAATGGTAGGGTAAAAATAGGCCTTTTTTGTGATTTTGTGAAAATTTCAATTTTCCCAAAGTTTAACATTTTCTAGCGCCCCCAATTTTGAGAATAGGAAATATATGGTAAGAAGATTTTTGTTTCGTCAAAGCCAGTACTACCAGCCCCACTAGTTACATTATTGATTCCATCAATTACAGTGTCTTGTACGTCAGCTTGAAAACTGTGCTTTTTTGTAATCTTTAAAACTTTGTAGCCCCTTCAATTTTTGAGTAGGCAACTTTTCATACATGACTTGTTTTTCTTTTTTCGAGTACTATACGTACCTGCCGGCTTGTCAAACGAAAACCAGACACCCTGTATACTTGTAAAATATATACATATAAATGCTATGTATCCGTCCAACCTCGCTATCTTTGTTGCGGACAATATTTTTATATTGAGTATATGGCGTTAGGTCAGTCCATGTACTTTATAGTCAAAGGATTCGAATCATTCTTTGGAATGTGATTCGCGATCCGAATTGTTTTTTGCATTGAAATATTTTTGGTGATCTTGCCCACTCCTGATGACACAAGACCTTAAAATTCCCGCCCACGTGATAGCTGAACACGTTCGTAGTACACTGTTAGTGTACGCAGAAATCAGTGTTGCACAACTTAGCACTTGAAATTTCCTTTTTGAGCGTCTTATAACATAGTGTCATATATGACACCACCTGGTTGGATGTGTTACGTACTTCAATAAAAAAGTGGTTATATATGACACCACTTGACCGTTATAGAGTTAATCCTTTGAATTAAACTGTTCAGTTTCTTGAAAAAAAGGGCATCAGTGACAGATCCAATGAATTTACAACAAAATCTGCCTTTTTTATAAGCTAGTAGATATATTTTGTCTTTTAGGCTAGGCGATAATTTTTTACTCTTCACAATTTAGCCTCTTTCTTAACAAAATCCTAGTGGAGGGGAATGCCTACATACAGCCGAATAATTTACAACAAAATTATCTTTTTTTATAAACTAATAGACAAATTTTGCCTTCTATGCTGAGAGATAACTTTTTACTCTCGACAATTTAGCCTCCCCCTTGACAAAATCTTACATTTGCCACTCTTCGGGGTTACAAAGAATTATGACGAACCAAGAAAATATTCCTCCATAGTTTGGACGTTTCAAAAATTGTGAGATCTTCCTTGAGTTTTTCACTATATTATAATTCAAGTAACGTTACTTCTGACACGCATTGCGGGATTATTGTGTTTTTTATTCGCATTTTCCATGCAGTTGTCTTAGGCTATATGACTCGATAAAAATTTCACTAAGCATGTTATTAATTGGACAAAAGCGTTTCATTGAGTTATGTTTGGTAGTTTCCAAGAACCATACATATACAATATTAAAATACTTTGTTGTCTTACATTCTTAATCCTATGTTCTCTCTAATTTTTTTTTCAACTCTACCATATAAAGTATTATTCATTTTTTCTTTTATAATAGAAAAAGAATAAAACCTCTGTTGTCATGACTGATTTACCGAGGGAGATAGGTACTTCTTTCAGGTCAACCACAGAAAACTGCTAAATTAGAATTATGATTAGGCCCCTCCCTTCAGAAAATCTAGGACCCGCCACCAGACTAATGCATATGCTTATATGTAATTATAATTGGGTTGTGAAAATCAAGTAATACAGGAAAGTTAATGAAGGAATCGTAATTTTTATACTTAAAGGCCGCCTATCGCTTCCATTATTAGTGACATAAAGTCTTATGGATGACTGTTACTCGCTATTCAGAAACATTATTTTCATCATATTCAACTCATTTTTTTTTCTTCAGATGACCGTGGTTATTGAAAAAATACATGTTTTATATATTAATTTTTGCTACATAAGTCATCTTAGAAAGCAATATAATTTGTGGCTGCAGCAATAAAGGTCGAAACATATTTCTGTGAATTAGCAACGCCATTAACAACCGAACGCTAACCAAAAATTACATACTATAAATTACTGGTTTGCTGCCACAGGATTCGTACCTGTCCTCTTGCCTCTAATAATATATTGTTTAATCTGATCATTCAATAAATTAAGAATGGTAACGTTTCGAAGGCGGAAACAAAAGGGGCAAGATGGAGCGGAACAAAAAATGGCATCAATAATGACCACCATAAAACTGCTTCGAATACAGTTAGAATTTCGTTCAGACTTTTTAGCAGGTTTTCGAATCTGCTATTTAAGATTGAATGAGTTAGAGAAGTTGGCATTGGGAGTATGATAGTTTTTCCTTTCATAACAAATTATGACTTTTGGCATAGAAATCAGAAATTAATAAATCTTTAAATGTATGTAGGATGAGTAAATTTGCAGCTAATGTGGCAGGCTTTTTTGTCCGCTTTGTTTACTTTACTGTGCATGTGTCGTAGCTTGATAGTGTGTGTGTGTGTGTGTACTGGTATAGAGATGCCTGTTTTCACTACGAAATATGTGCAGCTTTGGCTGCGAAAAATGTTAAACAAAATTGAGTTTTTATTGCTGATGATGATGATGGTCGAAGATCTTTGTCACATTTTTGTACCACGGCACATATAGAGAACTAGACATCTCTCTAGCTGTATGTTTCTGGGATCGATTCTAAAAAAATTTTATTTTTCGTGAAAAATTTTTTCGTACAATTTTCTACAAATTAGAGGTCATTTACACATTCTTTATAGGCGTCATAGTTTTCCAGTTAAAGGTTGCCAAAAATGTTATTGCACAAAGTTTTGTTTTTAAGGGGCTGCAAAAGGGGGTAGTATCAAACTAAATGATGGAAGCATTTATGTTTTATGATGTCCACTACCCAACGCACAAACTCTGTGTACTATTTTCCCTAAATTTTTTGAAAAAATTTTTCTTTGAAATTAACATGTAATATGGCAACTTAAAAATGAAAAAGTTGACTGCTTGCAATGAAAAAATATCAACATTAGGAAAAAAAGGAGCAAGATATACTCTCATTATGAAATAACTCAATGAATACAAACAATAAAAAAAAGACCGCCACTTTACTTGACATTTTCTATATGTGAATTTTATTTTATATATAAAAGCCACTTCTATAACGCCATCATATGACCAGTTTTACAGATATATTTGGCTATGTGTATATTTGAGTCTAACTTGAAATCTTTTTTTTTTTTGTATCATGTCAAGGCACCTATACCCTACTTACTTTAAGAACAACATAATGTCATTAAGTTAGTTACACATAACAGTGCAGTTGAGCATAATTGTGGGAACCACCATACTCTGCCTAATACATAATAAATTTGCCAGTTATATTCGGTGGTGAGATGGCTGTGCGATTAAGTTCACCACTTTTAGCTAGTGAACATGTAGGTCCCAGGTTTGATTCCCCCAGCTGACAAAACCTACATCTGGTGACCCTCAACGTGTGCCAGACATGCACACACCATAGTGGTGCATGGTAGAACTCACAACTCTCCTTCCTAACTTGAGTTGCCGATAGATGGTTCCCTATATAGTGGAAATAGAACCCATATTGGTTGTATAAGCCTGTGTGTATAGGTATAAGAGGCGTTTCTAGCTCCACCCAACCTCGCATAATGTCGTTCAACTCGTGTTGAGTCTCTCTAGGAGGGGAGTGTGTGGGAACCGCTATACTCTGCCTAATACATAATACATTTGCCAGTTATAGTTGGCAGTGAGATGGCCATGTGGTTGAGTTCACCTCTTTTAGCTGGAAAATATGTAGGTCCCAAGTTCGATTCCCCAAACCGATAAAACCTACAATAATCAATACACTATTGAAATTGAAAATTTATAATTTTCTCGGACACATAATTGTGAATTATTGTTAATTCCTTTCCCCTCTACCTACAACCTGTGTATTATATCATGTCGTTCTTTAAGTTAATAGGGTGTAGTCTGTTAATTGATAATTCTGACGCAATTATGTAGGTCTGTGTGAATTATTGCTGCCTTGTAGCATTGGGTACTTCCTAGTATAATAATTAAACATAGCCAAATATATCAGTAAAACTAATCACATGATAGTGTCACAGAAGTTGTTTTTATATATAAGATAAGATATATAATTATATCTCATATATAAAAGCTACTTGTCTGTAACGCTTTTCACGTGACCAGTTTCACAGATATAGTTGGCTAATTGTATATTTGAGTCCAACTTAAAATCATTTTTTTCTTTGTAATAACATATCAGTTCATGTGATTAATTGGTCATTCCGATATATTTAAGTAGATCTGTGTGAATTATTGCTGCGCAGCAGTATTAGGTACTCTTTAGTATAATTATATTCATCAATGTACGTATATATGTATGATAGGATATCAGACTTTTATTGTCAGAATGGTAGAGTGCATAATTTTAGTCCAATAGAGTTGAAATTTGGTATGTGGATAGATTTTGGCACAATCTTGGATGAGATTGTATTTGGTGAAAATTGGTTCAGAAGTTGAGCTTCAGGGAGGCAAAGTAAGTTCCACCAATAAGGTTGAAGACGTAATTGACATTCGATAGAACTGAAATTCGGTAGATAGCTGGTTCTGAACCTAATGAAAACAGTATGGAGTTTGATGAGAATCGATTAAATGGTTTAGCAATGGGGGCTGACTAAAGTTCTACCAATGCGGCTTAAGGCGTAATTATCATTTGACAGAACTGAAATTTGGTAGCTAGTTAGCTCTAAACCTATGTAAAACTTGTATCGAGTTCGATGAGAATCGGTCAAGCGGTTTAGTGATGGGAGGAGACGAAATTTGCATCCATGAGGGCTAAAACATAATTATCATTCGATAGAACTAAAATATGGTAAGTAAAGTTATCATGGGTGATAAAAATTGGTCAAATGGGTTTAAGTAAAATGAGATGTAAAAAGAGATGCGAAATGATATGCGAGAAAACATGCAAAAAAAAAGGACGGATGATTTTTGATGATTATTGAAAACCTGCTTATCTTACCTAATTTGCTGCGCTTGAGTTTTTTTCTCCTCCTCGCACTTTTCACAACGCTAATTTTTCGTAAATATCGTGTAATTAACTCGATTATAAGGAACAAGGTACAAGAAATCGTTAGAAACGATTTTCCAATCACCTGGGCACAGATGTGTAACGAGACACGAATGCACACCTAGACAATAAGGCTACATGCACGAACTAACTCGCTCAAATACGAATATAATGGACCATAATTATAAAACGACAACTAAGTGTACATAGTTGAATACCGAATAGTAGGTACACAGTATACCGCAGAACGTACATTATACCTATTGTAGGTACCTACGTTAAAACGTATAAATCAAGTCTCAATTTTTGGGGTAAATGTTCGAAAGAAAAACATTTAATATGGTGACGTGTGTGAGGCCTTCTCAATTAGCGTGCGGAGGCGTAATTCGGTAATGTATTATTCGTCTGGTGGCACACGACCGCCTATCCCATCCTGTATCTTCTTTCTCTTTCTCTCTCGTTCTCTTCTTTTTCTAATTTATCTATTTTTAAAACATGAAATTAAAGTCATTTTCAGGTCAGTCCGTACGCAGACAGCGCGAGGACGGGTAATTGTAGCTGAAAAGTGCGTTAGATAGGTTAATGCATGCACCGTACGTAGAGCGAAGGGGGGCAAATGGAGAAGAGAAGAAAGGGAAAAAAAGCCACCAAACCATAAATAAAAACCATTAGACATTTGGTTGGGATCCGATTATATTCAGCAGATACATGGTGTTTCCTACCACTACTAACGCCACTACCACTACCACCACCACCACCACCACCACCACCACCACCACAACCTTTCTCCTCCACTAAAATGAGGCATTAATTTATTTTAGTAAAAAGAAGCAGAGATTGGGCGCGATTAACGTGAGAATTTTTTAGGGGAAGAAAAGAAACACGAATTAACGCGTCTTTTTACTCGATGCGACATAAACCTGAACTTTTCATGGGTTAAAAATTATGTGAAACTAAAGAAGATCTTTACTTTGCTCGTCTTAAGTGCGTCGATGATGGGCTGCCACGTATTTCGAAGGCTTATACCCACGCATTATTAAATTTACAAGCTGCATTACCTGCAGATGTTATCATTCAACGGATCTGGTCCAGAACTACAACTTCTTGTGAAAACTTTCGAAATTAATTACAGCTCTCAGTGTTTTGAGATTCGACATCTCAGAACAGCCACTGAGCGAAAACCGTTAAGAAGAACTGGAACAAGTCGAAAAAGAAAACTCTCAATGAAAACATTCGAACTTGATCACAGCTCCCAGATGTCTTGAGTTTTCATTTTTCAGAACTGAAAATACAATCTTATAAGTGAACAGATAACTCACTTCCGAAAGTACGGGTCTGGAATTAAGAACTATTCATGAAAAAATTTTGACCCAATTATAGTTTTCACGTTCTCAGAATGGAGCTTTTAGAAGGAAACTTTTCAAAAACCATCGAAGTACGGACACACCAATATGGAATCAAAATTTTGTGAAAATCTGTCAGATCGGAGAGGTGGAATGTTACCACAAAAAAAAGTAATTTTAATTTATATTAGACTAGCAAACATAACCCGTCTTTCGGACAGGTCCAAGCCAAAAATCATTAGATATATTCATTAGATAAATGAAAAAATTTTCACCAGAACAGGCCAACAACTGAAACATTTAGCAAAAATTCCAAAGAAAAACTGAAAGCCAACTTTCATCAGAAACCTTCACTCTTGAAACTTTTAGTGTAAAGTTTCTAATTTGTTTACAGAACCCAGTTCGTTAAGTTTTCACTTCTCAGAACTGACAGTATAACCCTAAAGAACAACTGAGAACTAACTTTTATAAGAACAGTCCTATGAACTGCAACTTTTGAACGCAATTTCAACTCTCAGAATAGAAGTTTATAAAAGCTCTCAGTTGTTGAAGCATTCCCATTGATGAATTGATACTGGAATAAATCCATTAGACAGAATTGAGGACTTACTTTTAAACAGAACCGATTCAGAACTGAAACCTTTGCTGATAACTTTTTAACTCATTAAAGTTCTCAGTTGTTAAAGCTTTCTTATTGATGAATTGACACTGAAGTAAATCCCTCAAGTATAATTGAAAACTAACTTTCAAACAAAACAGGTTCAGAACTGAAACTTTTGTTGAAAAATCTGTAACTTGTTAAAGCTACTAGTTGTTCATGTTTTCCCATCTTAGAATTGACACTAAACAAAAACCATAAAGTTGAACTGAGAATTTCTTTTAAAAGAACAGGTTCCAAACTGTAACTTCTGAACTGAATTACAGCTCTCAAAATATAGTTTTCAAAATGAAATTTCAATTTTTTCGATTGTAAGAAAGATTTATAATGGATAGCTTTGACATGATAATGTAAAACTTATTCGTCTCTGCTGGGAGGGACATAGACAACTAAATACAACTGAAGGTTGTCCCACTGTGCAAACATGTACCCCTCTGCCACACAATCATGTACCCCGCTGCAAATGCCCATCAAGTTAGTGATGTGTTGTTCCATCTGGAAGTACTTCCAATGAATGACTCTTCAAGAGGAACAACTCCGAGTCATTCCACTTGATGAAAGGAACTAGTTTCACCAATTTTTTTTTCTCTTCCCGTTTCATTTTTCATACTCCTTCTTGTTCAGACATTCACTCATATAAATTCATTTTATTCTGTTTACTTACCTACATATGGTTTTACACTTTTACTTCTAGTTCTAATTCAGTGAGTGTTATGTTGTTATCATTTACTGTATCAAATGAAAATTATTCGTACTTTACAGCAATTACTCAATTATAGTAGAATAAATGAAATAATCCTAAAGAAAATGTGATTATTTGATTCTGGATTTGTATATTGTACTGAAAATTTTCATCAAATTGCCATTGCCGATAAGTTATATTGTAATCAACTAATCCACTTCCCACTTTTCAAACTTCAAGAATCAAGAATAATGATGATAATCAGCTTAAAGCTTGCTTCAGCATGTATCAACAATCTTTATTCAATACTATACAGTACACTTCCTTCCATTCATTTTTTTCTTTTCTTTCCTTCTATTCCAACATTTCCCACGTTCATTCAAGGACAACTGACACATTTCATTTTTTGTAAACCTGAGGAACTAAAGGAGCTAATGAACTACTTCCAAAAAATACTTCCATTCATGGAGTCGGAGCACGGAAGTAGATCCATAAAAAAAACTAAAATTCCCATCACTACATCAAGTTGCGTGACGTCAGCAAAACTTTAAAGTTAAATTTTACCTTGAAACGGCAACTTTTCAAGTTTTTTTTATCTTTACAAACCATCTAGGGCTTAGAACACATACCATCATCCGAAATATGGAGAAAATTGATCGGCTAGTTATGTCGTGGAACGGCTACAAAAAACGGCTCCACTCATTTATAATATAGATTAACACTGTACAAAACTGTACTATAGAGTATGAGCTTGTCTGATTCGATAAAAAGAATGCAGCAATTTCACTACTTAGTCTGCCTAAATTAACCTATTAGCAGATTTTTTTTTTGTGAAATTTTTTTTTTTTTAAATTGGCTATTCAATCTGACAAAGTGCGGCTCTTGAACTTTAATGTTTTTAGTTTTAACTTCTCAGAACTGCGCTAAAACTATAATGTTGAACTGAGATGTAACATTCAAACAGAAAATTTGATGAAAACTTTATAATTTCGTTAAACCTCTCAATTGTTTGGGTTTTCACTTATCAGAATTAAGTTTTCGTCCAAATTGTGGAATTTATCTTAAAATTAATTTGGACACCCTATAGTTTTGTTGCCGCCGAATATATGCGAGTGCCCACAAAAAAAGGGTAAAATGTTCATACAAGTCATACACTTGCAACGGTAGCTGGATTAGCAACGCTAAAATTAAACCAGTAAAATTATTTCAATTTGTACTTTTTTACCTTCGGATACATCCGCCCGTTATGATTTTTTTTTAATTATTTAAAAATGTCGCACGCGCCTGCAACGGATCGGGGCTCTTTTGTAAGAGAAGTATTGCTTCATTTTACCCTCAAAAATTCCACACGTATTGAAGGACCGGGCAAGACTGTGGAAATTGATAAGGAAAAAATAGGTAAGTACACGAAAATACCATCGAAATTGTGTATTGCGAGGCCAGTGCATTTTTGGAGGAATTGAACGCGAGTTTCGAGAACTTTTTGTAATTCCTGTTCCAAATTGAAAAGTTAAAACGCTAATCAAGTTAATTAAACGAAACATTTTACCCGGCACCACGATCCTCTCCGATTGCTGAAAAGCTTGTATGATTCCTTCAGTCATTATGGTTTTGAACGTGTAAAGGTGAACCATTCAATAAATTTTGTTGATCCAAATATAATGGCGCACACCAACACCATCGAACGATCACAGCACGAGATGAGAGCTAAGGTTCTTCGTTGTGCAACCAAAATTGACAACTTCGAGGGGTACCTGTCGAAGAACCTATTCAAGAGACAATTCCCATATTTTGAAGGCAGTATACATAATTTTTTTGAAACAGCCGCTGATTTCTACAACGTGTACGACATCTAAAATTTTATATGAAGTACAAATATTAAAACAGCCCTTTTCAGGGCTACGTGAAAAATTTCTTAGACGATGAAAAGTTTCAACATGATTGAATTTTTTAATTTATTATTTCTTGCCTAAGTCAGTGAACGTTGTAGTTGTTCGGCAAGGTGGTGGAGGAATCTTTAGTAGTGATGCCAAATATCGATATTTTATCGTATCGATATAATATCGATATTTCTGTGAAAATATCGATATTTTTTACAATGTGACATTTATACGTTTATTTAGCGATAAATTTGAAAAAAGAGGAAGAGCAAGTAGGATTTAAAAACAAGACACCGAATATTATCGTTATTTATTTACGATTCAAAAATTAAAACTGACGATTAACAAAATATAGTACAGTTTTCATTTCATAAAAACTTAAATTCCCATTCCCATTCCCAATTTCCGATTCGCAATTTCAAACGAATATTAATATTGAATGGAAAGTATCGATACTTGAAATATCGATATTTTTGGCATCACTAATCTTTGGAACGATGTGGGGGGGCCTTGGCCAAGGTATGCCACTTTGTATATCGGCAATGGCAGAGTGTCTTTCAGGGACTGGGACTTCGCCGCAACCGCTTCAGGCCCTCCGCATACCTTAGACCAGCCCCCCTGCATCTGACCTAAAAATCCGATCACCTGTGACAGACAATAATAAAGATCATACTGTCTGAAGAATATAATCCGGCTCATCTACTACCCACCAAGTACGATCAAATTGTCTAAAAAATATACCTCTGCACACCTACCACCAACTAATAAAAGATACCATGACATAGCGAAAGAATAATCCCAATTTTACCAGTTATAGTGAACCACAAAACATACCCTCTCGTAATCTCTCGTATATACACATATACTGCGTATATACATATAATGCTCAAAATCTGTACCTAAGAAGTCCAATAATTCGAAAACAAAGAAAGACCGACACTCCAAACTTGGCACAATTACTCAACTAGGTGAGTACAAATAGTAACTATACCAAACTTGGAGTCGTCGATCGGTGAGAGGACCGTATTTTAGAATGGTACACTCTCAGAATACGGACTTTGAAACGAAACTTGGCAGAAACAATCTAAGGATAGGCACCCAATGTGAGGTGAAACTTTCGTGAAAATGTATCGAATTGGAAAGGCGTGATGCTGTTACGAAGAAAAAAAAAAAAAAAAAAAAAAAAAAAAAAAAGCAACTTGAATTTATAAAATAGCAGATTATTAACTATTACGAATTCCGAATCCCCCAGTGCAAAAACCATTTTTTAAAGAGCCACGTTGATCTGAGATAACAAAAACAGACGTGCCCTGTCGCGTATTTCATATTACGTAGGAACCGAACTACGTTTCTTACCGGTGAAGTAGGTACAGCAGACAGCCACAGCAGCGTTGCAACAATAATTCTACCAAATAATGTTGATCTCATCATCGCAGACACGGCCACACGCATTAATACATAGGCACGTTCCGTAGTTATCCATCAGACCTCCGACTTGCGCCCTTCAAGACACTGGGCGTTATAATTAAAACTCAATTTTAATTACGGAACTCCGACGCGAGCGAAAATCGATAAAAAATTCGCGATCATTTTCATTTGAGAATTGAGACGAAATATTCGCAAATTTTCGCCAGACAATATGGCGAATTCAATTGGCTGACGTTGGTGAAAATCCGAAAAACCACGTTCTAACGTGAAACGAACGAAGATATGACGGAGCAACCAACCAGCCAATAAGAGGCTATTGTTTTAATTTCGATTGAAATTACCATTTAGCAGCCAGCAATATTTGATTCGCGCTACAGGGAAAAGTTGCAGTTGTGAAAAATGACACCTTGTGATTGGTCTTATTGTTTCGAAATTGTCGTGCTGGTTGTGCACTTGCCACTTGTGCAGTTGTGCTAGGGCTCTGATAGCTACGCACAGGCATGCACATCCGCCATTTTCTTCCCAATCCTATTTTGTCACTTTTATATCAGTTTGACTCTTTGTCTAAATAGCTTAATGGACTGCTAAAATTGATGAGAAATACATAGGGTTAAATGGAACACCGTTGAAGCCACTGTTAACAGGCGTTTCTTTTTTTTACAAAAACGACCTTTAGTGATTTTCAAGATTTTACCAGTTCTAGAAACAACAAAAAATCAGAAACAGCATACCTACTACATATGAAATCGATATATATTTCATTTATCGTGTGGTAAACAAGTCAGAAACATGAAAAACTTGTACTTGTGGCAGCACTATATTTTTAATTCAAATTCCAAATACACTGGGACATTCGATTTTGGTATTCTCTGCAATTGGAAATCCTACTGACTGTTATATTTGCTGAAATTATTAAACAAAATTGTAAGAAATTGTTTGTCAAGGCTGAAAAATCATTACGGAAAATCATCTACTTTGTTCTGATAATTTAAAACATTGAACGTATCGCTATTTCATGGTTCACTTTGCTGAAAATCGATATATAAAAATAAGAGAAAATAAAGTAGAAAACACTATAATCATTAATTATTGGTATCGATTTGAGTCATTGAAATACGCTGTTTCTTCTCAACTACGAGCATACCTAATTTGGTATTGAACGACCAAAAGAATTTACTTATTCTTTCTGCGATTTGTTTACTTACATCAGCAATTTTCAAGATTAGAGTTGGTTAGTCATCACTTCAAAAAACGCCTATAATAAGCTGCTAGAGGGTGACGATGAACACATTTTACTGTACTCATTACATGGTGAAGAAATTTTGATAACAATTTAAGGTTACTGTTGTTGCAAACAGACTTGTGGCATTTTATGGTATAATATCTTGTTAAATACTTTCGAATTATTTGTTCATGGTTATTTGGAGGAACTGCAAGGTCAATTATACATTAGATTTTACAAAATTAGAGTTTCGGATATTTTTTGAACAATTACAAAATTAAAAATTTTAAAATTAAAACCCTCAAAATCGAATTTAAATGAAATTTTTCGCTAATTGCGACACTCATATTTCCGGATCAGTAAATTAATCAAACAAAATGACTTGGAAAAATTATCAGAAATATATTTCAAAACGAAGAAATTCGTGATATTTCAACAGACACCATCAATTTCTAATCACTTCAAACCTTTATAGGACAAATAATGTACCTACTTGAATCTTTTACAATAACTACTTATTTCAGGCATTTAAAAAATGAAAAACGGCAAAATAAAAGCCAAATTTTCATAAATGTCATCCAATTGTTTCTTTATTCATTAATGTTCATATCATCTGAAATTTATTCTAAATTCGAAAAACATTTTCTATGATCAAATAAAATAAAATAAGTTTTCACTCAAAAAACATATTTTAGCTCATTTAGGACTCGCTCAAGTTCTTATGGTAGTTCAAGAAGTTTTTTTTGAATAACAAATCAGCGAACGATGAAACTATTTACCTAACAGCCGAATTTTTTGGTTTAAGAAAACGTTACTTCAAACTTTTCAAAAAAAAATGGAACTCTATCCAAAACTTACATTTTTACATTCTGAAGAGTTCGTCGATTAATTTAAATCATTATTCGACCGTTTCACTCATTAATTTCAGACAATAAATTGGTATAGCATTCTAATATTTCACTAGTATTTACTTATATTGTTAGGAGTCATGAAAATATAACTCAATACAAATTCAGTTTTCACACAAAGTCCATTTTTTAAAAAGTAACGCCTACATTGTTTGGCTTCAAGATTTTATCAGTTCTAGCAGTCCATTAAGCTATATAGTCAAAGGTTTGCCTTTATCATATATTTAGGAGATTCAGAACAATTTCGGATACTTCCTTTCTTCATTTTGTTTCCTGTTTGCTGAATTTCTGAAACTTACAATAATGTTAGTTATTATATTATAATTATGGCTTTATTGTAGTTCTTGTACTAACATCTAGGGATGCTGAAATCAAGTTTGGTGTTGATATACACGTCCGATGTGGCAAACCTGCTATGTTAAATCACTGTTACCAACTATATTAAGTTGTATTGCTGGTTGCATTCGTTTTGTGATGCGCAGAACTTGTTCCTTTAAATAATTATAACCTGTAAATCTGTAACTCTGCTATCTTACTATGTGCAGCTCGTTTGGCCGTTTTACCTAAAGGTTTGTAATATGATATTCTGTCCGTTTTAATTCGCCTGTCATGGTGGTTGTTAATAAAATTTGTGAACAGTGAATTGGTGTTTAATCATTACTTTTTATAAAATGAACTTATAATTCAATATTTGGTTATTAACAGTTGTCTCTTGTTTCACATGAAGGTACTTTTCTTTCAATCAAAGTTACTATTTACTTTTGTTACTAGGGCATTGTGGTAGCAACTGGTTTTTTATTGGGGGTTAGACATGTTCCAATCGCCACAGGATCAGTTTTTTTCTCAAATATAAATTTTTTTTTTGAAGTTTTTGACATAGGAGTCTGTATGGAGGAGTTTTACTAGTCTCATAAAAGTGTATTTTTAAGAATTCATTTTTACCTAACTTTTTTGTGTTTCAGTTTCCATCATTTTACTTTCCATTTCCATTATGCTTCCTGGTTTTAGAAAATTTTTCATATCATTAAAATTTTCCAAAACCTGTTAAATTATTGATGTATCAATATTTTTTCAATATTCTATAAACCAAAATTTTTTCAAATTTTTTCTACCAGATCAATAATTTTTCAAGTGATAAATTGAAATGAAAATGGAAACAATTATTCATTCAGTTTCCATTACGTTTCATTATTGGTCTTGAAAATTATTGGTTGATTCCTTCCAATTTTATTTCCACTTCAAAATTTTGGTGTTTCCTTTTCTTTTGGTTTCTAGCGCAAGAAAATATGGTATCCAATTCCAAAAAAATGTTTCCATTTCTGTTTCTCAATATCTGCTTAATCAAATTTGAATAATCATCATAAATGCTGAAATTTCAAGTTTCCACGAGATTACTCAAAAAGAAATGCAAATTCATAAACAATATCTACCAAAATTATAAAATTTTAACAATCCAATACAAAAAACTTCAACATTTTTTCCTATAAGGCAATCTTGTTTATGTCACAATTTTTATCAGTAATCTACACTGGGCACTGGGTGACTAAATGCTCAAGAGAAGCTTTAAAAAGCATGGAAATATAGAAATTTGTGATCATAATTATCTAGAGATAGCTACTTGCTTGACAATTGACATAAAAAAGATTATAGAGGAAGCTTCAAGAAATAAAAATAAGCCGAAAAACAAGAAATTTGAGTCTTTAGAATCTGAGAAAATGATTTAGTTTAATGTTATCAGGGTAATGAAACCCAAAGACAATGAATAATACCGCTTACAAACACCAATTTGAGGCAAGATTTCGTGTTTATTTTCAATTCTTTCAGCTTCTAAGGGCTCAAATTTCTTAATCTTTGACTTATTTTATTGGTTTAAGCTTCCTTTGAAATTTTATTCATGTCAAATGAGTGGCTATTATTTGTTTTAAGATAATTATGACCAAAACTTTGAATATTCAGAATGCTTTTCATGTGTTTTTAGCCACCGAGTGAGCAGTAAATTATCACTTTCAGCGGTGATGTCAAATTACATTGCCTTATTTTGTATTTTGCTGTACAATTCAGTCTTCTCTCATAATTATACTTCAATATTTTAGCGAATAAGCTTTTAATAATTGTTTAATTTACAATTGGAAAGAAAATGCCTGACAAGCATGCCCAAGTGAAACTATTACAATCTTACTTGTGCTTTGTGTAGCGCAGGAGTTGTGATTTTTGGGGTTAATCTGAAGTGAAATATTGAATCCTGAAATTTTTTCATTTTTTAACCAAAGAGAAAGTGAGTGGGAATTAATCAACTCTTCAGGGATTGAATAAGGATCAATTGGTAGAAAATCACTAGAAGAGTGAGTAAATGAATGAGAGATTCCTTAAAATTTGAAATTATTCTCACTTTCAAAGATATAGTAGTTCGGATTTTCATCATAATTTGACTATATATACAAACAACTATACAAGCACTAAAGCATCTCTTCATGGTGCTCTGGCTTGTGCCAGCCCTGGATTTTTGCTGGTAAGTTGGGTAACCTTATAAAACTTGTTGTTTCGGAGGATGCAATGAAAATTCTTTTTTTTTTCTTTGTGTCTGAGTGTGGCCATGTGGGTAGTGGCACATGCACATCGAATAAAAGGGAATATTTTGACAAAATAATATTGTAAAATAATTTTCGTCGAATAATTTCAGATGGCTTGTACATTGATTACAGTGATGGATAGAATTTACTTCCAGGGTTGGTAATGTGCAGGTGAATGCAACATAATGAGTATCATCAGCAAAAGGTGATTTCTATTACGAAGAGTTTGGCAATTTTACTATTAATTGGATACCGAAAATTTTTCATTTTGATTAAAATTACTTTATCTCACAGTTATTATAGATCTTTCGAGAATGAACGATGTCAAAAATCGTCGATAAAAAACAAAATTGAAACGACCTTATTCCTCCAATGATACTTATTTACAAGTGATATCTTGTCTTTACGTTCTTATTACTATGTTTCAATTCGAGTGATCAAAAACTTTTGGCGAGTAAACTTTCCACCTCCTCCCAAGGAAAAATACGGAGTACATTACTGTGAGAAAAAACTACTCGGCACCAGTGTAACATCGTTTTTTTTTTTCTTTCCCTTTTTTTTTTTTGTTGTTGAAAAATTTGCGGCTTCAAAAAATTTACCACTCTGAGCGATTACCTAAACATGCCTAATAGAAAATCCGGCCCTGATTTTAATTCTTATCAGCAGATTTGGGTGAGAATCCCAAACAAAATCCAAAATCCGGATTCTGAATTTTATTCTAAATCATTTTTCGGATTAAATTCGGATTTTGGATTTCGAATCCACATTTTCAGTGGATTCGGATTCGATGTACCTATTAATTTTGAACTGTATCCACTTTAGACTTTAATTCGATGCATTAATCGTGATTACAGATTGATTACTGATACCCAGTATTAACTAATAATTATTCTGTTTCAGAAATTAGAACTTTCGAAACAGATGTTTTGACATTTTGTACATAAAATTTTCAATATAGTTTTCATGTTTTGGATTTTCGGTTTCATCTGTTTAATTCTTCTAACGTGGAATACCTAGCCTACGTAGCTACTTAAAGATGCCGTAGCATTCCCGTTTCGTAACCAACCCTAAGCTCCTCTTCTCAACCCACACCTGGCACACATCGTAACGTAAAGAGTAAGGTTAACGGTGTAATTTCTAAGATACCTACACCACAAGCGAGGAATGCCGCCGATAACATCATCTCTCGATGTGAAACAATCCCCCCAAACCTCGTCCAGCCCATTAAAGTCAAAATATAATTTAGGAGCGGATGAAAAAGAAACAGAAGCCGCCCAAAAAAATGAAGTCAAGTTATCGAACACCGCGTAGGACTGGGGGACGAACGAATTAATAACGCGTAAATGTACGGAACTCATCAGCAGTTTCCAGACATTATTTTAAAAATCTGATTTGGGTGCAGGATAATCAGCCGAGCCTCGAACACGGCGCACATTCACCGCTAGAACCGACTTCTTATCGTTTGAAGATCGAAACTGCAGAGAACGAGGTATGAGTATAGAGAAACGAAACGAGTACCTACTTAATTTCTAAATTAATTAACATATATCACAATTAAAAAAATAGAAAAAAGAGGTCTAAGAGTTAGGCCCGACAAGGCGTAAGTGCATAATACGCGCGTATACATTTATCGCCGTCGTAAAATAACCATAATAACCATAGAAAATATGAACACGAGACGACCAAGTGAAAATAAAAGAATGGCGCCCAAGTGCCGATGTAATATCGTCAACGAATGGAGGGTTATCCGGTTACGGTCCCCCTCGCATCGCCGTCCAACAATTTTCGAAGATTAAGAATTCTGCAATTAGCTACTCACGAACGAAAACGATCAGAGATAATTACAGGCTATCAACTAGCCGAGATTGTCAGCAGCTGATCATCCAAAAAAAATAAAAATAAAAAAAAATATGAATCATTTAAATCAAATTTGTAACGCCGAAAAATAGGTGTTGGTTCTGAATTTGTTTCCTATTTTTGACGTTGACACTTTACTAAATATTTATTTATGGAAAGCCACAAATAAATATCTACGAACAATAAAACAAACTTTATAATTTAAAATAGAATTTCCTAGGTATCCACACACTATCGTGGACCTTAACTTTGTTTGAAAGAATTAGACTTCAATTAAATTTCAACAGGATACTTTTCATAAAATATAATATTTTTTATTTACAACACACGAAGTAGATAAATTGAACATTAGAAATTATTAAGATTTGAACAAAATTAAAGAACTGAACAAAAAATAAAGAACTGAACATAGGAAAATAATGAATTGAACATTTTGTTCTTCAGAGTTAGAGTTTTTATAATTTTGTTTGTACATAGTAAAAAGAAGAAATGGTAAGAAATAGTGGGATTAGTTTATTATGATTGGTTGTTACCAAAAAGAAGGAGAATTGACGTTTTCCAGTATTAGGCAGATATTTCAATTAAGGTACACGTGTGTGACATTAACTGAGGTCAACCACAATTGTTTTTTGTATGGAAGAAAATTTTTCATCGAACTCAGACTATACCATTTCCTGTTAGGTTTATATCAAGAAGAAGAAGAGTCATAGAAGTGTGTAAAATTAGAAAATAAAACGAATTATTTCGTTTGTATAAAAATATAGGCGGACATTTAGAAAATGTTCGTCTATATTCGTTACAAAATTGTCATTTCTAGCGATGCAAACTATCGGAGTTTTTACTTATCGATAACTATCGATAGTTTTGGCTAATTTATATAGAGGATGAGGACAGGTGAAGACACAAGAAAGAAAGATTTACAAGAAGTTACGTCCAAGAAGCGAGTGTATTTTGTAACAGTTACATAATTTAAGTATGAGTACAGTTTGAGTGAGATAAACGAATGTGTATGGAGATGGACGAGTGAGCGGGGGAGATGGTAATACAGTGTAGCCGCGAACAGAGATATAAAATATGTATAAAGGTAATCGTGTGTTTGCAGGAGTGAGAGGGGAGAAGGATTGGTGGTCTCAACAATTTATCGATAACTATCAATAACTATCGATAGTTTTTCGATAACTATCGATAGTTTTTCACCATGTATTTTTTTCAAAGTACCTAATTTTCGTATTTTCCTGTTTTAAAGGTCTGGTAAAGTGGTAATAATATTGGTTAAATATAAAATGATTAAAATGAAACCTTTATAATTAGTGGAAAAGACAAAATTTTAATTTAAAATTCAGTTGTAATGAGAAAAAAGACTATTTCTTCTCAACAAGTAGTTTGTAAAGAATATAATTATATAGTTTGGTTCTAAATTTTAGGGTAGGCTAGGTTGTAGAATTTTAACTTACTTCAGTATTTGTCTCCTTTCCAGACTGAATTTAAAATACTAAAAATAAGAAATTGGAGAGGAAAAAATTTTTTAAAATTAATAAAATATAATGGAATATTCGTTATCATTATCATTTTATTGATTTTATTTTATTATTATTTATTGCCAAAAACGAGCATTATATTTAAGATATATAATCTTATCAACTATCAAGGGATCTAAGCGTGACCACTTTTGCATCATAAATGGAGACCTACTCTAGATTTTTGGCCACAAAATTTTCAAACTTTCATAATACATCCCATCATATGAAAATGAAACAAATGATACTTACTATGGCGGCTGCCACACCACATTGGCGCGCATATGTACGCTACTCCCTCAAACACCATCACCCGGCACTGTGGCCTAGTGAATATGGTGCTGCCTTTTAGTGACGGTGAAAGAGGGAGGTTTTAGGTGTTCAGCCAGTACGGGTTTGAATCCCTGTGCCGCCTGAACACCTAAAATGGTGACCCCAACGTGATACGGGGGATGGTTATTCACGCCATCTCTCAAAGACTCATGAAAGTCGATGCACCGCCATTTCTGTACATGATGGCGCTGGTGGGAGTATGACACGGAGCGGAGATGGAGAGGGGGCATTGTCACGTTCCAGTGTACGTCCCTACCTAGGAGCCTCTGTATAGGTAACCGTATTTACGCTCCGCTATACTAAGGGGGGAGTGGTGTGACAGCCAACACACTACGTCAGCGCGCATATGTACACTACTCCCTCGAACACTGTCACCCAGCACTGTGGCCGAGTGAATACGGTGCTGCCTTTTAGTGACAGTGAACAAGGGAGGTTTTAGGTGTTCAGCCGGTACGGGTTCGAATCCCCATGCCACCTGAACACCTAAACTTACAAATAACTCATTACAATGATTTTGGTTAACCAAAAAAAGCTATCGATAGTTATTGTTAATTTCAAAATTTATTGATAGTAAACGATAGTTATTGAGGATGAGGATCAATGAAGACACAAATTAGTAACGTGAAATAAAGTATTGATCGAAGTAGCGTCCCAGAAGCGTGTGTATTTTACATCAGTTACAGAATATGAGTACGAGTACAAGCTGAGTGAGGTAAACAAAGATGTATGGAGATAACCGAGTGAGAGGCGGAGATGGTAATACAGTGTACCACAAACAGAGATGTAAAATATATTTTAATGTAGTCGTGTGTTCGTAGGAGTGAGAGGGGAGAGAGATTGGTGGTCTCAACAATAGTCGCTCTTATCGATAACTATCGACAGTTTTAGCATCACTAGTAATTTCAAAGTTGACTAATTTTCGGACACTTCAAATAGTTGCAATCAGTTGTAATGCAGTGTAGAGCCGGCTACCAGTGACAGATCTAAGAGTTTGTCGGGGCGAAATTGTTTTTCAAGAATGCAAAAAACGTAATGGTATATACATTATCCTAAAGCTTAAACGTGTTCTTTTTTCTCATTTTTGGCAGGAGGGAGGGGAGTTAATTGTATTTTCCTTTGTTACAGGCTACGCAGTATACTTTTTTTTGGCGCAATATTTTTCATTAATATTATTTACGTACGTAATTATGAAGCTTACTGTATTTTGATATTGATAATGTATTGTTCGAAATATTCAAAAAAGAAAACGAGACAATATTTTAACTTGAAGTCAAAAGTCGATATGCATCTGGGCCTCGTCTAGGCAAAATGGTCAATTTTATTTAGGTGGTTGAATTTCATCTCTCAACTAATGCCTAACAATATTTTCTCCAATCGTACGAAAATTATGAAATAATTTTACACAGATCCAGACCCTCTCTAAACTTTCATTATTGTATTCTTTTACCACATAAACAGAAGCATAGAGAGAATTTTCTTCTGGGGAGGGTTTTAAATTCTGTTCACCAGTTTTTCTTTAAATTCTTTCAATTTTATTTTCTGTCCGTCACTTTTTTTCCACATTTCTTTACATTTGTTCAGCTCTGGAAAAACCCTTCACGTTTCTTCACTTCATCGCAGCATATCGAACACAGTTAGTAAAACTTAAATAGATTTACAAATGTTTCATGACAGAAAAAGTTCTTTCTCACATTTTAGTAGTTACAGGTATAGAGTTGCAAGAATTTTTAGCAGTATTTTTTATTAGCGAACATTAAAAATGAGTTCTTTTCAAACTTATGAAAGCACTGTTTGGCACATCTTTCCTCTTCCTCTTCTAAATTTTATTTCTACTTCAAATTCACGCCAGCTAATTAAGTTCATGTCATTTTCAAACATATGGCTTGCGTTTATTACCTACATTTAATAGAAAGGCCTGTATCTCTCCTTAAGCTGCGTTTACACTAAACGAACAAGCAAAAAACGAAATTTTTTTTTGCTTGTTTGGTGTTAACGACCATCAGACAAACTAACAAGAACGAACGGAATTCGCTACCTAAGCGAACAGCCACGAACATCCTGTAACCTTGTGAATATAGGAAAAGATCAAACAATCAGCGAATGTTCGTTTGACGTAAACCCAGCTTCAGAGAAGAGTATGGGGGCTGAAACTTAGTATGGGCAAATTCTTCTATCCAGGAGTAGGTAACTTTTGGTCCTGTTTGGAGAGAATCCGAGTCTATGGCTAAAACAACTTGCTTACTGGGTTACCAATATCTCCTCTTAGGGTGAAGTTCAAGGGTAAAGAACTTGGTATGGGTACTCCTTCTATCCAGGAGTACTTTTTGGCCAGGTTTGGAGAAAAACTGAAACAGGGGCGAAAATAACATACCCGGCTATACACTTTCCGACAATTTTCCACCTAGGCTATGTTTTCGACATTTTTATCAATTGTAAATTTCAGCAAGACAACGAATGGTCACAGAAAATAATTTTGTCAATTTAGGGAAAATTGCCTCCATTCAACACTCAGTTAACTAGAACCAAATTCATTAGGCTATGGTGCAATCACAGAGTAGATATTAAAATAATATAATAGAGGACGCTTTCAAAGCTATTTGTCCCCACTCCTTTGGTACCATAGTCGAATTTCCTTGCCCCTCATTCGGGTCCTTGGGCAATAATCAGAAATGTTTTTTTCAAATAATTTAATTAAATTAATGAATAAATAAATATAATTAGGTAGGGGAAAGTGGGGCAGGTTGAGACGTTTTTTTTTTGAAAGCCCATAGCAACTTCCCTGTTACACCTATCGAGTTAAACTATGAGGCAATTAGTAGGTACTTGGGTAAGCTTTCAAAAGACCTGTGAGATATTTTTCCAAGAATCGTACGAACAGAGCAATTTCAATTTGAAAAATTTGTGACAAGCTGCCCCATTAAAAATTTGATGGGGCAGCTTGTCACGATATAGAAAAAAAAATGAGGCACTTTGAGACGATTAAAATATATGTGATAAAAATAAAAATAGAAGAAATTATCATGGTGAACAAACAAAAATCTGTATTTTGAAAATTTACAATCATATTTACCGAACATCTTTATTTTTAAATTATTGTGGTGGAATTATTTGAGTGGGGCACATTGAGACGTTTTCAAACCAGCATTACGAAGTTGTATATCAAGCAATGATAAAAAAATTTGCACTGAATATTATTTTGGACTACTATCATCATATAAGATCATACCAATCACAATTGGAATCCAATTTCTTAACAAAAATGATCAATTTGTAATTTTGTTACTGTTATCAGCGAAATTTGTCTCAATGTACTCCAAAATGAAAAACGTGAAAAAAATGGTACATACATCTGTTGTAAAAAAATGATTGTTGGTTCATTATAAATAGTCATGGTACTAGTATGAGAAAATACAACTTACTTCGAAATCAAATCAAAATTACTTTTTCTATAAGAAAAAATACGCAGAGAAACAACGTGAAAATTTTCTGTTTTTATCACATAAATGTCACAGCACAGAAACAAAATGACGGAACAAACCTTTCAATACTGATTCAGTGACGGTATACTAAAGAGGTAAAAATGTGATACAGTGTTGCCACCTGCAGTTCATAGTTTTTCAGCAATAAGCGTGTGACAAGTTGCCCCATGTCTCAACCTGCCCCACCTTTGATACAGTGTTGCCACCTGCAGTTCATAGTTTTTCAGAAATAAGCGTGTGACAAGTTGCCCCATGTCTCAACCTGCCCCACCTTCCCCCACTAATTTAGAAATCACAAATTAACACGAATTTCGCAGATAAAAATGAGACTGAAAATTGTCTGTACCTAAGAAATGGAGGATATTTTTATCAGGAAATTAGAGCCGTTTTTCGTCTCACATGCGTCCTCTATCGTATTTAATACTCTGTGGATGCAACATAGGCACTATTTCACTTTTCAACTCCAGTGTATCTAATTCTCGATCAAACATCGACTCGAGAGCTGCTACAATTGGACACCTGCAACTGTATAACTAGGCCTAAGAAACACACTATTTTACATTTAAGACATCGACGTTCCACAAGATCCGAGCGAAATAAATAGGTATACGACGGTGTTGTTTCAAGTCAGTCGGTTAACAAAGTGTAAAATGGGCTTATATTTCGAATGAATACCAGTAAAGCTGACTCATTACCGTTCAACAACCCCCTCGGGTTCACTCTTTTTCAATTCGCCACCACCACTCGGTGTCGCCACTTAATTCGCAACCGTCGAGAATAAAATACTCATTTTTCGAGAGTAAAAAAAAAAAAAAAAAAAAACGCAATTGACGCGACCCTTCTCTGATTCTCGAGGGAGAATATAGGCCTGCAGAAGCGCACAATCCTACTGGTCGTGAAATATAAACTCGGCCAGTATCCGAAACCCATATTTTCGATTATTTCGCGATATAATCCGTATTTTATGCGTAAATAAATAATTACAATGTGACCGCCTCGATTGTTAATACCATCCGACATACGCGGTATTCGTCTGCCAAAAGAAAAAGTTAAATTACAAATTATCAGCGGTAGAGAGAGGCTGTTTAGGTTGAAAAAGTAAGAAAAAAACGTTCTGAAGAGAATTGAACGGAAAAAGGAGAATGAAGACGAAAATATTTTCTGCGCGTAGGTACACCTTTTTTTATCCTTTTCATAAATATTATAAACCTCGAGAGTCGAGAGAAGCGAATGAAGTTGAAGACAGTCACCGAATCATACCTACCTACAGAATCTTATTTTGACGGTAAGGGGCATACGTGTAATACACACACAAAAGAATTTTCGAAGTGTGACTATTCTTAAATAAACTCTTACCCTCTGGAAAAAAAAAAAAAAAAAAAAAAAAATCTTGTAAAAGTGGTTTTTAAAGACTAACAAAAAGATGTTATCATTTTTCCGTATTATCCAACAACCCTCCAGGCATGTGTAAAGTGTATAAAAAGAAACGTTACTCGTTTTATGTTGTGTGTGCGAATTGAAAGAAATTACAGTAGCTATATGGTGCCCTGTCAACCATTGCAGAAGTTTCGTTCCTTATTAGCGAACTAGATATAATAATTTCACTTTCAAATCAGCTGGAAGAAATTTAATAATTTTTGCGAAAAGAAGGTAAGAAAGATGTTTACGTTGCAGACGACGTTTAGTTAGCAGAAAAATTCGATATCGAGGCAAAGTTTTGGAAAATTCACAAAATTTTGACGACTAAGAAAGTGTGAACTCGGATTCGAAATTTCAGCGAAGAAATCATCCTAGCCACTAAGAAGAGAAAGTGTTCTTTTCACATTTCTGCATATCGTTCCTTTTATAATTCCTGTAAAGAATATCGACTGTATCTCGACTTTTCAAAAAATTCTAAGTAAACTGAGCCCAACTTGCTCATCTATACTTTGACATACTTGGGTTGTAAATGCTAAATATTAAATATTTCAACCTTTTAATGTGGTGTCTACACGTTTCTATTTACACTATAGGGATTAACTTAGATCGTATTGATTTTTCCTATAACATTTTTGATAAATATGAATGTCATCCTATCAGTTTGGAAGATTTGAGTTGTTTGTAGTAATCTACATGTTAAGATCACGAGGTGTACTCACTCCGATATAAATGAAAATGCAACCCGCATAGCATAAGGTCGTCCGTTCAGCTCGTGACAATAAAAGAATATCCAGCGTAGGGAAATCTTCGAATTTTTGGTTCTATTTCTCTTTAATGCAACGATAGATACTTATTCAACATATTAAATTAAAGATGAGATTCTGAGGAACAAAATGAGATCAAGAACAAGAAATTTGCGCCAATGGAAGCTGTGAAATCTAAGAAAAAGAAAACATATCAGCCATACCTACTTAACGTACCTAGGTACTTATTTTCACAAATTCGCTGTTTTTGAGCTTTATCATTAGTTGTCTTTAATGTTAAGCTGACAATTTGATAAAAAATTTGTATTATTAAAAGAATATAGGGAAAACATGGAAAAACAGGAGGTGTTCTGGTTAGTACAGTAGTCGATAGAGATGTGCGTTTTAGTTTATTTATGGGATTTAGTTCAACAGGTCTCGGTCTTTTGAATGAACTAGTTCAGTGAACTAGTTCAAAATGAACGAAATGAGCTGCATGAATCAAACCTTTGAGTATGTATTATTTCATATGGAGAGCAATTCGTATACATTTTCTATACGTAGTTACTTTCAGACATAGAAAGCGCTTTCATTCCCCAAAAACGCTTACTATTTCGTTTTGTTTTTTGTTGATTGATAAGAAATTCCACTCATCCAGTGATTAACAACAATGCTGTGACGTATAAGAGTGAACTAGCTTGTAGGTCTATACAATATAACTTTGATTTGATAATATCTTTTAGTTCAGAATGAACTAGTTCATCCTCATCTTTCGGTCTCGTTCATTTAGGTCTTTCAAAAGATTAGTTCAAATGAATTAGTTCTCAGTCAACCGACACATCTCTAGTAGTTGAAAATATTTGCCTCGAAGTGTCAACCTTGATGTGTTGTAAAGTGTACATTTCATTACTCTCGATTTGCCATTTATAAGGTGAAATCAATTTAAGGGTGTAAAATGGCAGGTGCCTATAGGTACGTTTGATAGTAGCGAGAACACATTTGGAAACAATTAGTGGTTTGAAATATGTATGAAGACGTTTTAAAAATGGTGGGTAAAGTAAGGGTAAATGTTGTAAATAACATCTGTCTTAAAATTTTCCGTCTCATTCTCTGGTTTCTTCTTATTTTTTTTTTTAGTTAGAGAGGGAGAAGGGAGGTGAGGTGGTATGGTACCTATTTTACTCCCTCCCCCAAACATACATCTTTGATCAGTACCACTTGGGAGAAGGGTGGGGATAGGAATCAAAGAAAGCGGAAATTTAATTTTTGAATAAATTCTTCAAAGCCTTTTCCAGAGATAATTCCAATTCCTGGGTACGAACTTGTAGCTTAGCTTTGAAACAAAGCTTCAGCGTCTAAAACCACAGTAAAGCTATGAAAATAAGGAAGTTTAGCAGAGAACTGTAGCTGAAAAACTGAACACTGCCATAGTTTGAAATGGGCCCCTATGTTATTGAACATTTAGATGAAGGTTAGTGCTATCTATGAATAGGTACCGATCTATATTTCATCCCAGTGTAATATTGCACTTTTTTTTTCTGAAGTATTTGCCTCATTTAAAGAAAAATGATCGGATATAAATACACCTTTTTATAATTGATAAATGCATACAATGACTAAATAAATGTATAAAAATTCTTTCCTTATTCATCACAATACATTAGTATGCACATTTTCTGACAAGAAAACTTCTAGAATAAACTTGGAATTGACATAAAAAGTCTCTGCACTTCATAAATACGACAAAATGGGAGATAATCATTGAATTAGAGGAATATAAAAAAAAAAATGTAGACAGAAAAGAATTGTCGGTCTGATTTTATATCCCATTAACACATTCAGACAGAATGGTGTAAAAAGAATGTCAACCAAAGTAAGAAATACATACAAGAAATTTAAAAATTAATGTGCTGCTATGGGTACCAAAAATAGCCTACACTCTGCAGTATTTTGGTACTTAAGGAGGAACAAGAAGTATTATGAAAGCAAAGATCGTAAAATTATGAAACATGCATAAAGACGCATTCGTAAGTCATAAATATTTGCGATCATTATCACATTTTAAGAGTCGTCGCCATCGTCATCGAAAATCAATACTAAAATGTCAGCAGCTGGTTTTTCATCCAAATCAAAAATTTTCAATGAATGCCAAGGCGCCTCGACAAGTTATCAGAAGAAAAGGCGTATTTCATTAATCGGCTTTCTCGTGTCGTATTCATTCAATTCAAACGACATGTCTCTGAAAAAAGACAAAATTCGACTAAAACTACACTGCAGGCGAAGAGGAGAATACGTTTTTTGTGTGACATTATCATCATCATCATCATGAAAATTATGAGGCTGATTCACATTGTCAGGAGATCCTACTTCCGGTTTTCGCAAGTTTTGTGAAGGTATAAGAGACTATGCTGCTTTGAAACACTGAGTGTGAAGAAGAATATCAATCTCCACTTTCGACGACTCACTTAACCTTATCTCCAAGACACCATTCAGTTCGTAATAGAGGTAGATATACAAATAAATTTCACAACATATTGAATAATAATTTATTCTTCGAGCACAAAATTATTGGAAGTTCAACAATTTTTGAAAAAAATAGTTTTAGCTAATATTAATGATAAAATTTGGTTTATAATTTTAAAATGAAAAACAAGCATATGAATTAATTAATTGATAATTTGATAGATTGTTTTAGTATTATTAATTTTATTAAAAATTACTTAATTTTTATACGTAT
This sequence comes from Ericerus pela, assembly GCA_011428145.1. Classification (NCBI taxonomy): domain Eukaryota; kingdom Metazoa; phylum Arthropoda; class Insecta; order Hemiptera; family Coccidae; genus Ericerus; species Ericerus pela. Next base: position 145,859 of record WOFM01000222.1, read on the forward strand.
TTCAACAAAAAGTCTTGAGAAATTAAAACTTGATAAAATTATTTTATTTATTTATTTGAATAATTATGTGGGGATATTACTCGTCTAAAGGCTGGCAAATATTCGTCTCTATGACATTAAATCAATACACATGTACATTTGTATGTTCGTACCTGTACCCAAGTACGGTTAAGATACATTATACAGGCCGTGGTCAATTACCAGATAACGATCTTGGTGATGTCACAGACCAGCACCAAATGCATTGCGTCGTTTCTTATCACTTAAATAGAGACAAGAAACGATGTAACTTATGACATGATACTATATGTATATGTACGTATGTGTGTCTGTGTGCGTGTACCAAATCCACTATATAAGCTCACAAAACTGGCTACAAAATCGCCAGTGTTTGCCTTAGATTTGGCTTTCCCATACTTTGATGTACAAAGTGGCAGAACACGCAAAACTGTTGAAGACCTTCGATGTGTGAAAATCTCTCACAACTAGGTATTCCACAAATTATTTATCCAGTACTCCCCAGTACAATATGAATTGATGACAAATTGTACATGAAAATTGGTTCAACAATTTTTTAGTTAGTCGTCTGCTAATAAACGCAAACATAGAAAGTGAACAACAAAACCCTCCTTTTTTTGTTTTTAATTGGGTAAAAAAAAATGGGAAATAAAATACTGGAAACTCATTTTTCAAAGTCATTTGATAAGGCATCAATTTTTCCATGTGGCACAGGAAATTTCGTTAAATTTTTGCTTTAAACAATTCAAAAACAACATTGTTGGTGACAGTCTAAAAAAACTGAATAAATTTACTCAGACTGAAGCCACAGACAGACGAAATTTTCGGGAATAAAACTTTATAAGGGAAATCTATTGGTCAATTGTCCCGTTAAAACTTGCAGGGGCAATTTTGACCCCTCCTTATCTGGTTGAACCATTTCACTATTTGTAGAATCTGTTTGGCTACTGATCGATTCTTCTATTGTATGGCTTCACGAATAAAATTAGCTGCAGTAAAGCAAATACAGGTACAATGTACTGCTCATAAGCCGATACAGTCTCTTTGAATGGAGAGAGTGAATTTGAATTTGGTAAGAAAAAATCCGGATTTTAAAAGATGGTGAGGTAATATCAAAGAGGAAAATAAAAAGTCTGCAGTTAAATTTTTCTCTTTGTTTCAGGAACCGTGAGGGGGAGTGATCACCCCTTCGCGCCTTTTATAATCACCAATGGAACTTCCACGATAACATTTCAACATTTCTCCACCAAAAGTTACTCAAACTATTTTCTTTCAGTATTTTAATGGTTGAACGAAGTGTGAGTTTTATTAAACAAAAAAATTAAATAAATAAATGAATAAATAAATAAATAAATAAATAAATAAATAAATAAATACAAAAAAAAAGGAAAATCAAAAAATTAAAAGTATTAGGTAAGATGATTGTTAAAAATTAAAATTAGGTAAGTATGTTTAAAATTGTCACAGAAATTCATAATGAATTGCATTATGAATTACTTAGCAAATAAAAGAATAGTAAGCCTACTTTTCGACCAGTTTCGTTGGTTCATCTAAAATTTATCTTCTCATCCTAGTAAGAGTTTTAGATTTTTTCAAATCACTTCTATGGACGAACTGTTAAGCCGACTGAAACAAATTTTTTCAGAATGTTAGATATAATATATTCAATGTCTGTACTAAGAGCCGTATTCATAGATGACCCTAACACTCAGCTAAGTATAAAGATGTCACACACTACAACAAAATGAAGCAATATTTATGTAAAAAAAAAAAGCATTGCATAGTTTTGCCGTACTGTGATACATCCCTAATATTTAGCTAAATGTTAGGGTCATCTATAAATACCATCCTAAATTTTGTGACAATTAGTTAAAAATTACGCATTTTAGAGCTATTTAAGCTCCAAAAATGCTACATAATAGCATATATAGGACGTACCATCAGGCCGATCTGGATCAAAAATAATATGGTTCCTCCTTGTCAAGATCCGAATAAGTGTACCAAATTTCAAGACTATCGGATAAAAATTGCAACCAGTACTGCGTTAAATCAAAATGTGTGTATATACAATACGAATTTTAGCATTGAGCAGCTGGAGTTTTGTCCAGATTAACCAGAAAACCGAATTATGCTGTGGACTAAAAAAGATAATAATTGACCTTTCCTCAAGAATGTTGCCTGAAATAAGCAGAAGTCTGGATTATAGGTGGACGGATTAAGCGGCGTCCACTGAACTTCATTATTCAGTTATCAACTTTTTCAATATTCTTTTCCCCTTCTGTTACTGAAGTGGCCGCCACCACAAAATACAAACCCGTCGCAAAACCAATCAGTTGACAATTAATCCATATTTTAAACTAAGATAAAGTATACTAGCCATCATACAAATTAGGTAGACTACTGAAGGGATGAACACAATACCATAGCTATCAGTGAAGATGCAAATATGTAATACAAAAGAACATTTTGACGAATAAACTAATACTTTTTGAAGGATAACTTCCTTACTGTCAGTAGTAGGTGTTGTAGAGACGAGTAATGACATAGCCATTTTTGATCCAAAATATCAAAAATGGTACATTATATTACGATTAGACCATATTATTGAAATTAATACGTCTTCTCTCTATCAGCCACAGTGGGACTTGAGAAATTTTTTTCTATCATCCACCCTAACAGTTTTTATCAAAAAATTTATATTTTCAAGGCAAAGTGAATCCACTGAGTTGATGAAGAAATAAAACCAATTCCCTGGTGCAGTCCGATGGTTTCTGTTTGTTTACTATTCTTTTTGGATCAAAAATAGTGTACGCATCACTGGGGTTATCAGCGCAGACAGCACTCTATCGGCAGTAAACTTGTATGAATTTGACACCACAAATCCAACACCAAAAATCGTTCCTGGCTAAAAAAATCAGTTGCTATGGATTTCAACATGGAACCAATATTGGTTAAAAAAATTTGACATCAGTAGACTGAACTACTAAGTAATTAGCTGTTTTTTTTTAATACAGAAAACAATAAGGTTGTGGAAGGTGAATTGCCCATTATGATAAAAAATTAAAATTTGGGGTTTGTAGGGCAATGCCACTGCTAAAAAGGACATTTTGGATGGTTATCTACTTTGTGATACATCAGCGAGTATGCTTTTTAAGGGGCTGATTTCAAATCTGACACTTATTTTTTCACTTAACTCAATCCTCAACCCCCGAGGCTTCAAAAAAGTGCCAAATTTTGACTTCTCATAGTTTGGTATGTGATAAATTGGCGGGTATGTTTTTTGGAGCGCTGATTTCGAGTTTGACATTCATTTTGTTTCCATTGGTTCCATTCTTTCACCACCAGGGGCTTCAAAAGATGGCCAGATTTTGACTTTTCATACTTTATTGTGAGATACATCACCGGGTACCTATGTGTTTTGAGGCTCTGATTTCAAATTTGACATGTTTTGTTTTTTAATGTGGGGAAGAAATGAAAAAATGGTGGTTTGGTGGGCATAATTGATTTTTAATGAAAAATTACATGAATTATGAAGGCATTTTAGCAATATCTCGTAAGAGATTTCACTTCTACAGCATGTCCTATGACACACTCTTTTTTTTTAATGTATTGTACTTCCTGAACAAATACGTAGGTACATTAAACGATGAACGTAAGATCATTTACACAGTGCCTTCAGAATGCTTTCTTTGTCAAAGTACGACACTCAAGGCAATATTAGTTCTCTTTAAAAATGGTGACAGAAAATAACATTTCATTAGAAAACAAAACTAGAGAATTTGTCGGTCACCACGTTCAAGAAAAAGAAGAAGAACGAAGAAGAACACCGAACCTGCACTCAATACAGAAGATAAAGAAGTGTGAAGAAGCGAACAAGAAAACTGAATTCCTAAACACGTCTACTCGTTGGTACTCTTCAACCTGTCTTTATCAATTACCGCATTTGTTTTTCTCTGGTCCCGCATTAATCACGAAGTAAAGTGGAAAAACAAACAAAAAGATAACTGGCGGTCATTTATATTTTCTAAATGGAAACGAAACCGAAAAGATCGAAAAGCGACGGAACGCACAAAAATGAATGATAGGTAATTATATACAGGGTGTAACCGAAAATTAACTATCGATTGGTCAACCCAATAAAATAATAAATGAAAAATTCTTTATAAACTGCATTTTTCCGATATAAGTTTACCTTAGAAACGAGTTTTTTAAAGATAAGCTTTTATTATTATTTTTTTTTTTACTTTAGCCTCATGCGAAATAAATATTATTTCGTTGCGGAATGTTGGCTGCAGTGTTGGTATATTTTAAAATCACAGTGGTGAGTACCGAAACAATCGAAAAGCGACGGAATGCATAAAAATGAATGATAGGTAATTATATACAGGGTGTAACCGAAAATTAACTATCGATTGGTCAACCCAATAAAATAATAAATGAAAAATTCTTTATAAACTGCATTTTTCCGATATAAGTTTACCTTAGAAACGAGTTTTTTAAAGATAAGCTTTTATTATTATTTTTTTTTTTTACTTTAGCCTCATGCGAAATAAATATTATTTCGTTGCGGAATGTTGGCTGCAGTGTTGGTATATTTTAAAATCACAGTGGTGAGTACCGAAACAATCGAAAAGCGACGGAATGCATAAAAATGAATGATAGGTAATTATATACAGGGTGTAACCGAAAATTAACTATCGATTGGTCAACCCAATAAAATAATAAATGAAAAATTCTTTATAAACTGCATTTTTCCGATATAAGTTTACCTTAGAAACGAGTTTTTTAAAGATAAGCTTTTATTATTATTATTTTTTTTTTTTACTTTAGCCTCATACGAAATAAATATTATTTCGTTGCGGAATTTTGGCTGCAGTATTGGTGTATTTTAACATCGCAGTGGTGAGTAAAATAAAAGCTTATAAAAATAATAACATTGAGAATAACATCCCGTTAGAGAGCACATTTTCGATGGTGAAAGATACCTATTACGAGAGAGTGTTTAAGCTGAAAATCGAGTAGGTTTAGCTCACATTACAACGATGAGACACTGAATGAGAAAAGGCACTTATATCTCAATGCACGTGTGGTTATTTAATCGGAGAAACGATTGAAGAATAATATTTTTCTTCAATTTCAGTTTGTTTTTCGAGTTTAAAATAAACTGTAAGTACAAATTGAAAACCGTTGTGCCAAAATTTCCAAAAAAAAAAAATAATAATTTGCTTGACTCAAACAAAATTCCGAATATGACGATAAGCCCCTCCACTTTGTCATCTGAAAACAGCTCAGCCTCATCTAGATGAGAAAGCATAACACGCAGAGAAACGCTCCGAGATGAATTTACGCCGAATTTCATATTTTTCGACCAATACCTCACGGCAGACGAATGTCATAATAATGCCAACAAAATGATCCTAGAAAATTGCAGATTGATGCTCGAAAAGAAAACATGAAGGGATCTGCAGACGCCCAGAGACGGTTGCCAATTTCCTACGAAGAAATAAAAATTTTCCAGCTTCAACCTAGTAGAGGGGAAGAAATTTTCCACCATCAGGACGTCGAGAAGCAGCTCGGAATTCACTTTTTTAATTATTTGCGTTAAAAAATATGGCGTTACTGATAACGAAGAAATTGAATTCGGGCCTCGATATTAAACGTCCAGAATTTTACAAGCGGAAGATAGGGAGAGTTTTGCAAATTCTTGAACAAACCCAATATGATGACAGCAAACACACATGCATCCGAAAGTACAAACGCCACATACGGATTTTATTATATAGATAGAAGGATGAACTTACGCGTTCAATTCCTTCACCCCAAATTCCAGCTGTATCGGTCATATTTTTGAGTAAAATGACTTCTGTAGTATTTTGTGGATACAGGGGAAAAAAGGTAAGACAACTTTGATAGTAAATTGTGAACTAAGAGGTTATAATACAGCAATTAGAACACCGCCATGGAAAAGAACAGGTCATCTTTGACAAAAACATTAAAAAGAGCAAAAGCATCTTTACGGAAAACGTCTCTCAAACAGCAAACAGGGGTATACCCCATAAAAAAAAGTCACAGAAAAAATGTGACCGAAAAAATGTAACACCGAAAATTATAACGTCGTCAGTCCCTCCCAGCCAAAGTTTCTAAGCTCAAAATTATAACATCATCATCATCCATGATAAAGTATTAATAATATATTAAATTGAAAATAATAATGTAATAATTTATAAAACAAAATTAATAGAATAATAATATTAATTATTTTTTTTAATTCATAAATAAAATATTTTATACTCATTTATGACAACAATAAATAAAATTTTTAATTAATTTAATATAATTGTGCTAATTCTATTTAAACAACAAATTCCCCTAATAATTAAATACCGCCAAAATAAATAATTTTAAATAAATTTAATCTTCATCTAGCTGCTAAAATTTTCGATGCTAAAATTTTCTCACAATCAGTCAAAAATTATGACATCATCAACCCCTCCAGCTGCTAAAATTTTAAAATCCAAAATGATGACCAGCGTATTGTATTTTTCCCGACGAACGCAGCAATATCCTCAGACTGCCCTCTAAAGAAATAGATAAATTAATAAAATAATCAAACAAATAAATAGATATCTAATTTGGATACCAAACCTAAATAAAATAAATATAAACAAATATATAAATAGATAAGTAAATAGATTATTGTTACATACTGATTTGAATATTTAGAAATGTAAGGTGATGGGCATTATCTCAGGGGTAGCTGAAGGAGCTGATGACGTCGTAATTTTGGACTTGGAAATTTGAAGGCCATAGTATCTTCGAAACTACTAGATTTCATGTTGTTTTTTTGCACTATTATGCTCGCATTTTATAATCCTAAGTCACCAGTATTGAATTCCAAATATTTTGTGCGGAAATGATAGCTGCGTTGCAGAGGTTGGTATCTATTTTATTCAAGATAAGAAACTGTAGTGTCAGTTCTGATAAGAATAATTCTAATACTGTATATTCAAAAGCTAAATGGTAGAATGCGAGTTATGAAAAGCCAGTGAGAATGGTTATGAAAATATTAACGAGAAAATAAATTTGGAGGCTTCAGATATTATGGAATAAATAAATAAAAAGGTCAATGAATTATCAGAGTGAAATACTAAAGTTTGTTTCTGAATGCATCGCCTTCATTGCCTGGCTTTCAACTCCATTAATATTCGTAAGTAAAATTTTACCACACATAACAGGTACTTTCTAATTTGACTTCGAACACGAAAAAACAATATGAATTATTGCATATTCAGCTATAACATATCCGTCGAAATATGTTATGCGTAGCCGATATCAGAAGGAATGAGACCAGAAAAAAAAAACATTAACGAACAACGACTGGATCATTTTCGAAGGAGAACAGCAAAAATTTTCCAACTGAATGATTCATGTTTAGGCAGGTAACAATAATATTGACAGTTTTGAATAATAATTTTAATTTTAAAATTTTATAAGTTGAAGAATTTGTTTAATTTCAAGAGTTCAAGAGTAGAAAACTCTAGCGCAGCAATACTTCGCCAGAAAAGCCAGTTTGCCTATTTTCAATGGTATTATTTAAAAATAAATAAATAAAATCTAAGTATAAATGCATGGCAGAAAAGAAACTCATAACTTCTTGCCCTGTAAATAAGAAAAACGATACTTCAAGCAACACAGTCGATTTGTTTTTCTTCTACAAATTTTTATTTTTGTTTTAGGTTTTTTTTGGAAATCAGGTACTGAACCATCAAAAAAACAAACTACCATCAGATCTGGTCCTATAGTATAACGATTACCTTTTGTGAAAATTTCAGCCCTATTTTTTTCGCAGATTTTTCAAAATTGTGAACCAAAAATTTTCTCCAGAAATTTTTTATTTTCCAGTTTCCTCGGAAACTACAGAACAAATATGCAACAAACTCGTACTTATAATGGCATAAAAGAGATATGGTAGTACTATTTTAGACCACTTTACATGTTACACTATACACAAAATATCAATACCAGTAAGACTATCAATATCTCTGTAATATATTAAAATAATCAATTTATTATCTACTAACTAATGTGGACCTTAACTCTTGAGAGGCTTTATAAAATATTTCAAACACAAAGATTAATTAAACACCTTTAATAAAATAATAATTTGTACAACACAATTACATTAAATAATATTTCAAACATTGATAATCTGGTTGAATATTGAAATAAACCCTTAGACTGTACAAAGACTGTCTATTAAGAACAGTACATTAAACTGTGTCTTAAACTGAACATCGTTTACTTCGTAACCAAGGTTTATATGTATACCCATTCAGGATATATAAACGTACATGGTGAATAGACTAAGTGAAGTAGGGACTTGTTACTGTAGGGATATGGTGACTTGTGATATAATCGAGGGATCAGCGTATTTGGGTCGCTGAATATTATGACAATATTCACATATTCTCACAATATTTGAGGCGGGTATTCAAATTGTTTTGAAGGAATTGTAACGGTATTTTATTTACAGGGCCGAGTACCTGAATTACTGGTACTCAAAACAGTGTCAACGAATATGTTTGTCATATTTAAAAAATACATGAAAATATACGTTACACTACTAAACTTGGAATAATATGAGAAAAATCTATCGTGAAAATTTCAGTCCAATCCATTTTGTAGTTTTTTTAAAATCTTGAAAAAACTACTTTTCCAGGAATTTTTTGTTTTCCAGTTTTCTCAGAAACTACAGGACCAATATGAACCAAACTTCTTTCAGACCAACTACCTTTTATAAAAATTTAAGCCTTAGCTCTTCAGGAGTTTTCTCAAAACCTTGCACCTAAAATTTAGTCGGTACATACATACATACATAAATACATACATATGTATGTCTACCTACATAAAAAATTAGGTTGAAATAGGAAAATGATGTCGTTAGTTTTCATTTGTCGTGAAACGGAAAATCTTCATCACCCCATCTGTCACCCCTCCATAAGTTCAATTTTAATACCCAGTTTGCAAAAACAGGTAAAAGAATGATGTTAATCAAAAGATCACAAAGATTCTTCAGCTAAAATAGAACACATATTGTTTTCAATAATAGTGCGACTGTCTTCACTCCAGGGAAGAAGATAATATATGTATAGATATGTCGATCGTGTAGGTATTTTAGAAATAGTTTTCCTCAAATCGAGTCACAAAAGTTGATCAAGCTCTCAGGCTCGTTATCATCAAAACTTCCAAGTTTATTCGCTTGCCACTCGTTGGGTCAAGAGCTCGATCATCTCGATCAGACACACCCTGTATACGTAGGAAGGCACACAGAAATTAACCAACTCAACGAAGGATTACGCCTATCAACGAAAATCTTCCTCGAGCCCAAATGACCGATAAAGAGGTAACCATATTTTCGACAATCTGTTAGTAGCTCATTTTTTTCATCTATTTCCTCTACCCCGCCCCTACAGCTTCTTCAGCATTGACTAACGAGCCATATTTACGGTTTGCGCACTCTACATATATATGCATAATATATTATGATTTTTAACGTCACAAAAGAAGAGATAACATAAAAAAATGAATATTGGATTCCACTTACAATAGGTAGGTACGTTTAGGAGCATTCGTGTATACCACAACGGGTTCGTAATATGGGTCTTGTGTCACATCATTTATACATACAAGCAAAGGCTTTTTTCTAGCTCATTCGCGCCGAGGAGGATCGAGGCTTGTTGCCGGCGACGCGGATGGATGTGTGTATTAAAGGCCAGATCTCGTGTATCCATTTACGAAAGTACGTTTCGGCAATTTGTCAAGCAAGCTGTATCCATTTGTACAAGTGATCTCTTAGCGTGTCACAAAGTTTTCTTGACATATTTTTCTCTTTTTTTTTTCTTTTTTTTTTTTTTTTGTCCTTCAAACTGTTCACTATTTTTGGACTTTCTTGGTCGTTTAATTTGACAAAGTTGTATACGAGAAGCTAACGCACGTCGAACACCAAAGACGATTGGAACCCGGAATAATGCATTTTGACCAGAATTAAGACCACGCTGAGCTCGTATATTATTTCAGTAAGATGCAGCATTCGATTTTTACGTTCAAAATTTGATTTTCAGCATCAATTCACCGTCCTGTGGCTCGGAAGGGAAAATGGTAATGATGAGTACGAAACATCAAATAACTCCTGAATTTTAGACTTCAATAGTTAAATAATTTACGATGGATCAGTACGATAAAAGTCAGAAGCACTCATAAAAATATAAAAAAATTCAAATAACCCTACGCTATTCACATGGCAAGAATTGTTGGGTTATCACATTTGATTCACCTGGAAACGAGCGTAATTTTACTGTTGCATATGTCGTAAGAAGATGAATTGGAAGGGAGGAGATAGACAGAGAGGGTGAAAGAGAGTAGGTACAATTTATTTCATATCTATCCTCAATTTTTTCAGTTTGTTCATCCGCAGACAACAATACCACACATTTTTGTACTTCTACCAATTTTATACAACATAAAATTGCCATTTTCTTTGGTTTTACTGAATAGATTCGGATGACACCGAGTGCGAGGAACATAACAAAAGCAGATGTTTGAAGATGTTACTCTATAGTCTACCCAACTTATCTTCTTGAAAACAAAAAAAAAAAAAGGTATCTGGTCAAAATGGAAAATGGCAAAAGAAACTTAGCAATCAAAATGGGTCTGACGTCAGAGTGCAATAACGATACTCAAGTATGAACAGTAACTTAAGAATTACACATTTTAACAAAGTTATGTCTATATATGTTTACGTACAGAGATGACTGATAATGGAAAAAGTGTAAGAATATTAATACTGAAATATCGTTTTAGCATTCGGCCTTGAATGTATTTCCTTATCAATGTCCAGTGACCCACCCTTCGACCATAGGTATACTAGATAGACTGGCTATGGGAATGGAAATTGAAGCACACATAAATGACGTCACAATATGGCAAATGCATGTTAAATCCCATAAGGTTTTTTGAAGAAAAAAAAATCAAAAAAGTTTATTTTTTCTTCTAATATGAATTTTTTAATAGAAAAAAAAATGATTATGTACAATGTTTCAAAAAAAAACAAAAAAAAAAAAACTCCAACCTGGCTAAAATCAACTTTAAAAACCTGGAAATAACAAAACAACTACTTGCCACAATGTGACCTCACACTCCGTATTTAGCACTGCTTCAATGGGAAGCATTATACACGGCCAGTCTATCCAGTATATGGTCGAAGGGCCCACCAGTTAACGATCAGACTTGGTAGTGCGATACGAAGTATGACATTCACCCACTCCAACAGTCATCAAGTAGGCTACTAAAATATGTAAATCTGTTCGACAACTCACTACCATAATATCACTCCACGATGTGTCAATCCGAAACTAAAGTTCTTTCTCACCAGCAGCTGCTGTCGCGTTAACCTAACCCAAAACTACAATGATCCAATTACTTTTTATGTCCGACCAATAAACTGTATATAAAAATAAAAAAAATTTCGTAACAACGAAGCGTGAAGAAATTCGAAAATCCAAAAATATAGACCGTTTCATAGAATATTTACTACCTAATGAAAGCGTTTATTAGAATCTCCGTATAACCGGCTTATCTTTTTTTTTTATTTTTTATTTTTTATTTTTAGCCGATGGCCCATTAAACAATATTTTTGGAACAAACTTTCGCAACTGGATGATCTTTCACTTGACCTCTCTCACCGACAATAATAGTGGAAGAGATACCCTATATGATTTTATCAAAAAAGACGAAAAATTTTTACGTTCTTATTTTTACGAACGTTGTTGTGAAAAATCAAGAATGCGGTTAAATACTACCTGTGTACTACACGTAATTTCGTTACTCAATAAAATATACGTATATATACGCAAATTTAACTATACATTTCGTCAGTTTAGTACATTTCTTTGCTTTTCTTCTTATTCGTTTTTTTTCCTTTTTTTTTTTTTTTTTGGTACTTATTTTTCATCAGTAATCTGGGTATACCGCTTTTATAATCGAAAAAAAAAAAACAAAAAGAATAATTAAATATTATGTTGTTTCTTTTTAAACGTATACGCGGTCCAGTCGTTATAAAGTTGGTTGTACATATATGTAGTATATATAGGCCTACATTTAGTTGGTTCTCGCGTTCTGTCAGCTGCCAGTCTGTATCCGACACAACTGTGTTTGTGTGTTAATTTCACTATCATTAAAAACGCTTATTACGTAAATCGGAATCTGATAAACAGGTATTCGCAGCCTTTTTTTTTCCAGTTTTTATTTATTTACTCGAACTATATGAAAGCAGAAGAAGAAAACGAAGACTGGGAAGAAAAGAGGAAAAATAAAATTTCACTAGACTACTAATTAATTTTAGCCTCTCCTTACTGACCTCTTACTTTTCCAACACCCCTACGTTTCACGGATGACTCTCGTTTCTTCATCGTTGAATACATTATTTTTGTTTCGATTTCTTTTGCCTAAACTACTAGCGCTACGCATTCGTAACAAAATCACAAAGCCTCCACGCATCGCGTATTTTATTTGCCAGATTTTCAAAAGAAAGCACTAACTTGTAAACATATACATGCATAAAAACAAAAACAAAGTCTATGGAAGTGAAACTTCTGACGAAATATTGCTGAAATACGCCAAAATTTGTGTGATCTTTCATTAAAAATCAACCACACCTCCCAAACCCCCATAGTTTCATTTTTTTTCTCCCATTATTAAAAAAAAAAATATGTCAAATTTGAAATCAGAATCGTCTAAAACAATCTTGATGATGTCTTGAAACACAATACAATATCAGAAATAAAAAATTTGGATCTCTTTTGTAGCTCCTGGGGGTCGAAGAATTAGTTGAACGAAAAAATGAACATCAAATTCAAAATCACCGCCCCAAAAGACATACCCACTGATGTATCACGCAACAAAATACAAAAAGTCAAAATCTGGCTCCTTTTTGAAGCTCCTAGGGGTCGAAGAATGGGTTAAATGAAAAAATAAACGTCAAAATCGAAATCAGAGTCTTAAAAAACATACCTGATGTAATACTGACACACAATAAAATAATAGAAGTCTATTTGGACCTCTTCTAAAGCTCCATGGGGTCGAAGAATTTGTTAAATGAAACAAGGAACATCAAAGTTGAAATAAGTCTCGTATAAAACATAACCGCTCGTATATCACAAAAAAAAAAAAAAATCTGAGAATTCAAAATCTGAAACCCTTTTGAAGCCTCAAAAGGTTGAATAATGGTCAAATGTAAAAACAAACGTCAAATTCGAAATCAGTGCTCCAAGAAATATACTTGCACAACAAAATATGAGAAGCCTGATCTGAAAATTTGAAAGGTTTATTTGTAGGATAAACTCCACCGTACACCAAATTTCAGTTCTATCGGCGGAAAATTACAGCCACTACCGTATTCACAATAGACGTATATATTAATGCAATCGAGATATTACTGTCAATGAGTTTCTTCTACGCTGAAACGAAAAAGATTGATGTTCAGCTCAAGCTTCCACCATCAGAGAGGGTGTAATAGCAGGTTTTAAAAGACCCTGCCAAAAGTCCAGGCATAAAATGCTCAAAAAGGCCCATTCTAATAACAGGATGCAGAAATTTTTCAAGAGGGTACGAAAGGCCAAAAAGCTTTTTCGGAAAAAAGCTCGGGCCAATTTCGCTGAGGTGGCGCCCGTTAGATTCGCCACAGTTGAATGGGTACCAAAAGTTTCCACAGCGCTGGGTAACTATCGATACACCAATTTTGGGAGAATACCCATTACTTTTTTTAATTATTATTTTGCAGACAATAGTCCGCGTTCGGGAGACTGCGACTTAAAAATCGACGATGAACAACGCTTGAGAAATGTAGAAAGTTTTTGACGGCAAAAGTGGCGAAACGAGTGGAAAAACCAGCGTCGAACGATTTTCTCCAGTGGACGTGTAACGCAGGTAGCATTTGCGGTCGCCGTGAAATTAGATGCGAAAACACACGTCTTCTTCGGCGAATGAATTATCGCCCGTTTGTCGGGCAAGATTTACAGCAATTTGTACTTTTATAATAATTTTACTCTTCTGACAGGTCGAATCTTCTGTACTCTCTCTCTCTCTCTCTCTCTCTCTCTCTCTACCTTTTTCAGAACTTCTGGCGCATCCATGTGTATCTACGTATATGCATATATCTATCCATAAGTTACGTATGTCGCAGATGAAAAAGATGCACTAGAAAGAGACGAGGAAGAAAAATTTCTAGCGCAGCTACACTCCACTAGAAAAAGTAGGTTATCAAAAATATGCTTTGAAATAATTGAAGCATAATGACCGATAATTCAAACTTTTTTTAAACCTTGCTTCTGCCTCAACCTCAAATTTTAGCTTCTTCCCAACCTTGAAGGATACAAGAAAAATATCCTAAACCTAGAAGACAAGAAAATAAAACCGGTAAATAATAGAATAGAATGGGATACTAGAACCCAAAAATCTTCCAGTAGGTACCTACCAAAAATGAGACTTTGGCCTAGATAACTGTGGATTCAGATTGAGTGCACATAAGTAAATAAAGTCTCTGGATCGAATTAGTAAATTGGAGAGATGTGCGGAGAAGAACTGAATTTTAGGAGTACGTTATATGCGTTTGAAACAAGAGATTTTCTTGATACCCCTTGAAAAATAAACTTTTTACAACTATTATCTCGGAAAAAAAAAACATTCTATACAGCTACTGACTTAAGAACAAAATTACCAATCATAACCACAATCTGTAGGTCTAATCACTGCATTGGAGGTAATCTGTGTACTAAATTATGTGAAAATTAGACCAGAATAATGACATTTATTGAATAGACAAGCAGTTGTTCATTCTAACAATACGAGGGCATGAACCACGAAACCAATTATTGCAACCAAATTTGAAAACAAGTTGAGCCTGATTTACAGTTTACTAGTTTTGTAGCTGCTAGCGAACTATTTGGGGATACTATTCTGTTAACAGTTAAAGTCAGTTTTGCTGTTTTCAGCCATTAAATTAACTTTAGTTCGGGAGATAGTCTTCCAAAAATCTCATTCGAATCTCACATGATAATCCACCAGGTTTAAGTCGACTTTAAAAGGTTAAAACAGCTAGCAACTTTAACTGTTAACAGAATAGTACTCAAAGTAGCAAGCTAGTAGCATGAAAACAATCAAAGTGCGAATCAGACATTAGAATAGTGTTAAACGTGTGTCTGTTTCAAATTTTGTAACTAGTGCTTGAAAATTACGCATTTTAGAGCCATTGATAATTGTCGGGTTTTCGAAATTTGGTATTGATTCATTATGATAAGACCACAGATGTAAATAGATGTTTACTATAAGAAGTAAATACCACCGTAATTTTTACTCTTTGGGGTTTTATCTTGGAACAGAAATTTGTTCTCTAGTTCTAGTAGTACCTACTCGCGTTTCATAGTAATGGAGTCTATGTATGAATAACTGTTCCCTAATAACTTGTGTTTCGAAATAATTTGAGTTATTAATATATTCGGATATGGCAACAAAGTAAGATTATCCTTAAACATCTTTTAGTAAAAAGTAAAAACCAGTAAAACTCATTATTTCCTAAAGGGAAGGGTATCCTTCAACCAGCAGCGACATATGTGTCACAATCATGTGTAAAAGAGAAACCAGCTGGTAAGGTATTTCAAACCAGAAATACGATCAACCACAATGCCGAGGCTAGTATCATCATCAGATACAATGACAGGAACCAGAAGAAATATTGCAGCAATTAAAAAGACAAAGTAATCAAAGTTTTACCATTATCGCTGCACATACCACTTGAAACGAATTTCGAACTCATCTGATATTCTTCTGGGATAAAAAAAGTTCATGGCTCAACCTCAAAATTCACCTGATACAAAATGTTTGAGAAGTTGAAATTAAAAGAAAATTAGACTGTTTAACCACGAACAAGAAATCCGCATATGATAGTAGTAATTCTGAACATTTCAATGGAAAAATTTATGACGTGTTGCACGAGCGTATTGAAGGTAAGTTTGCTGAAAAGGATCTCAAACCCCTTCTCAAAGACACAGAAATCGAAAAACAATATTCTGGTGCGTCTATTGAATTTGTCAATCAGACTATCGAGCTTATGACTGACAACGAGATTCCGCAAAATCAATTGTGTTTGCAAACGCAGAAGATCATATTTATCGAGGCCTGCGACCATTGCTAATGGTTTGACAGGTGATCTCAAAACTAGAGTGCAAATACAAAACTACTTTGGCCATGGGGATGGTGAATGCAGCAGATTATCTTGCTAGAATGAAGTTTAACATGTGTGGTGACCTTCAATGTTACTTTGACGTTTACGAGTCGAAGGCGCAGGACCTGATTAATATTGGGGATCTCAATGAAAATTGATGATTAGGTACATTTACCAAGTGGACAATACGATTTCAATAACTTACAGTATGGCACTTGATTGGTTGGAGGCAAATAAAATTTTGAGAGTTACAAAAATAAGACAGGTACACGAAATTGATAAAGGTACAAAACGCGATCAACCATTTATAGAACACAATCAACGTAAGAAAACGTCGAATGTTGAAAGTAATTGCAACTGGTGTGATCGACGACAAAATAATTACCGCTCATCGAACAACGAAAAGTAATCATTGGGAAGTAAACCTCAACAATATTCTACATTCGAATGGAATTGTTTTCTTTGCCACAAAACCGGCCACATCGCAAAATATGGTTATAGTCCAAAATTTACTTTACCTGTTAAAAATAAACCACAATTTGATGACAAAAAAGCCAAGGATTTGAAATCTGGGGACCAGAATCAATACCAAATTACGAAAAAATCAGAACCCCCAAAATCTACGAAATTGTACAATATTTTTCTCGATGACGAAACATACAAAATTCTTGATCAATGCGAACCAAACAACGATTTTTCGATGTTTTTATCATTACGCATCGAGCAGGGTTTTGGGTTTTAGCCATTTGGTATCGATCATATAATGATAAAAGCACAGATGAAAACAGGTGTTCACAATAGGAGGTAAATAGGCTACCATGGTAATTTTTACACTCTTTCACCTTTTATCTTGGAACAGAAATTTGTTCTCTAGTTTCAGTAGTATTTGCGTTTGATAGTAATGGAGTCTTTATATGAATAATTGTTCCGTAATAAATCGTGTTTCGAAATAATTTGAGTTGGTTAATTTATTCTGACACTAATGTCTTGTTTGCAAAGTAAAATAAACAGAGAATTTTTGGGGGAAACAGGAGATGTGCATAAAGTTGAGTGAAAAATTAATTTTTGAAAATACACTTTTTTATGACGTAAAAACTCCACCCCCACCAAAGACTCATATTCAAAATTCCGAAATGAACTTTGAAAAAAAAACCTGCCTCAGCTGGGATTTGAACTCCTCACCCGCATAAAAGAAGCCAAGCCATTACCACTATGCAACAATGGATAAAGGAGTAAGAAAAAACCTGAGTTTAAAATAATTGTCTGGATAAAGAATAACTGATACAAACCAAAATGGATTTTGGCGCCCCCAGATGTTAGTACAACAATTACATCACGTTTTATCGCGTTAGAGACTGCTACAAAAGTATACAAATGAGTTTCGTAAAAATTAAAAAATACGTTTTTATAAGCCGAATAAAACTCCTACCACCAATGTCCCATATTCAAAAATCCGAAAAAAACTTATATTAGAAAAGAAATACCTAACACTGTGGGAATTCGAACATGGTAACTCTCAGCTGAAGAGCCTCATCACTACCATGAGGCCGTATAAACGCTTGAAATTTGAAAGTGTGTTAACAAATATGTTTGTCATATTTAAAAATAGACGAAAATATACGTTACAGATATGCCACTAAATTACTAAGAACTTTGAAACAAATTGAGAAATAATTGGTACATGTAGTCCTTATGTTAGAAGTAATGTTCGTACTGAATTTCGTGATTATTGAACAAGAATTGCAACTTTTATTGAGTTTAGCCTGTCCAACAGCGCCAGAGCATGAACCATAAGTCAATTGTAATCACATTAGAAAGCATGTCAGAATATTTATATGCTAATGTTTTTTTTTAAATGTTTAGACTATTGCTTGAAAAATACTCAATTTATAGCCATTGAACTTTCAAAAATGCAATATAGTGGCACCTACCAGGTATACCATAAAACCAATCCACATCAAATTTGAATGTTCTTGTTTTTGACTTAGTAACAATGTTTGGTCCAAATTTCGTCACTATCGAACAAAAATTACGTCCTGTACCGACTTAGCACGAACTGGACGTACAGATATATATACACACGTACATACATTCATACATTTTATATATATATAAAGACATACGAATTTCAAAAATGGAGCCAACATTTTTTTTAGGTAATGAAACGAAAAATGTACTTTCTCCCACTCCTCGATCCTTCCACGAGCACAAAATTAATAAGTAGATTTTTGGAGAACCTGCTTAACAAAACACCTAACGTAGCATCCGTGGAAGCAAACGTGAAATTCGACAACACGTATGACCATCACATAAGATGCAGTCATGTGGCATTTTCGACAAGCATAATCGGCCTTGGTCTTCCACTTTCTTCAAGAAACAAGATCAAAAAACGAAGGACAAGACTCGACTGTGCAAAACCAAGACCGATTGCAAAACTTCGAGAAAAAAAACGGACAATCTGGAAAACGGTCGCCTTCTGGCTAATTAAATAATTCGCAATACCTATTTATGGTTTTATTTTTCTCTTTCGCCCAGTATAATTATTTACGAGGTTTTGTGGAAAGTAAAGAATTTCAAATATTTCGCAAGGAAATAAACGTAAATTTAATTCAGTCGTCAATAATAACAAAAATTTTATAAGTAAGACTCAGATTAGTACCACGACTTGACTAAACAAGATCAAAATCAAAACCAACTATGGTTTATTAGGAAAAATGGCAAAGGCTACAATGATGGAGGTATATTCTTTCAATCGTAGACAGTACCATTGGAAAAATATTTCGGGCCACCAACATATTTTCTATGTGACAAGCTCGCCATAGTTGCGACCACCAGACCAAATCAGCAAAACAATATAAACGATTTAGAATTTTATTTTTTCAAAAATTACATACTCTCCCATAAATGAAACCACGAAAGAAGACTAAATTCTACAGTCGTAAAAATCAGAAGAGTAGGTACTTTATACTCCCAACGCAACATAAGTTACACTTTGGCCTTTGGGATATGGTACCTGGACGACGAAGAATATTAGGATCCACTGATAATGTTCTAAGTTTATTTCAGACACAAATACCTACATCAGAATCTAAGTTTATGCATTTGAAAGAACTCAAATCTGTCATCGACAAGGATCATCATTCACTCAACGATTCGTTAACTTACGGGAGATATAAGTTTTTGTTTTCGTAAGTGTAAGGAAGGCTATATTTGAGCCAGGGGCAGTAAAGCAAGGAAAATAAGTGAAAAAATCAGAAAATTAAAGAAAAAAAAAGTAAAAAGTGATGAAAAAAGAGAGATACAAAAAGAAATGGGCAGAAATTAAAAAGAAATATAGAAAAATAAAATCTAAAACATCCCCTCTACCCCATACCCAAGAAAATTTTTGATAGTAAATGAAATTCAAAAAAAATTTAATTGATACAAACAAATAATGAAAAACTCTTACAGCCTAGTTGGTAAGGTGTCAGCCTTGAAATTTACGGGTGGCTGTATCGCATTCATATCATTACTAAGAGAATTTTTCAAGAGAGAAAAAGTTTTATTTTTCCAACACATGCACAAAACAACGAGTTTTACATACATGTACAGCGAATGTAATCAAACAAATTTTTGGTCTGTGAAGTAGATGATAATTTTACAATCTCTCTCGCATCCGAATCCTGCGCAAGAGTGTGTAAAGTACTTCACACACTCTTCCGCATCCTAATCTTGCTCGACAGGGTGTAAAATATTCGAACATGTAATCATTTTTATATTATTATTTGGTTAGTTTGTGAAAAACTATTTGTCAAGTTGCCAATCCAATCAAACACAACATTTCAATTTTCAAAAAAAAGTCTCAAATGATTCCTCAGCCTTTAATCAAGTTAGAGAGCTGGAGTTTGTAGTGATCAAAAGTGGATAAAATTTAAAAGATTTCCGAATAATTTTCTAATTATCTGTAGCTATTTGACAACAAATAAACGAAAAAAATGAAAATTAATAGGAGATTTGCCTTATTTTGGAATCTAGAAACTTTTTCTCTTTCCTTCAATGATTCTTCAGTCGCTATTTAAGCTAGAGAGTTGAAAACGGTATCTCTGAAAAGAAGAGAAAATTTACATGAATTTACTTTTCGTTTAATTTTTTAATCATCTTTAACAATTTGAAAATAAACAAATGAAAAAAACGCAAATTGATGTAAAAAAATTTTTTTGAAATTCAGAAACCTCTCTTCTTTTACTCGATGATTCCTCAGCCCCTATTTAAACTGGAAATCTAGTATTAGCACTGCTAGAAAGAGGAAAAAATTTACTTGAAACCACTTTCCTTATAATTTGTTAATTGTTATTAAGTGTTTGAAAATAAACGAATATAAAAATGCAAAATAATGGAAAACTGGCCATTTTTGTGTTTTTTTAGCTATAATTTCCAAAATTTATTTCCTTTATGAGATTTTTTTACTGGGAGTGGGAGTTATTGCTATATTTTTTTTGTGCATTAGTTGCAAAAAGTATGGTGTGCGACAAGTGCTTGTGGGCTATTTTAACTCGTGTCAGGTTTACAGAACTCGCCTTTGGCTCGTCTGCAAATTCTTCACATTTGACAAAAAAATAGCCCACATTACCCACTTGTCACACAATATACTGTTAAATGATAAAGAATAAGAAGTAAGAAGGCAGTGAAGGTATAGGGGAAACTTAGAAATCAATTAGTTTTAAGAAAAAAAAAAAAAAGGTATGAAAGAAAGAATTAATAGTAAGTGAGAATAAAAATTAAGGAGTGAGAAAAGAAGTTAAGAAGTGAGAAAAAGTAATTAAGGAGTGAGAAAAAGTAGTCAAGGAGTGAGAAAAAGTAATTAAGGAATGAGAAAAGTAAGAGGTCTGCAATTAGTCACTTTCATCACGCATTACATGCATCAAAAATATAGCATTTCGTGCACACTTTGCAAATAAAATTTTTAGTGGAGGGTGAGTATAAATTCTACTCTTGAATCCCCCTATTGTTACACCACTGCCAAGATTCTTTCTTTTCACATAACTTAATTCGATAAACCCAGGTCATTTTACTCGTTATTAGTCAAGAACGAGAAAATCAGGTCAAAATGAAATGAACCACTCCAACACTTATATAACTTTTCGAACACATAATTCGTGAGTTACTATCCCAATTTTAATGAAGAACAACACGAAAGAATTTTTCATTTCCGTAAAAGCGTTTTTACTTTTTAATCTTTCTCTCGTTCTTGCTCTCTCCCTCTATCTCTGCACAAGAGCTAGGTGAAGAAGCAAAGGACACCATTGCACTGTATCGAACATGAAGCACTGTGTATGACATTTTTATATTAATGGCAGTTTGTTTGGCGTAAGTTGAACGCAGATGAAGACGCAGAAGATGGGGAAAGAGAAACCGCGAAAAAGAAGAAGTTTAACTTTTATTTTTTTCAAAAGTGTTCGGCGCACTCGACAAAAACGGCAAAAACGACAAAAACTGGGCCCGAAATATTTTGTGGAACGCATTTATTTATTTCCCATTTTATCACCGATTTTGCTATCATAAACGAAGCACATTCATTTTCTTCTTTTTTTTTTTTTCTATTTTTGTAAATCGTTTTGCCGATTACGATGAACGTTTTTGAAGTATTAACAGCAAACCCCATTGTGATTTTATGAGAATTTCACGAAAAACTTCTTGACAAATATCCAGAACTAACAATAAAAGGGGAGAAGAAAAAATATAATCACGAAGGAGTAGAAATCTGAAAACTTTTGTACAAGTTCGATTACGACATATTTGAGTACCATTCTGTAGCATACGTCATATCCTGTGACAAGAGAAAAATAAAGCATCATCTAACTTATGAAGTAGACAAAACAAAAAAATCAAGATTTATAATAATAACAAAAATTGAATAATTTTGAAAGAAGAAAACAAAATATTTTTCTAAAAGTTCCATCGCAAACATACACTAATCTGAAATATGCAGCTAGGTACTGTGTAATTTAACAGAATAGACTATGCGGTGCACAGGTGCATAAATAACTTTAATCAGTTGTTGAATATAATTTGGACTATCGCACTTCATCAGTTAACCCACACAACTAATGAGGTAAAGCATGTGAAGGATAATCTAAAATTCTCAAAATCAACAGTTCTGGTGGACGAGAATGCCACCAAACCTCAATTAAATACGAATATAATATTTCACACGTAGGTACTCGACGAGAACAAAAGTATTCTGTAACAGAATATTGCATAATAAATAAACAACTTTATTTTTATTCTTATCGTAATGTGTTATTCTTGCAAATTCTGTACCAGTATTTCGTTTCAAAATATACCCAACTTTGCTTTTACGATATATGCATGAAATTTTCGGTAATTGTCGAATCTACCGAGTGTTTAGCAGTTCTGAGTTCAGGGTTTTCTCTCAGAAGGTAATTTCAGTCAAAATATTTCCGAGACTAAATACACAATTATGCATAAGGTTATTTCAGTTGCATTCGCACTGTACCAAATTCCAGTTTGGTTCGTGTGAATAAGATTAAGCGAGAAGTCCCACAATTGGGCACATTAAATGGCACCTCAGCAGAAACAGTTTTTCGTAGGAAACGGACGAATGAAAAAAACAAAAAAAGCTCCGACGAGGCAGCAACTCCGTTAGAAAAAGTAGGTTTCTATAACATAGATAATTAGTTGCTAAAAAGTTAGAAATATATATACATACAATTATACTATACTGGGTAAAAAACAAGAAACAAACTCTAACACAGAGGTAGCTCCGTTAGAAAAAGTAGGTTTTTGAAAATTATAAAATTAGGTAAGTAGTCACTAAAAAGTTATTAATAGATCATAACAAATATTTTTCCTGAATTACATTCCTATTGGTCCACAAGTAGGAATTTTATAGCCAAAATAAAAATGAGAATAGTGTTACCATAGGTACCATACGACCGATCCGCACCAAAATTTATAGCAAGTTATAATACGTCATAATAAATATTTGTTTCTAATTTCACAGCTATTGGTGGAAAATTGAATATTTTATAGCCAAAACAAAAATGAAAATAGTCATATCAGAAGTGCGATAAGACAATCAATAAGTTAGGTCCTTGACCTATTACTAATGTATATGTTTGTTCCAAATTTTGACTTGCCTCAAAGTATTAAATAAATTGAATTTTTTTTCTTTTTCTTTTCTTTTTTTTTTTAATTTTTATTTGTTGCCTATATCGAATGTGGATGGCTATTGTTCAACAATGTATTCGGATTCGCAGGGAATTAGCTAAGAAAGCCTCAGTGAAGGACGTATTTTTTTAAGATGACCTATTTTTGAGTAGGTTTCTATTGAAAATGTAGGTGGCTATTAATTTTGGTGTCATGGAACGATCTGGGCGTGGGAGTGGGTACGTTTTTCATTTCATAAATTGAGGAAAATTTTGACACTAATAAGGTAAACCTGCCTATAAGTACGCATCTAATGGTTTTGAGGCTGTAGCTACTAGAGAAAAACACTAAATCACATCAAATTTATACCACATATACTTAGTACCTTCATGTATAACTCAACATACTTAATTTAAAATTTACCCCCACCACTAGTCCAAAATGCCCACACAAACACCAATTATGAAATGCGTACTTTTAGGTCACCTCCTTACTATAAGTACGCAGAACCCTTGCTAAAAGTACGTGCACTTCTGAAAGCATTTAGAATGAAGTCACAATTCTCAATTAATAAAGGTACAATATGTAGTGAATTTAGTAAATTTAGCTCACTTATTGGCGATAGTTTTAAATGTTTACAAAATGTACATTCATTCATTCCATATTTCTTAGCAGTACCACGAATCTGCCACCCTCATCAACTTTTTTTTTCTTTCTGGCAAATTTATCAGGATCAAACACCAATTTCCACTTAACGTCCATGCTTCTAAAATATTCATTCGTTACTCATTAAAGAATGTAAAATTTCAAAATTTGCTAATTGGGGATTTGTAAACTAATGCTATATAAATACTTACATTTAACTATTTTCATTTGCCATTAACACAGAATTTGAAATTTTTTAAATGTATCATTTTTTAAAACTGAGAACAAAAAAAACTTTGTCAATCTGTAGAGTGTGGAGTTTCTTATCAGTAAACGCAATTTTTTGTACACGACCAAGGATTGTGGTATAGTAGGTGGTGGTATAATCCATTGTACAAATCAGTATTACCAGATATGAGAAATTGTAACTGCGTACTTCTAGGATGTGTGTACTTATAGGCAGGTTTACCTTAATTAATTCAAATTCATATATGTATATACAAGCCCTGAAGAGCTGCTTAGCCGATGTGCGACCTCTACCACAGCAACAAGTGATCGGTTGATATCACTATACTAAATGTAAAGCTGTTAATTCGTTCGTTGAAATATTTTACAAAATTATTTCCCGATATTATTTCACAAATTATTCCCTCGTATGTACCACTATAAACACAGCTACACACAGACACAAAAAAAAAATGTTCGTTTCTTCCTCCGAAACAATGAATTCTACAGTGTTACCTATAGGTACGTCAGAAAAAATCGGGGCTGGCAAAAGCCAAAGTTCGGCGGAGCAGCTCTTCAGGGCTTGTATATACATATATATGAATTTGAATTAAGTATTAGTGTCACGATTTTTATCGAGTTATGAAATGAAAAACATACCCACTCCCACCCCCAGATCGTTCCATGACACCAAAATTAATAGCTACCTACATTTTCAATAGAACCTACTCAAAAATAGGCCATCTTAAAAAAATACGTCCTTCACTGAGACTTTCTTAGCTAATTCCCTGCGAATCCGAATACATTGTTGAACAATAGGCCATCCACATTCGATATCAGTAACAAATAAAAATTTAAAAAAAGAAAAAGAAAAAAAAATTCAATTTTACTACTTCGATGCAAGTCAAAGGGTACGCCAATAAACATTTTTGTTGAGGACTGCGTGGCGTAAGCTACCATTAAATCAACATTAGGATGAGAGCAGCTAAGTATTTTAACGTTCGGTAGATGGTCAATTCTTTCCAATCGAATAAAGACCATAATTGCAACTAAATTATTGGCTATGAAAAAAATTATATTATCGGTTTTTTTCTGTTTCTCCACTCCAAACTTGTTACTTCTACAGATCGCGCTTTAGTGCCTATGTTATAGCATTTGTAATTAAGCTATTTTTTCCACCGCATTAAGATCTTGTAACATTATTTTTCTTCTGCTTGACACGGTTTTTTTCTCAATTTTTTCCAGTATCAAGGAATTTAAACATCGCGTTCGACTCTCCAGTGTGAAGTAATAATTCAGATACTTACATGACGCAGCGTATTGTGGACTGGCTGAGTTGCTTGGAGTCAAAGGTGGAAACATCCATATTTGGCAAAAATGAGGTAAACACGGTTTTAGATACTACAAATCACGCTACATCACGTGAGCATATCAGTTTGTAGCCATTTCCATTCCTTCATGCCTAAAAATCACGTCAAAGTATACCCTTGGAGTCAAAACTTACATCATCCAATGGATTGTGTTCGGTTCGGCACCAAGGCTAATTTCACCTCGAATTGCGGTACTGATAAGAGGCGCTGTTGATGTCTAACAACGAAAGAACCTCATTCTAGGATCCAACCAAAGGAATTACCTACTGCATGTTTAACTGTATTGGGATCAGCGCCCATAAGATGTTGAATCAAGTCCAAAGTCAAAACTGGAGGGTTTATACTTTACGCTACAGGGATGAAGCAGTTAAGTGCTACCAGAAATGAAATTATGCCCGCTTACAAAGTTCGCTGTTTTATCACTTTGTTATCGTTATTTTTATGATTGTCATGTTTCAGATTATTTATATTAATTTTTCAGCTATTCTGTTTCTATGCTACCTTTAAATTTTCGTAATAAAGCAGGTAATTTTTGTGAATCCATTATTATTGTGCTCCGATATTCTTTTTCAACATTGGTTGTGTCATTCGTACGCATTAGAGTCGATTTTACAATATCATAAGTGATTAAAGTAACAGAAAAACATAAAAAAGTGCTACCTTGGAGTCTAAACTGACAACATCCATGTTTAAAAGTGGTAAATCTTTGCACATGTGCACTGAATCGTTGAAATTTCGATGTAAGTCGTGTATTGGGTCATCCTCCCACCATTTAAAACTATTACCGAGCATTCACAGTCATCCTCTTAGTCTGTGGCAGTTTTTCGCCGATTCTAAAAAAACAGTATTTTGGATGTTTCCCCCTTTGACTCCAAGCCCCTAATGAAGTCATTTTTTTCAGATATTAATTCGTGATGCAAGGGCAAGAAGGAAACTATATATACATATTCTAAACCAAAAGATAATAGATTCGTTACACAAAGGGAGTGACGTCACTTAATCTGCAGATAGTAAATCTAGAGGCATTGATACAAACACATTATAAATTTATTATAATTAACAGATATACGGCATCAGCTATGACGGAAGAATGGGTGGGGAAAATCTAATAAGTTTTATCAATAAAGAAGAATAAACTATTTAGTCTTGACACAGAAATGTGGTCACAGTATTGTATCCACACAAAGCGGGTTTTAACATTGGAAATGTTTAACCTGAGGTACATAGTAAAAACATGACATCATGTGCAACGAAAAGTGAAAAATGTAAACAAAACCAAAAAACCATGATTGTTTTGTTAGTGTGCTTGTGTATTTGACTGTATTTGTCAAAATGGCATCAAAAGTTAAGACATTGATCAAACAAATTACGAATGATAAGAACTCATAAAGAGAGAATTATAGTTAAATAGAACATAGTCCAAAACTCAGAATATCAGAATATAGATATCGATAGTTATTCGATATAACATCGGTACATATATTTCTTCAACATCGTTCCAAAAAGATCTATTGCGATGTTTCTGAAGACGAAGAAGCCATCTTAGTTCTGTACTAATTTAGATCATTATGTAGATACTTTTGATGAATAAACATCTACGTTATTATCTCATGTGTCAGTTAATTCATATAGTATTCGTAATTCAACACACGCACACTAACACAAAACCAAATTCGTTGTTTACCCAGACTTAACGAATTCAGCAGAGATACCCTAATATAAAAACTCTAACGCAGGAGCTGCTCCACCAGAAAAAGTAGGTATTCAAAAATTATCAAATTAGGTAGTCAGTAAAAAGTTATTAATATATTATATTAAATATTTGTTCAGAATTACGCTCCTATTAGTCTAAAATTAGACGTTTTATAGCCAAAATTAAAATTAAAATTGTGTTACCGGATGTACCATACGACCGATCCCCACCAAAATTTAAAGCAAGTTTTAATAAATCATAATGAATGTTTGTTTCAAATTTCATAGCTATTGGTCAAAAATTGAAAATTTTATAGTCAGAACAAAAACAAAAATAGTCATACTATTAGTACCATACGGCTGATCTGCGCCAAAATTTATAAAAAATCATTATAATTTATAGTGAACACATTTTTCAAATTTCGTAGCTGTCGGTCGAAGATTGTAAATTTTATAGCTAAAACAAAAACGAAAATAGCCGTACCGGAAGTACCGTAGAGCCGATCCATAATAAAATTAATAGGTCATGTTCTTGGCTTAGTACTAATATTGGCTACACATTTCATGACTTTTGTATAAAATTTACGACTTGAACAGTGGTTACAAGAAATTGGCTTAAATATAATATGAATTTTTGAGTTATTAGTGCCAAAATTTTCCTTGAGATATGAAATGAAAAACGTACACACCCTCACTCCCAGATGGTTCCATGACACAAAAATTAATAGGTAGATTTTCAATATACAACGTACTTGAAAATGAAATGAGTACGTTTATTTAATAAAACGATAATTAAATACAAACATCATTTCCAATGTATCCTCGACTGTGTAAGAAATGCAAATCGTTTAAATTTTAAGGGAGGATTTAGGGTATAATTACCTTGGACCAAAATAAATGTTAATTTAAAACACAATCATTGAATTTTAAATGAACTTTTAGGCCTATAAAATATGTAAAAAATTGTTAAACACTCCTATAAAAATTTATGAATACTATAAAATATGATTCAATCACCCCAAGAAAAAATTCTGAAACCGGGCCTGTATCCGCATCCCAGATAGGCAAAATGGTGGGTTGAAAACAAGTGAAACCCCAAAAGTGTATTTCCATCAAATTTACTCAACTTCAGATTTAAACTAATCTGAAATCAAAGAAATCACCAAGCATTCGAAAAAAAAAAATTGTTTAATAATAATAACTTATCTGATGGTGAACTGCGCTGCGATCATCGAATTCAGTGAACCAAGCGCCTGAATTGCATGAAAAATTTTTCTTATGACAAAATCCTTAATAAATCAGAGAAAAAAATCTTAGGAACGAATTAGGAACCGAATGTACGATGTTTCATAAAATATTCAGTTCAGTGACATAGTAAGGAGGGGGATTCAGCGGTTCAAATCTTTCCCGGAGACCCCCTTCCAAAAAACAAAAAAGTATTTCTGTGCAAAGGCCACCCGTGGAATTAATACGTAATTAGGCTACGTTAATATTCGTGTTTCTGTTGTTTTGCTTGTTGAAAACTGTAAGGACTGTTTGTTCTTTCAGCTACACTTTACTCGAAATTTTTACAAAAATATTTACGTAATCTTCATTCTAATTGCCGCCTGTCGCTTTTGGTCTCTCGTAGTTTATATACAGCTCTCACTATTGTCAAAAGGTCTGCAATTGTAAATGCAGATGTTTAGGTTTTTTGTCAATTACATTTTTATTATTCTTGTGGAGTAGTTTTTATTATAAAAAGTGTTTTTTATAACTGAACAAGCAGTGCCTCTTCTACAATCTTGACTTATGTATGCCACTGCTTCAATTCCTCACAAAACTGAACTTTTATCCAGTTTTCTTGCAACCGGGGTACTAAAATTGACCTCATAAAAGGATTAGGAGTGGGGATGATGTTGTACCCATCGATTCAGTAGTTTTCGAGAAAACTGAAAAACAAAACATTTTTAGGAAGAGTCGTTTTTTTCAGGATTCTGAGAAAACAACAAAAGGGATCAGGC
This sequence comes from Ericerus pela, assembly GCA_011428145.1. NCBI lineage: Eukaryota > Metazoa > Arthropoda > Insecta > Hemiptera > Coccidae > Ericerus > Ericerus pela. The sequence continues at coordinate 175,237 of WOFM01000222.1, forward strand.
TGAAACTTTCACGATAAACTATTCGGATGTTGCTACAAGTCTGACAGAAATTTGGTGTCGATTAGTTCAGTAGTTTCTGGGAAAACCGAAGAAGAAAAATAGCTGGAAAAAATTTTGATTGTATGATTTTGTAAAAACTACAAAATGTATAGGGCCGAAATTTTCAAGAAAGGTATTCCTTGTACAGGACCAGGTCTGATAAGAGTTTGGTACTTTTGGTTTCGTAGTTGCCAGAAAACTTTCTGAAACAAAAAATTACCAGAAAATCGGTTTTTAGCTATAGGTTTGTTTGAGAGAATCTGTTTTTTTTTTTTTTTTTTTTTTTTTTTACAAATTACAGATTCTCGATTCTGTATTTTTCACAGTAAAGGCTCACTGTAAGTATAAAGGTCGAACAAGAATCTGTAATTTTACAGTAAATTGTTTATTTTTTCATCAATTCAGATAGATTCTTATCAAAAATGTAAAAATTTCAGAATCATCATCACTTTCACAACTGCAATTGTTTTGGGTAAATTTTTATTGTTGACTTTCTATCGAACTTTCTGCCATCGCATCAAGTTATCAATAAATTCAAAAGAAGCAAAGAAAAATAAAAAATACAAAATCACTACTGACTGAATAAATCAAAATCCGTAATATGATACTAAAAATAAATCAAATTCAACAAAAAGTTAAAAATGAAACTGATAAGAGTAACCAGACTACCAAACAATCAACAAATCCAATCAGTCTGCAAAATATCATTTTCTCTGGATCAACTGTAATATTACAGCGAAATTGGGAGATCTGTAATTTCTACAAGTGAGACTCAAATAATTCGGTACCTACAGAAACTGCACTTGTTTAAACAATTTTCTGTAAATTTCACTATACCTGTACAGAAGCTGTACAGATAATCAGGCGATCTAACACACCTAATGAAACATCGATAGATCCCTAATAATAAAATACCCCCAAAATAAATAATTTCATATAAAAGTAATTTTCATTGTTGGATTTCATCGTTAATAAACTGTTTCCCTTTCACTCGCTTAGGGTCTAATAATTGTTTTAACCCGTTTTTTGTAAACCCAAATGAAACCAGATAAAAAAAATTAAAACTGCGAGACAAGAGAATCATATCTACCCTGTGTATCCACCTCACCAACCAGCAATCGTCAGAGGATGAACAAAAATAGGGAAGCTTTTTTTAAATTCTCTTTTCTACTACTTTTCCGTTTTCTGTTTTCACAGATGGTAAAAATTGGGAACTTTCACCCCGGCGGTATACGTACTTCCGTGATGGCAATAAACTTTCCTTGAAATAACACAATTTTTTATGAAAAATCTTATGCAAATCCGTTCAGTGGTTCAGGAGTGATAGTGTTTCTAAAAGTTTTTAGCCCGTGCGTATTTTGTTACTTTTAAATTATTAAAAAAATTAAAATTTCGAATTTAATATTATGTTTTTATTAATAGATATTAAAAATAAAATTATTTATTTTATTAATTAATTTTTTACGATTGGGATTTTTTTTGTTAAAAATATCAATAACTATCGATACAGATATCACTTACTAACGATACTATTTTGCAATTTTTTTAAATATTTGAAATTCAGTTTTTTTTGTAAACTGACGAAAATGGGCAGACTAGGTTTTCTAATAAAGTATTGCTGCGCTAGTTTTTTTTTTTTTTTTTGACATTGTTGCGCAATTAACTTACTCTAAATAAGAATAACGTTTTTGAACCAGGTTCAATGTTTAATATTTGTGTTCAGTTTGATTTGTAATAAGTGATCACCGGGTAACCTAATATTTATTTATTTTTTCGAAGGTAACGTGGTGTCCTGTTGTTTTTATGTTTTTATCAATTTGCCATAACTGAATGATGTCGAAAATAAAGTGGAGGAAAAAAAACAAAAAAAAAAAAAAAACATGACGTGGTAGTGTTAGAATATGGTTTTTCTCGGAAGTGCCCCGTAAAATCTTCAAGTACGGAACATTTTTAGCTCGTCGTAAAGTCTTAACGGTTTTACGACGCCCATATTTTGTGAGTTTATCGGAGAAATATACTTACATACATCGTGGGTGGAAGGGGAGTGAGTGAGTGAGCTCCTGTACAGTCTATAATTATTGCATTGAAGGTATTAAACATGCTTCGGTGTGCGAACATCCGTTGTCTTAAAATAGAGGGTTGTCCAAATCTTACTGTCATTTAAGAAAAGATTGAACAAAAGAAAAGAAAATGGTAATTTTTTTTTCTCAGCTTCTTCGTAAACGTCTGTGAAAGAAAATACATTGACGACGTTACCAACGATTATTTTAAATATTTTTCTACCCTTGTTGCACGTAATATTTCCAAACTCCTACTGATGTAGACTGCGTGTTTTCACAATGAACCCCGATGTACTCGGCGCACAATAAAGGCAGAAAACTAGCACAGTGAATAGAACGATGATCAAATTACAGTATTTGTTCTACTCGTGGTATTTAATTTTATTTACGTGCTTATTCTTTTTTTCAAATACAGTTTGCAAAAACTGGCTCATGTCGGAGATATTTCCCGGATAGTTTGCTGTCATACTCCATAATAGTGGAACGTCTCGTGTTAATATGATGATGGCTTGGGTTGAGAAATATTCGTATTTCAGTAGGTACAGTACAATATTATGTACCCCAAAAATTCGACAAAAGTGTAGAAAAAAAATGGTCGTATTGTGTTGTGGTTTTTTATTTGTCGTAATTTCAATAGAATTTAATCCGTTTGTAAATTCCATTTTTTCTCCAATTATTCGTTTTTTTTTTTTTTTTTTTTTTTTTTTTTTTTTTTTTTTTTTTTTTTTTGAAAATTTCTGGTAGCGTAATGTAACAGTCCGTATTCATAATATTGAACAAAAACATGTCGAAACTAATGAAACATTCAAAATGCGTACGTCTACTGTATTTTAGTCATCTAATTTTCAGTTTCAGTCAAATTCCTCGTGATAAGTCAGTGTATCTCCTTGTCAGCATTGGCATCTGGGCCTTCATAGTTTCATTTTCAAAGTTCGGAATAACTTACTTTTGATTCGACCAGCTCGTAAGTTTCCTGATGAATTTTTGACGCTTCGACCGTTTAACCGAACTAGAAAGAACGAATTTCTATTTGAGCCATTCGTTAAATAATATTGCCAACTCAAAGTTCTAATCTCTTGCAGTTTCTTTGGTCCCTCATTAGAGATCGAAAAATTAGAAAAATAGGGTATTAGAACATGCGATTATGGCATCGTTACCTAAATTCAGTTGTGGAACAACTAAATTCTACATTCACAAAAATACTGATTCAATGGTTTCTGATCAACAGTTTATGTCCTTCAAAAACCAATAAAATTGATCAACACACATACATACATATTCATGTAGGTATACAATAGATTTAAGTATTAGAAAAGTATCTGGTTCACCGGGCTTGGCTGGGATAAGTAACTGTACACTAAAGAGCCAAAACCATATGCAATATCCAAATTCGAAATTCATTACGTAATAAAATTCAATAATGGATATTGGAAACCAATGTTAAATTATTAACTAAGATTTGAGATTTAATTTTGTATCTGTTGTGTTTAGCGTTAATCACATAATTTGATGATAGACAAATTGCAGCTATAAAAAATGGTTAGTTCCAGGCGAATTTTTCATCTCTGGCTGTTATCGCTTACTACTGACGAATGTATTGAGATGCTCATATTTCTGTTCAATGAATTTTCTCAAACTTGAGACCTATCCATAGATCATTTTCTCGCACCCAAAAATCACTATCCTATAAATTTTAGCCACATTGTTGGTCTAGTTATCCAGAACACGTTTACATTCAAACATACATACCTGCATACATACCTTCATACATACAAACATACATACAATTATTGCTCGTATTATATCATAGAATGTGTTACTATTCTTTGGAATTGGTTGCAAATGAAAAAAAGCCACCACACAGACAGATACAGCCTTCATCAGTAATTTTATGAAACGAGAAAGTTACCTTTCATCTTCCTTCTTTTTGTAGGAACGGTAGGAGAAATCCCCCCCTTCGCGTCCCTCCTTCAATCCGCATAAACACAACCCATTATCCTATTGAATTTTAAAATTCATTAAAATGCGAATGAAGAAAAGGAAACTAATTATCGGTTCGGATTTTCAATTCATTAAAACCAGATGGTTACCTTATTTTCACGAAAAGAAATTAAAAGTTCGAATATCTCTAATTCTTTCAAGGAATAGGTAGGTATAGACCTACTCAGATTATGTAATAGCACATGACTCATAGTCGAGAAACTTTAGTTACATTTTATTGAGGCAATCATTTTAAGGGCAAAAGTAGCAGGTGAACCTGTATTGATTTCTACGATTCCAATAATACCATCTGCTATACCATTCGAATTCAAAATGCTATAATTCGGAGTTAACTTGTATTTTGCATCAACAATTAATAAATTTGAAGGCCAGATTTCAAAATAGGGGCTGAAAGTCGAAGCTAAAAGCTTAAGCCATAAGGTTAAAAGCTAATGAATTTTACTCAGTTTAGTCGAAGCCCAAGTTATATGTCAAAAAGTCGAATTACTAAACTGAATTTTTTTTTTTTTTTTTTTTCAGATAATTCAATTAATAATTTATAAAATTTGGATTTTGATGGTTGGAGCATTTTTTATTTTATTGTCTTTAGAAGAATTTGGAAGAAAAATTACTTTGATTAACTGACTCAAATTCTTTTTTAGGGGAGAGAAAACTGAGAAAATCTAAAAACCTGAGAAAGTTTTATTGAGTCAAAGCAAGGAGCCGAAGATCAAAAAGATGAAAAGCGAAGCTGCAATTTTATCTATTTCTCAATGTTTTAAGTTTTAGCCGAAATTTAAGCTTTTTATGCGACTATTCAACCTATGATTATAAGATAGTGGACATGAAAAAAGATGGTTTAAGGCAAGGAAAATTATACATAGTACTATCGCGAATACCTAAGTGAAAGTAGGTGTACATTCATGAAAATGAGACTCCAAGTGTTATAAATATAATATCAATTTATCCAATACCAAATACTGATGCATTAGGGCTTCATTTTTTTTTTCTATGGGTTCTGCTTTGTATTTTTGTATGTTTATTTTCACGAATCAAAAATCACGACACCCATTTTCACAACAAGAAAATTTTTCGAAAATCTAACGTCTCAACATTAATTTTTACAAAATCTATTAATTACGAAAAATTATATAAAACTTGAAAAAAATAATTCTTGAAACTAACTTTGGGGAAAATCGATTCGTGAAAATGAATGTCGTGAAAATAGAGGTTGTAAAATTTGATTTTTGGGAAATTTTCTTGTTGTAAAAGTAGTTGTCATGATTTTTGATTAGTGAAAATACAACAATCATATAAAAGGTACATTTCAGTGGCTATTTTCTTTCTTTTTTAATTTTTATGTTCATTCGGGATTAGATGAATGTGCATTTAGAATGCGTAATACATGGAAATAGTCGTAATATATTGTCTGGAAGATATCCGATCAGAAATTGATCACAAAGAAAGTCGATCGGTAAGGCTAAAAAGATCGATCAGATCGTAATCGATCACCTTTTTATGGCCTGATCGATCATTTTCTCGTTTTTTTTATTCAATATTTTTTTAATTTCTATCGATTTTCATTGATAATATGGTGATATATTTTTATTTGTATAGATTTATTGCCATCAACACAGAAATTAACGAACATGACAATTTTTGATCGAAATTCTTTACTATTTTGGGAAATCCTACCAGTGATAAGAACAAAATACGCGCAAAATGTATGCTTTGCCAACCACAAAACAGAGAAATTAGCGGTTTAAAGAATAAGTTTTCAAACTTTTTCCGTCATTTAAAGGTAATACCTAATGGAATGTTTTCTCACTCCACTTAAATGCAGTTATATTGAAAAGTTTTTTATCAACTATGTTGGAGTCGAAAATTTGAATTTCAGAGAAAACATTGCAGCGTTTTGAGTGATTATACTGCCGATAAACAATTGAAAAAAGAAAACAAGAGTCAGGCTTCCAAATCTAGAGATTCAGAGCAATATTCGAAGGGTTCATCGACAAAAGAATTAATGAGTTCATTGTTAATAGCTTACATATATTCAATTTAATTGACGAACCAGATTTTCGGGCTTCATTCCCTAGTGCAAAGGTTTGTGTAAAATGTCAGACTCTTTTATTCACTCCTAATTTCCATATTTTGAGCACATTTTCTATAGAAGTCTGTTTCCTTTTCTCCTCATCCACTGTTTTCTTTCTTTTTTTCTGCTTTTTCAATATTTTTAAACCAGTTTCTCGAATTACATTTTTGGGACCATGAAAAATGAATTATATTCATTAAAACATTTAATTACAATTAAATCAGAGGACCGAGGGTTTTCTTAAAATTCATTAATTTTAACCAAGTGCATTTTTCACTGACATGCATTGTTATTAGCACATTTTAATATTTGCAGATTATGTCAGGACGTTCTTTGGTACGAGTACTGCAGAAAGAAAAAAATAATTACATTGACCTAATAAAATCACGCATAAATTTGAGAAAGTTTATTGCAACAGCAGCAGATATAGCTTTTTTGGTCTAACAGTACATTTCACCAACGATAAACACGAACGAGAAAATTTTTTGTTGGCCCATATAATTATGAAACAATTGCCGAAATGTTTTCCTCCATTTAATTCAATTATAATCTGAATATCGATAAAATTATTACGACGGTGACTGATAATGGTTCAAATTTTGCCAAGAGTTTTCGGGAATTCACAAGAAATCCGACAAATGAATGCCGTGGGTTGAAATTATTCTGAATGATGGTGATTTGGTTGATGAAACTGAATTTATAAAATTCAATAACTGAGGTAAAGTGACGAGAAAATGTACAATTTACCTCAACATGTGTCATGTGGTAGTCACAGCCTGAACCTACTTGCTGGAGTAGTTTTTTGAAAATCCTGAAAGAAAATAATATTTTAAGAATGACTCATTCTGCTTTTATATCAAAAGCTAAAATTCTCAGGAACAGTATGTATTATCCCATTAAAGAGGAAGAAATACGGAAAATATTGAAAAAAGTCTAATAAAGATATACTGAAAAGTGTACTTAGAACAGCTTGTTTTGAATTTGTAAATGAAGAAAACATGACTCACCCAGCAGGAAATACGAATACTTTCTACGAATTCTCGGACATGGTTGTTTAGGACCCTCACAATGTAGTAGATATTTACTGGTTTTTTTTAATCTATTATTTGGGCGTAGCAAAGGGGTGGTGCACTAGTGTCCTAAATTCCATGACAAGAACTAAAAATGTGATAGGGGAGAAATTAGCATTATGATTAAGGAAAATAAATGGAAGTTTTTCAATTTTGCACTGGTAACTATTTTATTCAAACAAATAAATTTTTTCATTGAACTGAAATTCTACATAGATCATACTCTGATGCATCTTTTCATGTTAAAAGGTTAAATTACAATGACTGGATTTGAAGATATTGGTCGGAGTCTGTTAAAATTGCAGAACATAAAAACTAAATGGTGGAAATGTTACTTTTAAATATTTCCATCATGTTTTGAGGCTAATAGGCCTACCTCAACTCAATGTTCTTCGCATGAAAAGATGCGTCAAAGTATAATCCTGAATTTCAGTTTTATGAAAAAAACTTCATTTGAATAAAACTGTTAAGGGTAAAAAACTGAAAGTGGGTAAAAAACTGAAGGACTTTTCTTTATTTTCTTTGGAAAATGCTGATTTTTGCTCTATAATCACCTTTTCTACAGCATCAAAAAAATCTGATCCACTCTGCTGCTCATGGATGTTAGCAGAAATAATTTTTGCTACTCAATGTTTTTGTTTTACACTCAACCTTAGAATTTAGGAACCATAATCTCCAAAGTAAAGTTCTCCTTGAAGGATCCTTAAGGAGTTCTAGAATACCATATGCTTTTGGATAATTTTTAAAGGTAATTTAAGATTGGTATATAGGTAGGTATGTTGATAATTTTTTTCTCATGATAAAATTTATCTTAAGGAATGTTCGAGATTAAGACACAATTTCTCACAGCTATATTACTGACCCAACATTTTGTATGTCTCCTCCCTCAATATTTTTTATAAGGTATGTTTTAACGTTTACTTATCCATCATTTCATTTTTTTTAAAAGATTCCTACACTGACATTACAATGTTAGGAAAATATTCCCCTATCAAAAGAAGTATTTCTCAAGTTCAATACACCTCTCCCATCTAGCGCTGCAGTTAAATGTCTGTTTCGTTATGCAAATATCATAAATAAAAGCAGGGCCCATCTGAATGACTATAATTTTGAGTTATGCTTATTTTTGAGATGTAATAAAGCTTTATCATTACAATTTTCTATTGACTATTATGTTTTATTCACTTAGCATTGTCTGGACACTGGACCATAGTAGTCTCTTAGTAGTTAGTATTACCAGTCCACTGATACTTGTAATTGTAAACTGGGGACTGACTGGTAAAAAGATCAGTCAAAAAGGAGGGTGAGAGAAGAATTGTGAAAACTCGAAAATTTCTTGAAAACTTCTCCCTCAAATCAGTAAAAGTGAATAAATAAAAATAGAATTAATAATATTAGTCATTTAAGGCTTATTTCATTTCAGTTTATTCATTTTGATTGAAATTTAATTAGTTCACGTCTTCTTTCTACATGAAAGGATAAATAGTAGAAATCAATGGGAAACATTTACTGAGTATCTTACCCCAATGCAATAACTGCTTTCTTACTACTACAAGAAAAATTGGTAGTTGAAATTGCAACTAAAGCAAAAAGTGTAAAACCATTTACTGTTTTTACAATCCTTTTACTGTTTTTACAATCCACTTATTTTGATTCTGGACAACATTCGAATAATTTTTTCCCAGTTTTACACTTCTACCAGAATCTGTGGAATCTAAAAACTGGTAGCTTCCAAATTCCCCAAACTGAGCTGTTGTTTGTCAGTCTGAAACCAAACGAGTAAAGGATCTGAAAAAAAAAGGATTCGTGAATCGAATCTCTTCTTTTTTTTTTTTGCCTGAATGAGGATCGGTGAATGGATTTTTTTTTTTGGATTCGCCCATTCTTGATAACCCCAAAAATGTTTTGGTTACAAGCCTTACTATACATATAATACTGGACCAGTAAAGCTCCCTAAAACCAATGTACCGTTTAATGTTATTACATGCCGGTGAAAAAGTAGGCAACCCTAGCATACATTCTACATATTTTCAACGTTTTGTTTGAATTCACCAATTTAGAATACATCAGATAAAGACGTCTCTCAAATTCACAAGGATAGCGTACGTAAACACCAACTACGTCAAAAGGTACGCTTTGGTTGACTATTTAGCACCGGCATGTCTAATCAGAAATCATCATTATTTACTGGTCAGTACCATACGTGTAGTCAAAGCAGGGGGCTAAAAGCATTCGCTCGTTATACCAATTGGTATAATCGGTATCAAATCCCACGAAGAGAATGATTTTTTCAATTTTTTTTTTTAGTTGGTGGTTGGTTGCGTGAGTAATGAGTTCTTTATTTTACTTAATGGAAAAATAATAGGAAAAAGAAAAAAAGGGATTTCCTCCCATTACTCCAATTTTTAATTCGTTTTAACCGAGTTGTTAACGTTATTCTAACTTTTCTAAATGTTCCGAATTCCCGATCCCAAATAAACAGAAAAATGAAAAAAATATAGCCACTGAAAATGTATCTTTTATGTGACATTGAAAATAGTTGGTCACCCATTTATACTGGTACCTATATAATCGAACATTTATTCAAGTCTATCTTTACGTCTGATAAATCATTAAACAAATTCTCGAATAAATTATTAGATTATTTGTTTAAAAATTTAAAATAAAATTTTTAGCAATTTGAGCAGACATCGAGAAGGCACGATAAGCAATTATAAATATGTACCTATATAATAAATAAATAAAATGACAGAAAGTGGCTTCAGCTGAAAAATTTACACGTAGGTGCCCAAAATCGTGGGTTCGGTTCGGAAACATCCAGGATACAGTGCAATGATTTCCTAATAAATCGCAACAAAACTGGTTGAAATTATAAACTTTTCGTCAAGAAGAACGTGAATATTTGGAAAAATCACAGACCGTAGGTACGAAAGTTTATTCTCAAGTACAGCAAGACAGCATATGTTAACAACAATAAAAAAACCATCAAAAATACGCACGCTGAAACTGTTGATACAACTTATTCCGACGAGGAACGATATACATAATATTATTACAGCCGTAGGTAACGTTTTCTTCTTGTTTTAAAAAAGTCTTCCCACATTCAACAATTAGGTACTGTTCACGCATCGCGTTTGTCAGTTGTCTTTCGTCATTACAGGTGTTGATCGGAAGTGATCGAATGTGAACGGCGGCGTGGAGTTGAAGAAACTTCACAACGAATGTTTCCTTTTTACATAAACCGAGGACGGGAGCGGGGGAAGACGAATGAAATAAGCCGACTCCAATGGCATAATTAATTACGCAAATGTAATTTTCACGTTCTATATGTGATTCGCACGATAGTATTAATGAAAAGAAAACGATGCCTCCAGCATTGTAATAAGTAATTTTTTTTATCTTTCAACCGAAAAATAATATACGTATCTATGTACAAACCTATGAACGAATGAAGAAAAAAAAAGGATTAGAAAAAAAATATGTAGTACCTATCATGAAGATTAATATTTAAATGTAAGAACACGATAACTACGACATAACAACGTCATCTAAAATCAACGGTTCTATCGTGAACATATGACCGCCAACACCGAGTAAGTATGTTCCAGCAGCAAGAAATTAGAATAAAATATAATCTCGGCGATATTCTCAGTTCACGAGTCAACTAATTTGTAAGCGGGAAACTTACAGGCATTTACGTCTTTCGACATAATTTTCAGATCGAACGGCGGATAGTTGAAGGTTTTACCAGAAGCTGGAGAATTATTGCGAAATGACCGCCAGAGTACGTACGCGGGCAAAAGTACAATGAAGGTTTTAATTGGCTTTTGCGAATGACTTGTTTATAATCATTGGTGAGGTAACAAACAGTTCCCAATCTGCTTCGAAAAGTAAACGTTTCACTTTCAACACATTAGTGGGCTCGAATTTTTGGAAGCTTTCAAGAACGAAGTAGGTATACATGTCGTGGCTCCGCCCACGGGTCTCCCGCGCACAGGCAATGTGCCGGAGTACTCCCTCTAGGAAGATGAGACATTGGTGTTGAGGCAACGTCAGTTGTGAGCTCCAACCAACTTTATATGGTCCCTTGGACCTTAAACCACACTAATTATAAGCTTCTATCCACTACAATACATACGGGAGAAGGTGAAAATATGACACCCTATTATTTTTTTGTAACCAACCACAAGATTGTTTGGGTCGAATTTGTGAGACGGCACGCGAATAGATGGCGAAAAACCTTCTCGAACGCAATTATAAAGTTCATTTTGAAATGAGATCGATAAAGTTGCCTGAATTTCCATTTTTCCGAATGTTTTCAAAATCACACGTTTTAAAGAAATAAATGAAGAAGAAGAGTTAATAGAATGCAGGGATATTTTATAGAAAATAAAACGATTTTTCCTTTGTGTTCGAATATAGTCGTCAAAAAAAAAAAAGCTCCGAAACTGTGAAAAGACTCTTATAAACTAAACCTATTAGTGACAGGTAGTTCGTTCACCAGTTAGTTCTTTTGAACGAATCCTAGAAGTGAACTAATCGATCATTTAGTTCACTTCTAAATGAACTAGTTCATTAGATCTTTCTTTTTTGATAGTTCTGTTCTTATCAGTCTACTCTACTCGATCCGTTGATCGAACTGAAGTTGAAGTAACTAGCAGTCGATGAGTGAGTCAAACAATTAACCAATAGTTCTAGCATGAATTTATGAATACGAGTCGATCATAATATTATATAATAAATCAGTTGATTTAAATGATATGAGCCAATCATGAACCATCTGATTGAAGTGATCGAGTTGAAAAATTTACTGAACTACTGAACTAATTGAACTAGTTCACTTCGGTAAAACAGACTCAATGAACTAAATCCGCAAAATGAACTAAAATTCCCAACTCTAAAACCTATCTTATAAACAAGTTTAAGTTAAAAACGAGTTTTCAAAAGATAAGCTTTTATTTTATTTTTTTGGCTTTAGCTTCATGCGAAATGAACATATTTTGTTGCGGAAGGTTGGTTGCAGTATTGGTATATTTTAAAATCGCAGTAGTTAGTGAGTAGAATAAAAGGTTATAATATGACATATGGTGGATTATATACCTTACAAGTATGACATAAAATCTAAAAACCGCCTAAATTTGTTGAAGAGCAAAAAACAAAAAACAACGAAAAAAACCGAACTCCATAAAATGTGATTTTTCCTTTAAAAAAAGACGCTCTAGATCCGCTATGGAACATGGCAGATCAGATTTTCTTAAATTTGAAAATTTTTCGAGTGAACAAAAGCGTGGAACAACTTTAACCTCAAAAATGGATTCAAGATGAAAAATTCTTCTGATATCCAATATTATACCCATTAAAAGTCGAAAGTTATCTATAAATTAGGAGTGCATAGCACAATATTATAACCATTGTATCTCATTAACGTAGGTATACCGGTGCGTAAAATCAATGAGCTATGTTCCAGGGTTGTAATTTCATTTTCGATGGTTCTAAATTAACATCTATTAGTTTCGTCGCTAAAAATGAAAAATATTCGACAAAATATCGCTTCCTACATGGAAAAACATATTACGCGCTTCTTTTTTTCTCATAAAATCTACACTTCGTTGGTCGAAGCCAAAACAAGAGATACAAATTCGAAATTCGACACCATAAGAACTCGATTTGTATACACACAGATCAACGAGAAGTGGTGCCACCAACACACGGCACATATATCCAGCATCCAATTACTGCTTCATAAAATGCGATCGCCTAGTTATCATCTTCAGTATCTCCAATCGAAGACACGATAATCCAATTCCTGCATACATGGGCTCCGAGCACAAAGCCAAACACATTACGTATATTATATGTTCAAAATTTCAACTCGATTCTTTCGTAACACCACGGTGCGCGGACACACACACTCACACCATAAAAAACTAATTTACTCGTCTGCCTGCGAGCCTCGTACACCATTTGGTCAGTCAAGTACTCGATTAAATGGAAATAATGAGCTACGATTTAGTGCTCATTATACGCGAATTTCTTCATCCGATGGGAAATCGAGACGAATACGAAAAACGTGTGGACACAAGGCGAAGATTTACGCAATAGTAGAGCAGAGTAAGCGCCATGAAAAAAATTTCAGAGACAATATTGTGCTCTCACATTATTTTACGTAAGTTGCATGGAACTCCACGAAACTTATGATAAACATCTCCGAAAATAAAGAACGGGGTAAACGTTCTTACAAGCATTAGAAAACTGTTCCCTGATCGATATGGACCAAGTGCGGAACTTTCGGCATATCTTGTTGGGTCATACCAATCCACACCTAATCCCGTCTATACGTAAGTCAACTTTTACGATTACTGCATACAGACAGAAATTTTCCGTTAGTGTTGATTGTATGTAATACTTTAACAACTCTTTCTTCTCACAACGTCATACACTTGACGAACTTGTGAAGCTTGTGCTTAAACTGATTTTGTTTTCACTTGCTTTACACTTCTTCAACAACTATCAGCTTGGGTTACTTTTTACAGTGGCCGTTCCACAGCGTCAATTTATTTGGAAGGGGGATGACAAAAATTTTGTAGATACCGAGTGATTTTTATCTGTATTTTGTGTTATAATTCTATTTTTTTTTAACGTATATTTTTGTTTATATTTTCTTTTTTTTTCAAATTTGGGGAAAATTTCCCTACTCACCCGCCCCAAAAACTACTATACTGTCTCTTTGGGGCTCACTCCTCGTAATTCATATCGAACTCATATAAGAGGCTGTTCAGCTGGAAAAAGTACACCATTAGTTCTTTGAAGAGACCGTTCGCACTTTTTCGGTAGAACTCGGAAAAAACTTCTTTTTTTTTCAAGTTCTATATTTATTAACCCGATTCGGTGTGAAAGTTCAGATGAACAGTTCTCTTTTTAGAAATTTGATCGAATTTGTATCACATGTCCTTAGTGCTTTCTCGTTAAAAACGTTTTTTTAGGTGCTCCATTCGAGATAATCTATTTTTCGAGTTTTTCCAGTTCACAAAACTGGTACGAAATTAAAACTGTACGTTAGTACTGAGAACTAACTTTCAACAAAATGATCCTGAATGGTAACATCTAAGGGAATACAGCATCTATGCGAGGAAGAGGAGGTAAACAAAGTAAAGTTACGCTGAATTCCCCCGAATGAGGTTGTCATGCCCCCCAATTCACATAGAAGAGACATACTGGAGAAACGTGTCAATTCTATCAAAAACTCGGTCGCACATCCACTTCAGCAAGTGTACTTATCAAAGCGCAAAAATAAGATAGAAATTTCTCATCTTTTGAGAAACATTTTTGTTAAAAATTTTTGTTCAGAATCAATTAAGCATTTTAGTTTTCGAAAAATTAAAGTCATTAGCTCATTTCGTACACAATTTGAGCATCGAGTACACCAGTATGAGAAGAAATTTAATCCATTTTCCACTGGCGCGAGTTGATTTATTTTACCTCCATAGATTCTGAATTCTGGAAGATTTTCTATGCGAGGATGAGAAATCTGAAAAAATCAGAAAACATATTTTTCTCAAAAACGGCCGTAAATTTGAAAAATTGCCTGACACCTTTTTTTTTTCTCGAAAATAAACTGTAGAATCGCTCAACCAAGTCTCGATACTCGGTGTGACAAAAACCTATTTTATACTTCACTATATTTTTACGTACCTACACCATATAAATGAAATCGTAGTCTAATGAACATGAAGTGAGAAACTATATACAGCGAATAGGTAGATAGGTAGTGAGCAACATTTCAAAATTTGAAAACTTTTTCGATCCCTGTTTCTTACTAACTTCTCTCCGCAAACACAGAGAGTCTCGAAGAACGTATTAGAAAGGAAAAAAACTCTAGCACAGCAACACTTCGCTAGTAAACCTAGCTTACCAATTTACATTAACAATTTAACAAACAATCTTAAATTCCAAATACGTGAACAAATTGCGAACGAAAATCGATAATTATCTATATCTAACAAACAAATCGATCTATCGAAGTTTCATTGTTACAGTTTCAAGTAAAATAACTCCTTACGCCATAAATACGGAAAAGGTACTTTAAGCAACACAAGTGACTTACTTTTTTTCCATCAATTTTCTTTTTTGTTTTATATTTCTCTTGAAAATACTGAAATCAACATGCAACAAAATCGTACCAGACCTATCCTACATGAGACATTTTCTACATAAAAACTACATTTTGTGAAAATTTCAGTTATCTCCCTTCTATATTTTCCACTAAGTGTGCGCTGACCTCCAATGTTATGGGTATCGTGGGCGTAGCCTACGATCCTCCACGCGCCTGGTGGGCGTTTGGAGAACTCCTGTACTGAAGCAATGTAGGTACAGGAGGACTGGGCGTGGTCGCCAACAGTCGTTGTTGGACATCAGGTGCGAGAAGGTATGTGACGACGAACTACTTTTATAGTCCTCGGACGTTAAATGAACAACTATTTATAAGTGCCAAACTATAGTGGTATACTACCACTATATGGTAGCAGAGACAATGGGGTTCCTTGGCGAATCGGATCTTTTTAATAAAATCCAATTTAAATAAAAACCTCGGAAATTAAAACTCGAAAGAATTTTAATCTCTCCTCAAAAAAAAAAAAAAAAAAAAAATGGTAAACGAACTAGAAATAATTCGTTTTCAACTGCTACTGAAATCGCTTCCACTCATCTAACAAAATTTAATTTATTTATTTTATTCAACTTCACGGCACAAAAAGAATCGAAACTTATAATATTTTTGATTCCCTAATAAGAAAAAGAATTCGTAAATAAATATAATTTTTTTCCAGACTAATGACAGAAATTCGAAGACAATATTTTCGAATTTATACAAGTCAATATAACACTTCAAGGTCATCTAAAATCTTGAACATGAAATAAAAAGTATGTGAGAATTAAATTCCCACGCACACCAATTATTTCCATTGATACAAAAATATTTTAAATAATACAAATGCATCAAGGAACTCTAAACAAACATTCATTCATAGTTACATGAATGAACGTAATTAATTGATACCTACTAACGAAAATTGTAGGCATCTGAAAAACACTAAGTTTATTTCCCACTACGTGAAATAAATAAAAGACGATTGAAAAAGCAATCTTGCTAGTTAAAAATAGTCAGCGAAAAAAAATTGTGAAATCAATCAACTGCATAAATTAATTCATTAATTATACCTGCACACACATCAACAACTCATATTACGCATCCCTAATCCGTAATTACGAGTGAATTAAACCTCCTCTAATAGTAATACGTATATTATCCGTAAACTACATCTAAATTTACGCATAAATGTATACGTAAAATATAGGCGAATTAATAGGCTAAGTTACGTATATACAATACGTAATTAACAGCAATAAACGACACATCAAATTATATGGTACTACCTAATGCGTAAATTAACCGTAAATTTACTCGTAAATTTACTAGTAAATATACGCAAAAATTAATAAGTAAACTCTTACGTATTCATCAGAATATTTACCCATATACCATGTGTAAATATAGATGAAAATATATACGTAAGTTCCCACGTAATGGCAACTGAAAAAATCATATATATAAAAGAAAGTTGAGGATTAACAATATCCTCAACACCTACGTATATGCGGCAAATACAAAGTACGGCAAATAAAAGATCTGCCAAAAATATAAAATGAATGATCAATTTGCCGTACACCAAAAATCAAAGGACAAGCATGGCAAATACATAAAAAAGGTCTTTACTAAGAATGCCGTCCTAAATAAATATAATAAAACGTCAACCATTATAGATAAAAATATATCTAGTGACAATGAAACAAAAGATAGAAACATCTTTGTCTCGCCTGCAACTTCATGAAAAAGGTCTTCATAAGAAATATTTGAAGGCAATAAAAAACGTTGCTATCAAAGCAGCAATGATACCAGCACAGCAGGACAAAAGAAGGTCAGTTAGGATGCTAACACTTTTGTCTTCATCACGAACTATTTCCAATAAAAAACGTTCACAAAAATCAAAGAGTTTGTAATAACCTTACTACTACAAACACACCTGCAATCC
This sequence comes from Ericerus pela, assembly GCA_011428145.1. NCBI lineage: Eukaryota > Metazoa > Arthropoda > Insecta > Hemiptera > Coccidae > Ericerus > Ericerus pela. The sequence continues at coordinate 192,566 of WOFM01000222.1, forward strand.
CTAGAGTTCCAGCAATGCAATCAGCACTATTGGATCACGTGATTGCAGATAAAATAGATCGCAAAACCCAATACGCACAAAACATAGTCAACTGATTCTTCACTCACTTTTTAATAGTCTTTGAAGAATGTTTCCAGTCGACTATAATTACGTATTTTTGTGCGGTATATTTGCGATCCATTTTTCCAGTGCTTTAATTATTGTTGTACGATTTTATGCTATTTGTTTAGCGAAAAATTATATTCGTGATTTCCAAGCCCGTCTGGCAAGGAAATACTGTGTTTGTCAACCGCTGGCAAATCGTGAACCACGTCCATTTTTCCGATTCTGAAATTATTTGAAAAAAATTAAAATCGCGAAAAAACATCGGACTGTTTGCAAAACCAACATTGTCCAGCTCACCGGAATATCAAAAAGGTATTTTCTTATCATCTTTGTTTTATAAGGAAAAGAAAAAATCAAGCAATTGGTAAGTACACGTACATCTTACCGATTATTAAAAGTGTGGATCTGGGGATTATGTCGAATCTCCAAATCACTTCGTCGCTCGTATAATAATTCAGTGTAAACGTGAATTTTGCGCAACCAAAATTACGTCTATTAATAATTAAATTTCGAATTTGACAAAAAACCAAAATTAAGAAAAATTAATAAAGAGGGGATTTAGGCGCATTCTCGGGAAAATACTACGTAGGCAATATCGGAAGCCATTTTGAAACGCTCCGTAACTATTCTCGAACCAGTGCGTTAAGGTTCGAGACAAAAATACGTAATTAAAATAAAATTACCTGAATTTAGCCTAATCACTTCAAGTCCTCGAAATCCCAAAAAATTTCGAGAACAAAAATAACCAAAAATTCATCGAAGTACCTAAAAAATTTCCAGAACCAAAAATAATAAAAATTAATTTCGCAAATCCCACAGGGGTGAATGAATAAATAAAATGCCATTAAAATTAATTTCGTATGTCCCACAGGGGTGAATGAAAAAATAACTTCCCAAAATAAAATCGCGTATTTAAAAAATCAGTTGTGAATTTTTAAATTGAAAAAAAAAAAAAAAAAAAGCTACCCAATTTGGAAAATAGTCACTGCGCCCCAGGGTCACGCCAAAATTTTTTTAGGTCCAAAAAACTTAGAAAAATCACGAATTTAAAACCTAAGGACGGGAATTTTAGCCTAACAAGGACCTAAATTCGGAACGATTCATATACAAAATTATAAGATAAGCTACTAAAAACGAATTATTCGGAATACCTAGGACCGGAAAAATTAGTCAATTCAAGGATTAATTTTTAATAATAATTCGTGTAAAACCCTTCTAAAACAACGTAAATATCTCAAAAACATAAAAATAAAAAGTTTTTTGAGATCCATTAAATTACGTATGGAAATTCGACGCACAAAGTGAAAAATTTTCCAATCAAAACCGAATTTTTTGGAAAATTAGTCGCGACTCAGAAAACACTGAGAAACGATCATTGCGCCCATGGGTTATTGCAAAATTTTTTTTAGGTAAAATAAACTTAGAAAAAATAATTTTGCGACCACTCATTTCCTTCAAAAACTACGATTAACTTTTTGGAAAAATAAAATTACAAACGAAAATTAATTAGATAGGTCAGTCCTGATTTCATAAACAAAATTTTCAAAGGTGTCCGATCCTTTGAAAACCAAGGCACGTCTCAAAAATTTGAGAACCTATCATTGCATCCCCGGGTCATGCCCAAATTTTCGTTTTTCCACAAATACTTTAAAATTTTCAAAGGTGTCCGACCCTTTGAAAGCTTAGGCGCGTCTCAAAAATTTGAGAACCCATCATTGCGCCCCTGGGTCATGCCCAAATTTTCATTTTTCTAAAACACTTAGAAAATATTCAAAAAAATACATAATAATTTTTTTTTTCCACTATTTCGACACAATTAAATCTAAATTCAAAATAAATTTAAAATTAATTTGAATTTTACAGACTATGTTGAAACAAGGAGGAAACTCCCCAATCCCGGCAGATCTAACACCTTATTGTCCGTCGACCAGTAGGCAACAGGCAGCACACCAACTTCCGATGGAGACAGCAGCCCCAGAGGAAAACATAAGCTCCTCCAGCGCTGCATCCCCGATTCACATGGTGGAGGCTGCAAAAAAGCTGGTGCAAGAAACTGGAGCAACACACGAAACTCTCGAACTAGAGTTGCTCGAGAAAGCGAAAAAGGCAGGTCGAGCCATGGAAGACAAGACCAAATCAGGCTCTATCTTCAGCGACGAAGGCGCTGTGGACAAATATGACACCCTCATCGAGCTGTACCTAGATTCCGTCTCCTCAGCCAGAATCTATATCCAACAACTCGACCTGCTGATGACGTCACCAAACGTCACACTCATCAATGCCCGAAAACAAATTCCGGTCATCAATGGTATAATGGACGAGCTGCGGACACCACCTCCGGGAATTCAGTCCCAGAGGTTACTATTGGCCCGCAACTATAGCCGGAAACTATTAGGCCACCTAGACCTAATAGAAGTAACATTCCCACTGGCAACAACGTCGAGGCAGATGGACACCACCTTGCCAGCGCCACATCGTGCTTGCACACCATCCCCCGAATCAACCACCAGCCAGCAGGAGCAATATCAGCCACCTGCTGAACAGAACTGGGAACAGGAGATGCGGGAGGAGGAACGGCAACATGAGGCGCAATGGAAGGCCGAACTAATCAAGGCTGACCACAGGCACCAAACAGCGTTGCACAAGATGGTGCAGAGAGCTACGGAGGACCACCTGCACAAGGAGAAATATGAAAAGGACCTCGAAGCCATAAAGGCTACAAGGAACAAAATTGTAAAGTCGGCGCAGGAGGATTACGGAATTACCTACGAGGAATTTTGTGATCAATACGTAATCCCGGCCATCCGTAGAGGTAATATTACACCTACGTACAATAATGATTCTGATAACCCTAATCAAAAGAACCCTCAGAACAACAAAAATAAACGCGATTCATTTGATTTCACAGAAGATCTAGAATCAATAACTGATTCTAGACCCTCGCAACATAACCAAACAAATTGTAACCCACTTAAAGAAACAGAAAATGTTATCCCCTAAACAAATACTGACTCCAACACCCCTCAAGTGTATGAATCAAATACTGCTCTCATACCCAAACCTATTGCAAGAAGCCCATTACAAACTCAAAATCAAAACAAAATTATAGATCCCATTCTTGGATGTTGGGAATCGGATCCCAATGATGATATTGAGCAACCGGCTATGAATTTAAAGGCACCAAAATATCACCTAACAAAATGGGACGGTTCACTTCTGACCTACCCAGGATTTATTAGAAGTTTTAAAAAGTATGCACATTTACGTAAAGACATACAAGTGCCCCAAAAAATTAATCTTTTAAAAATGAACATTCCTAAAGATATTTCGAGAAAATTTAATCATTTTGCTCCTGACGATGTAGGCTATAAACAACGCCTACAATTCTTACACGATAGGTATGGGGACCAAAGCAAGGTACAAGCGGAAATTTGGTACCAAATTACCGAATTTCCAATCACTCGTAATTCAATCTCATCCATACAAGATGGGATGGATGTCTGATTGATCGTTATCGATTGGTCTCGATGGTTATTAACGAAGAACAAATTTTCAACGTCACTGTAAAAAAGTTTCCACCAAGATCATATATCAATAATCTCAAAAGTAGTGACAGACATGTGTCACACTTATTTTCGGCAATTCGTGAATTCATAAAAATTCACGAAATGTTTGAAGACAAACATTCTTCAAACCAAAATTATGAAAAACCAAAAAGACGGCAACTTAAAGGCAACCCCACCTTTTTGGCAGCCACTTTTCAAAAAGATAACGAACAATCAAATCACAAGGGAAAAGATAAATCTAATCCCAACCACAAAAAAAATAATTCAAATAGGGATAATACTAACCCAAAACAACATCGTGACTCCTCTGTTTCAGAATGTCAAATTCAAGAGCAGCAGGTGAAGAAATCTCAGGATACACCTAGATGTATCCTGAACATGCCTAACACGCCACGAAAGGCCTGTGTCTTTTGTGGCGAGAAGCACCCATTGTTCCTATGCTACGACAGGAGATGGAACACGCTGCAACAACAGCAGCGTGAATATATTGAGCGCAAACTCTGCAGAAGATGCGCTCAGTGCCACGCTTCGGAGCACTGCATCGTGGAGCCTTTGAGCCACTGCAAGTGGTTCCACTGCCTGGCACAGGATCATCATGCGAACCTGTGCCCCAAGGCTCCGTATCCCATTAACAAGGGACACGGAGAAAGATGGTACACGACGCTCAAAAAACGTAAAGAAAATTTGAGTAAGTACACACTTGATTCAACAAAAGTTTCAAAACAAAACAATTTTGACGCTAATGAGTCATGTGTTCCATAGAACGTGCCATCCGCTGAGAATGTGGAACCACGGGAGGCGCCTACAGAGCTCACGGTGGAGCAGAAGAAGTGCTTGCCAATAAGCAGTGAGTACTTTTCAGCTTTTATAAAAAATAAGAAAAATTCAACTTTCTTAGTTTTTCAATCGTACGCTCAATCACCATACACAAAACAACCAATCAAAATACATGGGTTTTTTGATTGTGGAAGTATCGACACCTATATCACAAAAGCATACACTTTTGGGTCCTTAAAATTAAGAGGATACGAAACAGAGCTTTTGAGATTAAAAGGCGTTGAAAATCAAGAATCAAACATTTTAAAATCTTGATTAGTAGATTTTGAAATTCTAACTCCAACAGGTAAAATAGTTCAAATTACTGCGAAAATGTTAAATAACATAACGCAAAATTTGAAACAACCTGACCTAACAGAATTTTATAAAAATTTTCCTGAACATTCAGATATAAAATTCTCAAAAATAGAAACTGAGCATACGATTGACCTATTATTAGGTAATGATTGTATGTGGTCTTTTGTAATGCGAATCAAACACATCTCACTGACTATTACTCTGATTGAAACAGAATTTGGTCATATGTTAGGAGGTAGCTTCCTAACCAGACCAAAGTCGATGAACCTTTCACGCCTCTCTTCTTCAATAATCCACAAGAAGTTGAGAACCTATGGCGCTTAGATGCTATAGGCATCGAATCAAATAATCTGGAAGAAGCTCAAGCAGAAGCTGAAGCTTTAAGACTATTTTACAAAAACGTAGAAATAGTCAACAACAGATACCAGATAAAATGGCTATATAAGAATTATCCACCACCCTTGGCTGATAATTATAACCTAGCCTATAAAAGACTAGAACATCAATTGCCTAAAATGTAAAAGATGCCAGAATTTTTCAAGAAATATCACAAATATTTCGAGATGCTAATAAAGTTGGAAATGATAGAAAAAGTGGATACAAAACAACCTGAAGGAGTTATACATTATCTCCCTCATAAAGGAATTTTGGATCTAACTAAAAGTACGCCGCTGAAAGTAGTATTTGATGGATCGGCAAAAACAAAACAATCAAAACATTCAATAAATGATTGCATGTTTAAAGGAGCAAACCTCTTACCAGATTTGCTCCAAATATTAATATCTTTTCGAAAAGATACCTACGCTATAATAGCGGACATTAAAAAAGTGTTCCATCAGATAGGGTTACATTCTAACGATAGAGATGTAACAAGATTCCTATGGGTAAAAAATCCATCGAAACCTTTAATAAAAGATAATATAATTATCTTTAGGTTTCGACGAATACCATTTGGAATAGTCACGGCACCATTTCTATTGGCAGCAATATTAATTCACCATTTCCAACAAACAAACCCAATTTTCTACAAAAAATTTGCAAAAAATTTTTATGTAGACAATTTGGTAACATCGTTACCAACACATCAAAGTTTGTTAGCCCTATACAATGAAGCTAACATACTCATAAAAGATATTTCAATGGAACTATCTCAATGGGGAACAAACTGTGTCCCATTAAGAAAAGACTTTGATCCCGAACATGCATTAAGCAAACCTCAGATCAAAGTCCTCGGCTTGACATAGGATATGGATAATGATGTAATATTCATTAGTTCACCAAAACTAAAGGATCAAAATCAAAATTGGACAAAACAAATCTTTTTAAGAGCCGTTTCCCAATATTTTGATCCCCATGGTTGGTTTGCACCGGCATTCATTCCATCCAGAGCTTTCATCAAACAACTCTGGAACAAAAATTTTAAATGGGACAAACCTTTACCCTAGTCACTACAAACGACAGTGACGCAACTGGTAAAGGATCTCGGAAAATGCATAAACTATGTTCTACCAAGGCAAATTTACCCAGGAACTTATGACCCGAGTAAATGCCAACTAGATATCTTTGTAGATGCCTCAAAAACAGCTTTTGCCATGGCAGCATTCTTACATTTCAGTAATCCGGAAACAAACAAGAATGCAGTCAGATTCGTCTTAGGAAAATCAAGAATTGCCCCAATGAAAACTGTAACAATTCCCAAATTAGAATTGTTAGCAGCACTCATTGGAGCAAGAGCAGTGCACAACTTATGTAAACCACTAGACTTAGGTAATAGCCCAACTTATCAATGGTCAGACAGTAAATGCATTCTAACATGGTTGTTAGAACACAGAGTACTGACCCAGTTTGTATTGAACAGAGTTATCAAAATTAAAAAAGTAGAAAATCTACAATTTCGATACGTTCCTTCAGCAGAGAATCCAGCAGATATATGCTCAAGAGGAGCAACGGTGGAAGACATCTTCCAAACAAACTGGTGGTCAACTCCTGAATGGCTTAGTAACAGTCCTGATACTTGGCCAGTAACTGACCTACATATAATACAGTCATTACCTGACACAACAGAAGAAGACCAAACAACACCAGTTTTCTCTACTTTGAGAGAGTCATTAAACACTTCTGAAAAACTTTCGGAATTGTTACAACAAGACTACGATAGAATGTTTGACAGTCACAGACCTGCCAAACTTAATAGACAACTTAAATCTAGGAAAATAAAAATACTCAAATTTAAGTTCAACACAATCAACCACGTTTGTGAAGTTAAAATATTTGCTACAGAAACAGAACAAGAACTGAATCAAAACGATTCAGAACTTAACCAACAAGAAATCCAAGATTGTTTGCAGCAAATCCTGGATTTATCATCTAAATCAAATAGACTCTCTCAAAGCACAATACCTTATGAAAAATTCATACATGAACCAACTGAAACACCGTTCAATATAAACATAGAAAATTTCAACACTCTAATCAGTCTTAAGAGAACTTTCTACCATTGCCTAACAGCAATAAGAAAGTTTTCAAGAAAACGACTTAACAGAACTATGTCGATTTCACCATGGGCAATATTACCAAACAATTACCAATTCGCACTATTATGCTTCATATATGCAGATCAGAGAAAGCACTTCTCTGATATATTCAAAGCATTATCAACATATAATGCACCAGAATATGTAGCATACGAAAAATTCCACATTGTCATAGACGAATCAGGACTGTTAAGACTTCAGAATTACATACCAGTAACACCATTTACTGAAGATATACTATCTCCAGTATTGTTACACCCGAAGTCCCACTTAACAAAATTAATACTATTAAATGTACATACATTAAATAGTCATACTGGCATAAAGTTTACGATGGCAGCATTTTGTAGAACATATTTTACACCAAAGGCAATGAGAATACTACCAAGTATTCTCAAAAAATCATGCCTTATATGCAAAAGGTTAGATAATAGACCTTATGCACAACCAACACACTCAGGAATGCCGGACTTCAGACTAGTGCCTTTCACACATCCATTCACCTACACGGGAGTGGATGTATTTGGTCCATATTCTGTATTTGACAAATATCTACCAAAGAAGAAGAAGGCACTAGCAACACCAACCACTCCGGTTTACAAAAAATGGATATTAATCTTCACATGTCTATCCACCAGAGTCGTATACTTTCAATCTCTGTCATCATTGACCACAGGAGAAATCTGGGTAGCTTTCCAAATGTTCTTTGCTGATTGTGGAACACCCAAAGCAATGCTGTCAGACAGCGCGGCCCAGTTCAAAATGATAGCAACACACTTGCCACAGTTCTGGGAAGCAATAACGTCTGACAGCACTATAAAGGATAAACTCCTACAAAAAGGGATCACGTGGCATTTCACGCCACCCAAAGCTCCTTGGTACGGTGCCACATATGAAAGGCTAATAGGAGTATATAAGCAAGCATTCGAATGTGTCATGGGGCCATATTCACATCATCGTCACAATTTTCAAGCTGCGCTTAAAAATATACAAGTGATGATGAATGAACGTCCCCTCTGTCCAGCACTAGATGAGGCGGAACAGATGACGCTGACCCCAGCACACTTTATGAATGCTAAACTTAGAAATTTTACCTTAAACCTAGGTAAACCCTTAGAGGAAACAACTCTAACGGCTAAAAATCTACAGAGTCTATGGAGAAAAGACCAACAAAATTTATAACAGCTTTGGGCGGCATGGAAAAGCCTCTATCTTCCTTACTTAAGAGACAGAGTCCCTAAAGGCGTAAGCAATGCTTATCGCACTGTAAATTTCCAACCAAGAGTTGGAGATATAGTCCATGTCCTAGACATAATAGCAAAACCAGGTGTCTACAAATTAGCCACAGTAGTCAACCTGTTGACATCACGTGACAGACAAACACGTCACGCAGACATTAGGTTACCAAGCTCAAAAATTGTGAGCAGACCTATAAAGTTTTTAGCACCACTGGAGCTAAATACCACAGAAGTAGCGAACCAAACTTAACAAGTTTAACTCCTACTTCACAGACCTGTAAAAACGCACATAGGCTCACAAATTTAAAACCCCAATAGAAAAAGGCACCATTGGAGTTAGCTATCTTTAAAGTCAAGACAGCACTTGTTCTGCCAAACACTTACTCTCACTGTCCAGCAACCTCTTCAGGATAATAGCGGGTGAGAGGTGATAGCAGGTCGCGACCAACCAAACTAGAAATTAAGATAATAATTGTCTCAATTTCACTATTAGACTAGCAAACACTAATACACACAATCTCATTTCTTTCCAAAGTCACTCCTGTATGGCGCCAACCAATAAATTACCCCTCCAGCCTCCTCGAACCCAATCCACAAAGTCTGCAGGGGTATAACTCCACGGTTGGAAACCCCCAAGGCCTCCAACAGAAACAAAAAAAAAATATTTTTTTGGTTTTTTTTTGTACATAGTTTTTTGTTTACTTGTTTGTTGTTGTTGTACCTCAAGAAAGTACAATTTTTTATGCTTTTATTCATTTATAATAAACAATAATTTTGTACTTCTGTCTAAGTACTTTAATGATTTTTTACAGGCCTACGAATGACCAGTCTTGGAAGACTGGTTGTGGACACCGTCCCCAGTATCGTGGGCGTAGCCTACGATCCTCCATGCGCCTGGCGGGCGTTTGGAGAACTCCTGTACTGAAGCAATGTAGGTACAGGAGGACTGGGCAGAGGTGGTTGCCGACAGTCGTTGTCGGACATCAGGTGCGAGAAGGTGTGTGACAACAAACTACTTTTATAGTCCTCGGATGTTAAATGAACAACTATTTATAAGTGCCAAACCATAGTGGTATACTACCACTGTAATGGGTGCCGGAAGAAAATTGGGAAAAATTGTTTACCCCTCTACAATTTTTGCCCATCAGATTTTTAACCATTCGACCCTTCCCCAATCTTTGAGCTCTTTATTTTTTACCCTGGTGTAATTGTTTTTGATGCGTAACATCCCAGCAATGAGTCTACAGTAGGGGCTAAAACGAGAATTAGAATCGTCAAATTTGTGTAACTCGTACATCTTACAATATTGTAACTCTCATTTGTGTGTATTAGTTGGTGTGTAGGTGTGTGTGTATGTGTGCGCGCACAACGTACATACATAAAACCACATTATTATGTTTTGAGGCGTCCGAAATCAATTCCTGCCACAGTCCCCAATATTTTATGAAGCATATGAAATCGATTCTTATCACGTGTCATAAAGTCAACCTTTAATGTATAGTGGTGTTTAAATGCTAATGACGTCACAATGTCCTAAAGTTAGGGCATCATGCAGCCGAAACACTGAATCGAGGGGTCTTGAATTGTGTTTTCAAGACATTTTATTTTTTGACTTTGACTATGTCCTACGGCTGAATTCTTCTTGATGTGAATTAAACTTCTTCGGACACGGCAAAACGCAGCTTACATTTGTCTTCATACCTCAGCAAATTAATATGACGAATCAGCAATAAGCTAAGTTGTGTGGAAAGAAGAGCCTAACAAAGTTTCCATCCATACAAGGTTCGAAACTTACAAAAACGAACAGCAGAATTATTTTGTCAAAGACTATAATTACAAAAGAACTATAGTGTCGACAAAGCGGAACAAAGCAAAGTGTGTAGCGAAAAAAATAAAAAGTTAAAAAAAAAGCTATGGCAGACAACAAGTAGGAGAAACCATCAGAAAGCTGTTGTGTCTTCACCTAATTGTGTGTCTTCATGAGTGATGGTTTTTGTTGTTTTAAAAGACTCCTAATATGAAACTTTAGGTCTCGGAGGTTTTGGTTAAAAGTGAGAGTGAGGTGAGAAAGTTTACTTACATAGATGGAAACAAATCCACTATGCGAAAAAAGAAGGCTCGACGCGGCCTTTAAATGACAGAGCAAGGCAGTCATCTCGAACCAAGCTTGTCTGAAAGTTGTCTTCAACACACCAAATTTCCCTCCTAGCAGGTGCCAGGAACTCCATCTGATCGTATTGTCGACTGACATCTTCACCTCGCAGGTGTTTTTAAAAGATCGCCTTGAAGTGCGATGTGCAACTGGCGAAATTAGAAATGTCTTGTGTGTCGTCACTACTAATCCTTCATGACGAAAGAACATCCCTAATTTGCCTTTGTCTTCAACTGAACCTATCTGGAACACCAACTACCATCCTAGTTGTCTTCAAGGTAGATCAGGTTGAATCGTATTCTACATCACGAAGATGGTACACTTATTAAATTGCCTAACGTGAGGACTTAAACGTACGACTTGTGACTTGGACCTGCTACTATCCGTCTACACAAGAAGGACTCATTTGCAAAGACGAACCCAGTACCGGGTGTCGCCAGTGCAAAGAAGAGAGTGATTTAAAATTAGAATTCGTCTTTGCAAATCAGTTCTTCTAGTTGAGGAAATTTCCCTCCTTATTGTCCGCCAATTGCCTTCAAACATGCGATGTCGATAACAAAAAGCGAGAGGAATTACCAAATGTCTAAAGCCAATAAAATTACAGATATAAGAAATTAATATACGTCGGCATACAATAGGCAAAAATCGCACGTGGATGACTGATAAAATAAAATATAATAAAATATATTAAATGACTGCAAACCTCAAGCAAAGCGTGGAAAGAACGGAGATAAAAAAGGTTGGCTGCATTCATGTCTGTCAATGGGTTTTTACTTCTATTTAATTCGTCTTCATTTAATATATGTCTCATGGCGCCAGTCTGTTGGGTCGAACCAAATTATTGTCTGAAATTGTCTGAATTTGGAAAAGTCGTTACTGAAATAAAATGCATTATAATTGCCTGAAAGAGAATTAGATTTTATTTCTGTCTTCACGTCGTCATCTGAGTACAAGTTCCAATTCGGATAATATAATGTCCGAATTCGAATTTTGTCTCTCGAAAATTTGTCTGAAATTGTGACGTCATTATTCTGTCTTATGTTTGTCGAAAATAATTTTTATTTTAAGGTCCAGATCTCGGACTTCTCAGTTTACATATCAATACTTCACGAGTCCCTAGCGAAACTCATTCCTTTTTTTTTCTTATCTATTTTGTTTCCTGGATGTCATACAGCACACAATTATATATACTCGTATTACACGCCTTGAGGCGTCGCGAAGCTGCGCTTTGGCTAGTGCTGGCCCTGGATTTTTGCTGGCATGTAGGTAACTCCTCGAAATCCAACGAAAACCACTTTTCTAGGAATTTTTTGATCTCCAATTTTCTCGAAAAACTACTGAACCACTAATCAACTAATTTTTATCAGATCTGGTCCAGCGGATGCACAAATAAGTGCATGGAAAATCGGTCAATTGCAGCCGTTTGACTCTGCACACTAGTCTGATGAGTAGTGGAGGTGCATATATGTATAGTTAGGTACCGTACTGTAAAGCATGTAAAGTGAATGATGGATGTAGTACATTGAACGAATAAAATAATGAGACGAATTTCCAACAGCCAGTCATTGAACACGTATACGATAATTAACTTTTGGCGTTTTAATCACACGTACGCGTATCAATCCAACTCCTGCGCCTAAATCCGCCGCATGTCTCAGCCATTTTTCGTAACTGAAATTCGAGTTCGATTTCGGAAACAAAATACATCATCCACCCGACATGGAAGTGTGATTAATAGAAAAAAAGGAACAAGTGAAGCCTTTCAGAAGCGTAAATAGCAAATACAGTTCGCAGTACTGTAGGGATATATGCTGTAGCACAACTCCCGTTTCTATAACACCCATGTATCAATCAACATCGAAACGTTTTCCTTGCATGTGGAGGCAAATCAAAGAGTTCTTATTAAACGCGACATAGCACCTCAATTTATATTCTGGCTCCAAAAAGGTGGAAAAGGGGGCGGCAGAGTGAGGCAGAAACCCCACAAAATACTAAAGGGAAAAAATATGACCATACTTACAAGGAAAATTGTCTTTACAGTGCGTTCGGCAGGCTCAATTTTACGACTTTGAACGTTTCATGAAATATATCAAAAAATTTTTTTCGTATATCTCCCCAATAAATACATCAGAACATTCTCCGCATTTATCAGTTAGAAAAAAACCAATAAATGCATCCTTAGCGAAGATTGAATAAATGAAAAATACTACAGAGTACTGCATCCCTACCTCAATTCGTAGATTTTAGTCAACTTACACATTGTAGAATTATGATATATGCAGGTAACCCCAGAAAAAAGAAGAGACATCCATAAATTAGCTTATGGCACTGAGGACCAGATATTAAAAGAATTACTAACTCCGTTTATAATATTGAAAAGTTTATGCACTCGGGAGAATAGTTCAACCCTTTCAGAAATATAAGGCCACAGGCCATATACAACTACTCTCGATATTTGGCAAGTATTTCTAAAAGACTGATTAGGGATGGACGCGACAAAACTTACATTTCTAACAGAAAATTCACATAAAAATAACTAAATTGTTTAGTCAACGGTGGAGAGAGAAAAAAAGGACATCGAACGGATTTACTTTTGGAACTAATTACCCAATGAAAAAAATGAGATACTAGGGACGTTTACGACGATAATGAAAACAAATAGTTGAAGATTTTTGCTGTTTCACGATGTTGATTGAATGTTCTAGACAGTCAACGGGTGTCAGTTCCCAAAAGAAAAAAAAAAAAAGAATCATGAAAAATTACTCAACTTTCGATTCGTTTTCATGCAGAAAACTTAGTTTTTATTCGAGTAACGGTAAATCTTCCAACGACGAGTTTATCGATGCGAAAAGGGAGGAGATTCTTCCACCATAACATTCTTCCCCTAGCTGTGTGATATCAGAAACAAAGGCTGAAGTGCTAAACGCGATCGTTAATTTGGGAAAATTAGTCTTCTGTGGTACAGACAACTGATTGTCTCATGGCTTCCAAAAATGACCTTATGCTCGACGATCCACGGTTTAGGCTACATTTTGTTCGCGCATAAAATTTGAAAAATACGTCGAATCATTAATGAAAAAAAGTTCATAAGAATTGCATGAATCATTTCTTAACGTTTTCAATCAACATGGGGTTTTAGGGTACAGCCGGGTAAGCATATGTCATTTTATCCTCAGACTCAGTTGATCTCTAAATTTAGCCAAACGTACCTCCTGCATAGAAGAAGTGTCTATGCCAAATTTGAGCCCCTAAAATTCTCCCTAAGGGGAGATACAGATAGCGAAGTAAGCTGGTCATTTTAGCCCCAGACTCGGATTGCTAACAAACATGAAGAATATGTACTCCTGGATAAGAAGACGTGCCCATATCAAGTTTGAGCCCCAATGCTCTTTTTAAAGGGGAGATACGGACCTTCTTATCAAATTAGAAACAAAAATTCAATATTACAGACAAAATGAATGAAAATTCTCGATATTAGGGTGAATGATAGACCATTTGGTGTGGTATTAATGATATTTTTTTGGATTACCTCTATTCCATCATTGAAGAGCTATAGTGCTTCAAAGTATTCAAAATGGCGTCCAACACCCACCTTTGAAGTTACAAATTTGAAAAAATTATTATAAAATTCATAAAATAAATCTATATTTTATGAAAATTTTTTCAAATTTTTATAGGTGGTGTGTCGTACTAAAAATTAAGAAAAACGTTTTTTCGCATTTTTCATAGATTAAAATTACGAAAAAATTTCAAAAATTAATATTTTCACTTTTATACATATCCAAGATCCTAACACACCTTACTCATTAAATCACCACTGTAGAAAACAACGAAACATAGCAAAGAATTTACTGCAAGTATAGTCGAGCAGTAGAAATGGACTTTTACCTGGTAAAAGATTGGTTAATTCTGATTGATTTATTTTTCAACAGGAATTCAAATGAAAAATGTGAGTTTTTGACCTTGGGCTGCTTGGAAACTCAACGCCATTTTGAAAAACAGGAAAAAATACAAAAAAAATTTGTTTTTTATAATAATTTTATTTACAGTTTACTGAATAAAAAAAAAATTTTAATACATTTTTTGGAAAATAAAATATTCTACAAGTTTTATCCTTCACATTTTCCAATATTCCAAATGAGTACCGAGATACAGAGCAGACATATTCAGGTTAAATGTCAAGAAACGACAAAAAATTACACATTTAGTTTCCTCTAAACAAATACTAATCTCATTTTCAGTGCATTTTAGAGAAAAAAATTAGTAACTGTAACGGCCAAAAGAGGTGGTAAAGTTTCTAATTAGAACCACTTTCAGTGTTACACCATACAAGAGATATCTAACACTGGACAAACATTAATACCTCTATAATAATTTAAATATTTAATTTATCATCCACAACTATCGTGGACCTTAATGTATTTGAGAAACTCAATAATATTTAAAACACAAAGTTGAATTAACACTTTTAATAAAATAATAATTTGTACGACAACAGTACATCAAATAATACGTTAATTATTATACAATAGATTTAATATATGGGATTACAACCCTTTAGAAAAGACTGTCTATAAACTAGTAGCTCTATAAGAGAGGTTCTAGGTACTATTTAGGAACTGTGTCTTATTTCTTCAAATTGAGGATTTATATACTTGTTTGGGGTATGAAAGTGTACGTATTGGATAGGCTAGGTGATTCTTCCATTTTTTCCAAATAATGAAAACGCTTCATAGCTTCGAATGAGCATATACCTACTTTCAAACGAGCTACGCTCATCACGACCGTCTTGGAATCAATATATTAATTTCGTAAAACAAACAAACACGCCACAAAATATGACTGTAAATAAACAGAATCTAAGAAGCTCCAAAGTTGAATAACTTACGGAAAATATCTACGGACGATAAACATGAAAAAAATTTTTTTCACTCAAAGCAAAAATCGTCATGGAACCACGTTTACTTCAAAATATTCTTGATTTTAATGAGTCTACCAATGTCATCGATACAACTGGACTCACAAGGACTCAACATAAGAACAGAAAAATTTCCAGTCACTTCGGACATGTTCACTCATGTATTTTTCATAAAAGCTAGGAATAAATAACCAAAAACTCAACGAGTTATACCCTATCTTAAAAAAAAAAATTACACGGTTTTCCATAGGAACAAAAACTCTCAAATTAGGGCACAATACAAATACTACAGGTTCAATTTCAAAAGGTAACTGTCTGTATTAGGTATAAATTATTCAGGTATACGTACATCATAATGAATGCCCATTAAAATCAGTAGGTACTGAGCAAAAATGGACCTCCATAAATTGGACCAACGAATAAATCTGTTTTTCAATCATTCTGGTATTCTCATTTACCGCGTTCACGTAACAAGATCATAAAGCTGAGGATCCGTATCCAAAAGATGGTCAATATGGAAGGGATAAGCGAAGAGTTAAGCCAGATATAATTTTAAATTCCACGCATGCACCAGCAGAACGTCTAAGAACCGAGGCAAAGGGCCACCATACGAGACCGACATACCGTTCGAAACAACTCCGTAAAAACACAAACCATTCGAGGTATTTCAAAAGAAGAACAGTTATAAATGGCCTCCGAAATTAGAAGTTCGGAAACAAAGACGTTTTACAAAATTAATTCCATTCATTCAGTACCCAGAGTATCGAAGGTTCGAAAGCCAAGAAAACTCGTTCGAATTTTCAGTCGCTCGAGTTTTTTTTCCAGAAAATTACGAATCTTCAACATTTCGAAACGAATTAAGCTTTTTCAGAAACTCTGAAGTCATCGGAGAAAATTTCGCATCCTCCGAAGGCGGAATCCAACGTCGTTAAAACTTGGTACGTACGATCGAATATCAATGTCAGGGCGAAAGATGACGCACGACTATGCAAACGATGCGAGTTTAAAGGTCAGCCACGACGGACGACACATTACGCGCGCACACAGAAGGCCGTACAGGAAGGGCGAAAGTGAAAACACAAGAATCTTTAAGGGCTAATTACTCGTATTTTAGGTCACCAATAACATCCGTAATCGTAATATCGTGAGGTAAGAACACAAATTAATTAGACCAGAAATTTTGAGAGGTGAAAATTAAACGACCACGCAGGTTGTGCACCCGTTAGACAGTGAAAAAACTCTAACGCAGCGGCAGCTCCGTCAGAAAATGTAGGTTATGAAAAAGTAGAAAATTAGTTATACTAAAATGTTACTCCATGATAGATCGCTAATTGACGACTGTATTAAATTTTGCAACTGTTAACGCAGAATTACGCAGTTAAAAACCATTAGGCTACGTCTTACACGATGAAAAAAAAAATATATTTTTTGGAAATATCTTCAGGCCGATCCGCACCACCATTGCAAGCAAGTCGCAACAAATTATAGTTAAAATTTTTTGCAAATATCATAGTTATTGGTTCAAAATCAGTAATTTTATAGCCAAAATAATATCCAAAATAACTGCACCGTAAGTACGATCCGCGGCCAATCCACGCCAAAATTTAGAACAGGTCGTAATAAATATTTGTTTCGACTTACTGTAACGTATATTTTCGTCTATTTTTAGAAATGACGAACATATTCTTTCACACATTTTCAAATACCAAAAACGTAGATATTTATCAACAATAATCATCCTATAACTCTTTATAAACAACCACTAAATTACCTGTATTTGATTTTATGAATATAGATATACTTTCTGTATATTCATGACCTAATTGTACCTGTGCCTCGAGTACTTGACGAGTCAGCACAACCCTATAATAACAACACCCTACCTCACTTTACCTATCCGACACGTACATTTTCATACCCTGAACAAGTATATGATCCCTCGATTCAGTGGAATAAGACACAGTTCCTCGACAGCTACTTCTAAGTACCTGGAACCTCTCTAGTAGAAGTCTCTAGTGAACAGATAGTCTTGCTTGTTGAATTGTAATTGTATATTTATAAATATTAACGTATATTTATGTACTGTGATGTACAAATTATTATTTTATTAAATGTGTAAACTCATTAATGTGTTTGAAATATTATTGAGTCTCTAACTAATGTTAAGGTCCACGATAGTCTGTGGATAATAAACTTGAATTTATTTTAGAAGTATTACGGCTTTAAAAGTACGTGATATTTCATGTATGGTGTAATACCAAAAGTGGTTCTAATTAGGTACATTACCACCTCTTTTGGCCGTTACACTTGCGTTTTTATTGGTCAAAAATGACATTTCGTAGCCACAATAAAAATAAAAATAATGTTATCGGAAGTAGCGTCCAACAGATTCGCACCAAAATTGATAGCAAGTTATGACAGATTATAATGAATATTTGTTCCAAATTTCGTAGCTATTGGTCCAAAATTAAGAATTTTCCAGCCAAAATAAAAACGAAAATAGCGATAAATACCGTATGGCCGATGCGCACCAAAATAAATAGGTCAGTTCCTTGCGGCTACTAACTAATATTCTTTCCAAATTTCGTGACTAAAGGACGAAAATTTCGAAGAAGAAATTGGCTTACACAGAAGAATTGGGAGTTTTCGGCGCTAAAATTTTCCTGAAGTTATGAAATAAAAAACGTGCCTACTCCCACCTCCAGGTTGTTCAATCATACCAAGATTAATAAGTAGATTTTTATAGAAAACCTACTTGAAAAATCCCGATAGCATGCCAGTCGGAAAGGTAGATTTCGCTTCTATGACAGAATTTCAAATTATGCGTATAACGGGTTGCGTTCGTTACTAGTTTGAAGAATTTTGTACTATAATGAATACCTACTTCAAGAAGCCATAATTCGGAAACTAATGGGCGAATTTGGCCCATTTTCGAACTAGACCGATATACAGATCCAACGTATGCAAGTGCCGAATTTTGTCACGATCCGTAAAAAATTACGCCCTGCCCTCTTTGTCTGAAAATTTCAAATTCAAACTGCCGCCATTTTGAAACTAATCGGCAGAGTCCACTCATCTTAAAACATAACCGAGATATGAACCCAAAGTACACACATATCAAATTTTGCCTCGGTCTCTAATGAAATACGCTCTCTAGTTTGTTTAAAAATTTTGTTATATCCCATATATGCGCACATATATTACACCATATAAACTTTTGAGGATCGAGTGTTTGTAGGGTCGTGGGACCAAGTTCGGAAAAATTAAGGTGAAATTTTCTCGAAGTCATGACGTGCTAATCTCCGCAATAGGAAGATACTACAAAATGGACCTATTATAAACTTAATAATTGTAGAAGGATCACGAGTCCTTCTTACTTCATACTATCAAGGAGACCAAAATTCATTAATTTTTTTTCCAACTGTACTGATGTTCTGAAAGGAACAGAAGATTGGTTAATATTACAATGATTTTCGATTTTTCCAGACACAAATTAGCAAGTTTCTATTCATCGAGAAAAGATAAAAGCGTCAGCTGAACTTAGGTCTACAGCTCTAAACAGTCTCTCTACACCGAGCACACAAGCAAACAACTAGGTGGATAAAAACCTACAAAAGGCTCTTAACAAAGTAGTTTTATGAGCTCTCATACGCAATAATTTGTTTCAATGAATGAGCTTAAGTGAAAGAAGTCCACACGTACGCAACACAGGAAAATGTGTGAAGGTTTTCTCCGCAGAACTACGTATAAGGAAAATTCTGAAAAATGACTCGCCTTCAACTCACATTGCTCGACTCAATTTCAAGCAGCGTTAATCAGCTTAGATTCTCTTACAATTACATCAGAATTATTCCTGTCTTTTGATATGGTTGGTTTTTGTAGGGAGCCAGGGACTGAAATGAATTATGCGTTCCAACTCCACGTATACCTATACTGTACCGTACCACCACAGGCGAAAATCCAAGGATCTTTCTGATGAAAAGACCAGAAATTTTAGTAAATAAAAATAAAATAGCCTACATTTTCCGAGTCATTCAATTTTTGACGATCAAATACGAATGGAAAGAGTACATAATAATATTTTCGTTATTTAATGAGTAAGTAATTACGAACTCGCCGATGGAATTTACGAGAACGAATTTTACTAGTGCTTTGAAGATACTTCTATTTACATACCTCACCCAACATAATATACAACCAACTTCTTTGACGAAGACTCTTACGGCTGAGACCCTTTCAGCTCTTCTTCATTCGTCGAATTCACTAACAAATTGCCAGCATAATTAATTACTGGTATACGGTAACTACTACAGATGGTAACTGGCAATAATATAATTTTTTCGTCATTCACTCATTTTCCTTACCGACCAGCCACCACTGGAAGCCCAAAATTATCGTCATAGAATAAAATAAAACAAAAAACAAAACCTAAAAAAAAACTTTATCGCAGCAATACTACGCTAGAAAACCCAATTTGCCAATTTTCATACATAATTAAAAAAAAAAACTAAATTACAAAAACTTGAAAAAATTATAGAAAAGTATCGATAGTAATCGATATTTGTATTGATAGTTATCCGTATCTGACAAATATATCTTTTGATGTTTTATTGCTAAAAACCGATTTTCCAAAAATTTATTGTTTTCTGGTTTTCTCGGAAACTACTGAACCAAAGGCACCAAACTCCTATCAGACTTGGTCCTATGCAAAGAATAACTTTCATCAGTACTGTAGCCCTACCTGTTTGGTAATTTTCACAAAACCATGAACTCAAAATTTTAGCATTGAAAATGCTTCTTAAATCAGTTTTTGAAAAAGTGTCCCCTCACCCAATTTTTACCAATATTTTATGTGTGAATTGTAAGAGAAGGGGTAAATAACAACGGTAAAAAAAGTGGAAGGAGAAAATGGTAATTAAAAATAAAGTGGAGGCGGTAATGTTGTTTTGTTGTTTACAGAACAAATACGAAAATGAAAGAAAACAAAAAATTAATAACTTATTTTTTAAATTTTTATTCATTTTCAATACCTTCTTCTCATTCTAACAAAGTGTGAAATCTATGAATTTTTTCCAGCTATTTTTCTTCTCCAGTTTTCTCAGAAACTACCAAATCAATAGGCACCAAACTTTTATCAGACTTGCACAGACTTGTACCTACATAAAGATATTTTATCGTGAAAGTTTCAGCCCCTATCCCTTTTGTCATCTCAGAATCCTGGAAAAACTTTTCCAGGAATGTTTTGGTTTCCAGTTTTCTCGGAAAATATTAAACCAATAGGCGCCAAACATCTTTCTCACCTGTTTCTACAGGAGAATTATCTATTGTGAAAATTTTATTTCTATCAATTTTGTAGTTTTCTCAAAATTGTGAACAGAAAACTTTGGACGATACATACATAAATACACACATATATATATATATATTTAAAAAATTAGGTCAAAATTGAAAAATGGTATCAATCGTTTTCTTTTCTCATGAAATGGACAATTTTCATCATCACCACATCGAACCCATTAATGAAGATCAATTTTAATACCCTATTTGCAAACAAACTGGGGAAAAACTACACATATTTATATGTTCAGATAATGAACAATGAAGGAGTAGGACGGCTACAATGTTTTTAGCATGTGGTACACGTTATCTATCGAATTAAGTCGGTCGTAAAATAATAAAAAACAAAAAAAAAAAGTTAGAATAACATTCGAAAATTGTTAAAACGACCGAGTGATGTAGAATAGGTTATAAATGTCAACCGATGTCTGTTTGTTCTTCCTTTGCCAGTAAAATGTCGTAAAAAATCACTAAATAGAGGGAGGGATACGTTGTCGTCGGTTTGACTTCTTCCTGTCGTTATGTATCACGAAATACACAGAAGGTACAACGAGTACTCGTCGTAATTTAACCGAAGACATTTTAGGACCATTCTGATCTGATAATTTATGTAGGTTTACACGCTTCGCCAAAACCGAAGTCGAAGTCGCACTACAATACGAAAAATACAGAAGTAAAAAAAGTAGTTAAGTACGTACCTTATAGGATATTATTAGAAATTGTAAAGCAATTTTCAGTTGCAAAACGAAAAATGAGAACGGTAGACAACGTATTCAAAAGTCAAACGAGCTTTACTTCATGTTTATTAGAATTTATTTTATTTTTTGGGGAGGCACGAGCACCAAATGAGGGAAAGAAAACGATCATTATTTTCATCAGTGGATGCTACTGGGTTTAACAAAGTGAAAGAAACGTAACAAAAAAATATGACACTAAACAAGTGTTTCTCGACAGTAAAAAAAAATAAATCAAGTTATGAATGCAGCTTTCTTGGAGTTGGTTTTTGAAATTCATAAAAATTACAAGTACCTATATCAGTAAGTAAGTAGAAGTACTCGATAAACTACTATGGTCAAAAAACTGAAAAATACTCAAAATATTGCTGAAGAAAGAAAGTTCAACTGATGAATTTTGAAAAAATTTATACCACAAGACTTTCCCATCATTGCCTTTTCCAATTTCTACCTTTTTCCAGTTTCACACAGTTCAAGAAAAATTTTAGAAACAGAAAGTTTGAAAACGAAGATCAAGTTTGTGCATCATTTGAAAAGTTTTCGGAAAAGCTGACAACCCAATTTCATGCCTATGGAGGTGGAAATCGGAAAAGGCAGCTGCTCATGACGATATTTTACACTTGACGCTTTGGGGATTGTTCTTCAACAGATTTTGAAACCTAATATGAAATAGTAGGTGGCGCTTAATGGCTGTGTCGATTTTGTCAAATATAACATCTAACAGAAGCCTTCCAAAATTTGACCTGCTACCACATAGAGGAATGAAGAGAATAATATGCAAAGCAAGAAAACATTATAAAAACAGTTCAGCAAGCGAAACCCAAAATTTCAATAGATAAGAAAAATTTGAAGATAAAATAATAGGAATAAATTAGGTTAAAAACGAATTTTTAAGAGATACGCTTTTTTTTTTTTTTGGCTTTAGCTTCATGCGAAATAAACATTATCTTGTTGCGGAAGGTTGGCTGCAGTATTGGTATATTTTAAAATCGCTGTAGTGAGTAGAATAAAAGTTTATAACAAGACAGAAATACCGGCGAAAGAGAAAAAAAAAAAAACTTATAAAAATGGATATAAGCGTATGTGTGCGTGTGTCGCAACGCGCGTGGAAGTAGCGCTGAAGTTGTTCATTCGGAGTACTTCAACAAATTGAGTGAGTAGAATAAAAGCGTGTAAAAATAGGCGAAAGTGCAGATTAAATATACTTACGGAAAATTTCAACCAAAATATACAATATAAAACACATCAGAAATCATTTACAGTTGACTTCAGGGGACAATGAGATTCTGCTGCTGCTGATATAACACTTATAGTAAATCATTTTTACCTTCAAGGTTTACTGAAAAAAAAAAAAAAAGTGCTTCAGTACCTCTAAGAATGGACTGAAACATTTAATGCGGTAGTCTACACATTTTAATAGCTGTCAAATGCAGAAGCAGCTCTGTTAAAAAGTTACTAATAGATCATACTAAAATTGCAATGATTATGTTAAATTTTGTAACTGTTGATGTAAAATTACACAATTAAAAGTAATTATCTCTTTCAAGATCAAAACAAAAATTAAATTTTTGAGAATACCTTTTGACCCATCCAAACCAGAATTGTTAGCATGTTGCAATAAATTATAATTGATATTTTTCACAAATTTCTCAGTTATTGATTAAAAATCAAGCATTTTATAGCCAAAATAATATCCAAAGTAGCTGCATCATAAGTACCCGCGCCGAAATCAGAAACATATTAGAATAGGTCATAATAAATATTTGTTCAAAATTACGTTCCTATCAGTCTGAAATTAGGCATTTTTTAATCAAAATATAAACAAAAATAGTGTTACTGGAAGTACCATATTATGACCAATTGGCACCAAAATTTATAGCAAGTAATAGATCATAATGAACAGTTTTCTCAAATTTTGTAGTTATTGGTCAAAAATTAAAAATGTTATAACCAAAACAAAAAAAAAAAGCAATACTGAAAGTACCGTACAGCCAATCCGCAATTAAAATCAATAGGTCAAGTCTTTGGCTTAGTATTAATGTTTGCTCCAATTTTCATGACATCTGGACAAAAACTACGACCTGTACCATGGGGTAACGAAAAGTTGGTTTTTATGTATGTATATATGTGTAGGTATATATAAATATGTATGAGTTTCAGTTTTTGTGACAAATTTTTCTTTAGTTATGAAACAAAAAACATACCCCGCCTCCAGGTTGTTCTATAATACTAAGGATTAATAAATAGATTTTCAATATAAAACCTACTTAGTAAATAAATCTCTCTCTGGGTTGCGGTGGCAGAGGCAGAAAAACAATTGAGAAAAAGAAAATAGTATAAGCTAGTACCGTAGTGGCAGAGACACTACTGTTAGGGCACTTATACAATAATATGTCTTTAACGTCCATATGATCGAAAATATATCTCGTCATACATTTAACTTGCTCACTAGGTCTGACAACAACTGATGACAACTTCTCAGCCCAGTCGCTTGTCTACACACACTCCTTCAGTAGACAAGTGCCCTTTATACCCACCAGGCATGCAAGAGATTGTGGACATGCCCACAATAAGCACAAGTGATATGGTTGTATATGTGTGCATCCCAACCACACACCTATTCACACAGACACATTTTTGTTTCTCTCTTTCTCCTCTCCTTCATGCCAAGATTATCACCAAGATTCGTGCCAGCCACCTTCTTGTTTTCATTTTCAACCCATATTGAAAATAAAAATGTGTTCCACATTAAAAAGTTTTCACTTTAAGCGAAGTTAAATTTATTTTATGTTAGCACAAAAAATCATCATTAAAAACATAAAGGCAGTAGTCCTTTGGTGTAAACAAATTTTCACCACTGGCCAAAATACTTACAAGCAAATTATTGACAATAATGGGGTGGTAACTCCAAAAAAAGCATGATTTGCCTATTTTAACAGATATAACTCCTCACGCTCGTAACTGCAATATTGCCAATAGCTAATATGTCTACTATAACCGGTGTTCACTATAAATGATTCCCTACGCATAATTTCCAATACATTCGGAGAGACAGGCGATTTTGTCTACTATGGGTAACAGCAGACTTTAACCAGTTTGACTGTAAACCATTCGTACTGTAAGTATTAAACTATAGCAATGCATGTTCGGCACCTGTACCTACTGTATAAGACAACTAATAATTACCCCTTTCAACATTAATTTGTTTGGCTACTGATTAAAACCCTCGAGGAGCAGCAAGCTGGTCTCCAAACTACAGCCATTTAACAGAAAAACCAAATAATTCTAGTATGAGAGGAAAACAGAAAAAATTATTAGATCAAAACGATGACGCGAGGCCAATCAAAACATCTAAAATGTGGAATTTCACTGCAAAAAGAGGATAAAAACCATGTAAAACAAAATAAATTTTCACAAGAATTGAGGAGAGGTCTTCAACCACGGGAATTACAAAGCGTGTAGGCTAATAATGTATGCCCAACTCCTATGGCAATATCAATGGCAATTATAGGTTTTTAAGAAATGCACAGTGCAAAAGATGATACCTAAATCTAGTATTTCATCATTGAGTCAGTAAATTGTGACACAAAAATTTGCGTTGGGTACACCATCATTAAATATTTTTCAGCACTTACCATTACAAAATAATAATATTATGAAAGGAAGAAAAAAATGAAAACAGACTTTCTCGACAATCATACACTGCTGGCACACTTTTCGATATCGAATCAAAAAGAACTTTTTAACCAAACTCAACAATGCTTGTCGACAAACTACTACAACCCTATTTCACTCACTCACGAGTCTAAGGTACAACTTCGAAGAAAATGATTCCGAAAAAAAAATTATTCGTCTGGAAAGAAAATGGTCAAATTTTCTACGCTCATCGTTCTCATACTTTTTCTCCAGCAAAAAACTTGATCTAGATTCCGGAAGGCAGTGCGTATAACGACGACGACGACAAAGACGTAATATTTACGAAGGAAAATAAAAACTTCTTTAACCGGAGAAGCAATGATAATTTGTTTTGTTCTTTCCACAGGGACCTGAACGAACACGCGTGAGAGGCAGTCAGTTGCGGAGAGGGCTATGGTATAGGGGTGGAACGTAGTGGATGGAGAGGAAAGGAGGAATAACGTTCGCCTTTAACTTTCGTTTCTCTTTTCGTTGCCACAGATAGATACTCATTTGTTACTTATTCTTTTCTTATTTCCCTTTTACTCATCAACTTTATTATAACTTTACCCCCGAATTTCCTTTCCAGAACCCCCCTACTTTTCCGTCCGCACCTCATCCTCAGGCGCCTTCACTCGCGTTCGCTCTATAAAAAAAAAAACTTTTCAACTCCGTTATTTATAACGCAATTTCCTGACATTAAGAAGTACAGCAAAATTTTTCACATTATACGACAATAATGCATTTATGAGGAAAGGAAAACGAAAAAAAAAAAAAAAAAAAATACTGGAAAAGAGAAGGCAAAAGAGAGAACAAATGTTCGTTTCATTTTGCAGAAAATAGAAAATAAGATGGAAATAAAAAGGAGAAGAAAAGTAAAAATCGTTTATAATGAAAATTTAACCTGGTATAAATTGTGAATCCTTTTCACGGTAGATTATTCAATTTTTGTTTGGTAACTTTCGTCGTTTTCAAAGTATCGGTATTGCGAACAAAACGGATTAAACTCGTTAATGTCATCGTCATTTTCGTCGACTGCTTTCTTTGTGAATTTCATCCGCAAGATGAGGAGACACAATTTTCATCATCAGAGGAAGAAGGAAAGAACAAAATGGCGATGTTAAAATTTCCCGGTTTGACGGCCATTTCAGGATGAAGATGATTACATCGCACGCGTTTCGTCTGAATATTGAAGCTTCGACTGAAGAAAAATAAAACTAAATTAGACTAATTTAAAATTTCAAACAATGCCCACATTGAGTTCTTTTAACTGCGTGAAAATTTTGAATATAGAAAATTTTGAAAAAATCTAGCCGATAAGGTTCATTTACATCTATTTAAGCTATGAACTTTCAATTATGATAAGGAAATGGGCAAAGGAGACACGACATTCTTCGTGAGACTTATTTAGGAATAAAATCAATTTGAGGTGGAAATACGCAACGAACTGAATTCCTGCCAAAAAATCACTCGTAATAAGCATACTTTCATCGCTAAATTAAAAAATTTAGTTATTTTTAAGAAGTTCATCCAGCAACATACCCCAAGAAAGATTTCGTGTGGAACTTCAAACCCAAGGCCAGATTTAGGGAGGAGCCCTGAGTGCCACTGCCCCTTGGCCTCCACGAATTGAGGACTTCCATAAAAAGCGAGCAAAAGGGTGAGAGAGAAGTTTTGGAATTTGGAGGTTTGAAGAAAAAAAGTTTTTTTTCTCAAAAACTACAGTTACAAATTTTGTTGTATTGCATTCTGTTAAAGAGGTTCGGTATTGTTTCAAATACGAACTTTTCGCTATTTTGTTTGTAACAATTCCAAGTCAATATATGGTTCAATTTGTAGGAAACTTATTCCATATTCGTCTGACAAATTCGCACAAAAATAATAAATTTATTAACATGTATTCACCACCAGTTTCTGACTTATATTTTTGTTAATTATACTGGGAAAAAGTAAAATAAATATTGAAATAATTTGATGAGAGTATTTGACTTAGTTTCTTCATGAATTTGCCTGACAGATGAAATATTTGGTAATATTCATTCTCATCTACGGCAAAATCCCTTTAATACGTTTTTCAAGGGACCAAAGTGTAAAAATATATTATGCGGGAAACTGTAATTTACAGGAAATGGAAAAAAGGCCAAAATTTAACAAAATGAATTAAAAACAATTTTTTTTTTAAATACTTGATGAGAAAAAATTCTGATACAATTAATAATTACGTCTGTTTGATATAATCAAAAATACTAAACTTCTAAAACATTTTAAAAACTGAACGCTCAATTTGAAAAAATTCAGCCCAAATTCTAGGTAAAACCTGGCCAGACGTACCTAAAAAACGTATTATGCAGGAAAATGTCTTACCCAGCAACGTCTTACCTGGGAACTATAACACAGGTTTGGTATAGCAAATCAAGGGATCAGCAAAAAAGGGTAATATGTAGGAAAACGTCTTATGCGAGAACGTATCAACAGGTTTTACTGTATTTTCAATTCACTCCAAAGACACAAATTTGGGTGAAATGTAACAAATTTAGAAATATCAAACACTGCTGACTGAAATTCCAAGCCAATACACTGTTTTGGCAGGAAATGATGTTGCCTTAATGTAAACCTGTCAAAAACTGGAATATTCTGTTATATCCTGTAATCAATTTATAATAAAGAAGGATTCATTTACCAGCACTATGAATTGATTTAAAAAATTAATTTAAACCTGAAGTGAGGAGTAAAGTAACAAATTTCAAAAGAATGACCGTCAATTTTATATTTCATCTACACACATGTTATTCAGTCTCAGATGTTCAATCTATTTTTGAAACAATAACTGAATGTATTTGTTTGTTATCAACATTACTACAATGTTGTATGACCTAAATATTTTTTTAACTCTCCAATTACACAAATAAAAGTGTGTAGGTATAACAATTTTCAAGTGTAGATATACTTATATTTTGTTAGTAAAATCAGAAAAATATCAACAGGAATTTTTGAGATCTAAACATTCGTGCTTCATAAAATAGTGGATCAGGAAAAGAAAACATTAACAATCTCACGCCTGTTTATATCCAAAAATCTAAAACCAATAATTATTCTAAATACTAACAAACTGTTGAATAGTTGAGATACTATCAACCATGATTGTATAGATTTACTAATTTCAAAAATCTGTCTAAAAAAATTAAATTAAATTGAAAATTAATAAATTAACTGAGTTGACGAAATATTAAACACAATAATATTAAAATAAATTAATAATAAATTAAATACGTATTACCCAATGTTGAATTGAAAATATTAAACATAAATTTGAAATATTAACTTCACAATATAAAACTGAATAATGACGACACAGAGTATAATAATGTACAATTTTATTTATTAAATCTATATCATAATTATCATAATTTAAAGAAAGTGATGTTAAAGTATTTCGCAATAGTCGGGTGCCCATTAATGACCATCATCAAATTAATACTTAAGTAGGTACTCCTTCCATTCTCATTATACTATTAGCTGTAATAAAAACATGTACATATTACCTACATATATGTCGTCTACCAATTACCTGACCATGCGACCACAATCATCTAATGTACTTACTAGAATTTTAAAAGTAAATCTATGTGATATAGCATGTAAATGTAAAACTTCACATACCTACAAGTACACCAGGTCCAATCTAGGCATTAACTAAGTTAGTGGTGGTCAGCCGACTACTGCTGAAAGAGAAATTGATTTGACCCATAACACTACATTCATATCTAAAATTTTTCATTCAAACGCGAAATTTGTGACAAAGAATGGGTTCAGACTAAAAGTTCAGATTTTTTTGTAAAGGTTGCTATGCATTAATTTTTTATCTTAACCAATTCAAGTTATTTCCTCTTTTGAAATAAACATATTTCGCTGAAAGAGAAACCCATTGATTCGCGACCCATAACTCTACTTTATGGTATATTTTTTTCGCACCAAAAAGTTCGCACCCACACGCCAAATTCTTACCAAGGGGACAAGAGGTGAGAGTTAGAAAAACAGCGAACGCTCGAGGTTCCTATAACGATGAGTAAGCAAAAAAATTTGACGAATACAAATTCACTGATCCTAACAATAGGTGATAATATGGGTCTTTCGACGGAAGTAACAAGCAGTAAACCCCCACAGGAGCACCTTGACAGTCAGAGGATTGACACAACGTGAAAAATCGAACTCAAAAATCCAAAAAACGAATAGAGCTTTTCGATTTGATCAAACTGAGATGGGAGATCTTAAAGAAGAAAATCGCACATACTACCTATAGGTAGGCCTACCACTATATTTGCTAGGATACCTACGTAACCAGCACCGGTCTTAACATGTTCAAATTTAACCTCAATTAATCAATATGCGAATCAAAAAAAAAAAAAAAAAAACTGACAAGATATCGCAGAAGATCCAAGCCTTTCTCAAGAATTACGATCATGCTTTCGCGCGATAAAAGCGTTACGACCCAATTTCAATATTGTTCCTCAATCGAACTGGAACTGGTTTATCGGAAGGCCCATCGTCCAGTTCCTAGGCAATCATTCGACGACGACGAAACAATAAATACAGGAAAAAAAACAAAAAAAAATTCATAATTTCCTAGACATTCTTCCAGCCAGAAGAACGTCGTTTGACCGGTATGTACCGACAATATAATGTGATAAAAAAAAGTATATATCAATCCTTCGTTATTACTCAACAGACGTCGTCGTAAATACAAGCTGCCGTCTATCGCCACTCGTCCAGAGCATCCGAGAAGAGTAATATGAAAATAATTTCGATTGAAGAAAAAATTAAAAGGTATGAAGAAAAAAAAATTTGTAACAGAAAACCTCTCAGGTATTACGTACATTAGATAATACTACCTTGCCTACACCTAGGTCGAATGTGTTTATTGTACCAGATTAAGTTATCAACAAGCATAGGTTTGCATTATGGTTGTGTACCACCGAGTAGAATGGTTGGTATGCTACTCACAAATGAGATGGGGGAAAAAAAAAACGGAAATCGAACGAAAGGTTTTATTTGTCAATAAAGTAAAAAGTCTAGAATCGAAGAAGGCAGACTGCGACTGTGGTCATCCAATACACTGGCCTACTCCTCGGAAATTAGATAATACTAACGACTAAATCGAATTTAGAAAAAAAAAAAAACAAAAAAAAACATAAAAATAAATAAATATGTGTACACGCATGGATAAATATCACACACATACACAATTTCTTACTGAAGAAATTTTTATAACAAGCTTACTTCATGAAAGAGGCGAAAAAAAGTAGCGCAGCAACCGAGGGGATAGGTACATCAAATGGCGATTTTGTGAAGAAACGGTTATTGAAATGGTTACCTAGAAACGCGTGCCTTACGGCTTATACGGCTGGCATGCATGTAATTTAAGCCTATTTAAGGATTTTTTAATGGATTTAGACGCGATGTTTTGGGGGGAGCATTAATTCCGACTCTTCGATATGCACGCTAATGACGTAATGCGGAGAAACCGAAGTGGTCACTTATGTGGATGTACGTCGCTGCCGACACCACTTCTTACGTGGGACTGTTGTATGAGAGCTTTGTGTGCGTGAGTGTCCGCAGTCTAGAAAAAGTAAAATACGGAAAACACACACAAAAAAAAGAGAATTTACGCTCAGGCAGTCAAACAGGATATTGAAAAATGACATTTTTACAAATAGCCGGGTTTGTATCGTCTTTTAAAGCGATTTCGATTATTACAAATCAGAAGGCTACAAAAGCAAGTTTGGGTTCCACCACTTCTCACACCTGCATGACGAAAGACGGCTAATTTTCAAAATCAATTTTCACAATCAAGGAATAACGAACAGTAACTTGACTGTTATTATGTTCCGAGAAAGAAGGAAAAAAGGTAGGCAACAACTTTGTACATTCATCTTCCTCCTGAAATAAATTTAGAACATTAATAATAATTACTTTCAAAAAATACAACCGACATAGAAAACAAAAAACATTCACTAAAAAGAGAGCGTCGAATTCAATAATTCCAGTCCCTAGACCTACATCTTGCTGGAGAAATTTAAAAAAAATTATTTTTCTCTTTTAAGAGAATTTTTTTTTTTTTTCTAAGCCGGTTCTATTTTTTGAAAAACATTAATTTACCATAATACTTTATCGTTTCATTTTAATTCCAGTAAATTTTACTGGAGAAATTAAAAAAAAATTATTTTTTTTCTGTTTTCTAAAGTTAGTTACATTTTTTTATGGAAAAATGTTTTCAAAACTTTTTCATTTCCAGCGTTAGCGGCAATATTACTTCAGAAGTAACAGTTTTTTATTCAAAAATAACTCCCAAAGTATCTCATCGATTCGAAAAAAAATTTAATGGCATCATCCTCTACCATTTAATAAAATAGTTCATCAAAATTGGTGCCTATGTTGAGAAGTTATGGTGGAACAAACATAAAAACAAAACATAAACCTTTCGGTTTTTTGAAATCTGTTAAAAATACGAAAATTCATAGTCAGCATCGAAATAACGTCCGTGCGGACATCAGCAATAACGAAAAACAACCAGCTAAAATAAGCCATTAGGAGTTACACCAGAATCAAACAAGCTTCCAAAGTGGTACCGTTTCTTGTAATGGCGTTTCGATAGTTGTGTGTCCTCGATTGTATTCAACACTCAGTGGTTTTAGCTGGCTTTAAACTAAAGCGAACTATTTTCCAACAGAGTTTGCAGCTTTACCATTTTGAAATTTCCATTACTGGAGAACTTGTTCTCCCAGTAGCACTTCCTGGGCTAAAATTTTGAAATTAAAAAAAATTTAAACCCACATTTTTTGCAATGTTTTCTACTATAAGATTTTGAGACTTTCCTAAGGCTTATTTTACCTGCTTTTCTAGTTTTGTTTGGTTTTTTTTTTTTTTTTTTTTTAGTTTTTTTGAGTAAAAGGGCGCAAAAATATAGGTACCTACCTACTTCAATCATCAATAAGATGTTCGATGTTTTAGGAAGGCAGCCTGTTGTGCTGCCTATTATTGGTTTCTAAAATCGCGGTCAAGACAATATGGTATACCAAAGATGAGTCTCAATAACACACTGATAAAAGAAGACGAAATATTTACGGATCGTGATATTGATGGTCAACGTCAATATGAACCAACTGTGAAGAAAAAAAGACAGCCCCATGCGTTATTCATCAAGCAATCAGAAAACTGACCCAGAACATCACAGAGAAATTATGCAAAACGAATCCGAAATGCTGAAGGTAAAATGTGACGCAAAAAAGAATGTACTTTAATAATCTCCTCTGCTGGAGCCTATCAGAAACATTAATTAGAATATTCTCCTAATCTGATTTTATTACGTCATATTACGTGATAGGACGAGATGATAGAAATCTTCATCTCGTCCGAAAAAATTATTTCTAAACGCACACCCGATCTCTGGCGTTAGAAGAGGAAAATGAGTTCTTTAGTTCAGTTCGTATCGATTTGATCGTAAAAGTTGTCAGTGGAATTTTGTTCAGAACTCAGTTGAATAAAATAGAAGTCAATTTCACAACGAACGTCTATAACGATATAAGTACATTTCTTTCGAACAAAAATTAATCAACAGACCATTTATACGTACGTGCTTTCGATTTGATCCCCCAGAACTTTAATGTAGACTTCAAAAAAATCACACTCACTGAACAACTCAAAAAGAAAGAATTCCCAGCATGATTACATAACAATTCCAGTAAAACACGAACAAAGCTTTGCATCCAGCTTTTGATCGGTCTGAACTCTGCGTTCAAAGTCAGGGAGATCAAATAAGAAAATGTATGCAAACAATTGATTAGCTTTTAAATGAATTTTCTTCAAATCGTGATTTTTTGGGAATTTGTTTCTTCGATAATGGTGTTTATATGTCGCACTTGTTCAACTGTTGAACTTTTAAGATTTGCTGTGTCACTAAAGGGATTTTTTTTGAGGTAAGGGGGCTGACAGACTAAAAATGACTCTTCACTTCGTAAATTCGAACGAACTCTTTACGATTCGATTGTAGCGCCGTAGAAATGATTTTCGTGGAATCGGAAAAATAAGAACCATTACCACCAACATTTTGGGACAAAGCTATCGCAAAACTGAATTCAATGAACAGTTGAAAGGTTGAAAAACACAGGCGAAAATATCATAAAGTAAGGAAAAATTAGAGTAAATGCAACTAAAAGTCGCAGAGAATGTAGAAATGTGAAGACTTCAATAATAAGGACTCCTTGGACGCAGACCACAACAACTGTGCGCAAAATATTCGGATTCCAACATTACAAATCGCATTT
Organism: Ericerus pela; assembly: GCA_011428145.1. Classification (NCBI taxonomy): domain Eukaryota; kingdom Metazoa; phylum Arthropoda; class Insecta; order Hemiptera; family Coccidae; genus Ericerus; species Ericerus pela. Next base: position 226,280 of record WOFM01000222.1, read on the forward strand.
CACGAATCGGCGACCATTGCCAACACAAACGGAACTTCGATAGGTAAATCGAAATTTACTCCAAGCTGCCTATCAAATTGAATCACTTGGCCAGTAATCTAATTTACAACATTGCCTCGTGTCAACACGATTAAAACGCTCAACAAAGAAAAATAAAAAATCAACTTTAGCAATACCTACAGCAGCAGAAAAAGCAACCAACCTGCGCCCAGCATTTCCACACTTTTGTCCTTTCCACGCATTCCACACGACTATGATGTGTGCAAGTTGCGAGAGACGCCGCGTATCAACGCACCATCGCTGATCGTATCATCCCCGCAAATATTTTTCGACTAAGTACGTACGTTCACGCTCCGCAGGGCCGCATCTGCATCGCAATCGCCGTATGAACGCTCCAAGATCATAATTAAAAGTGAAAATCAAATTCACTGGCAAAATTCATACATCAGCGACGGCAACGACATGCGGCCACCTAGCTAATGCGACGGAATTTGAAATCGTAAACCTTGAAGCGATTAGAGTACTTACCGACAAGCTGTTCGTATTTTTCTTTTTTTTTTATCTGTCTGTCCAGTATATAAGTCTGTTTCTTTCTCTGTTCTCCAAGAGACTTTAATTGGCATTGGTCAATAGTGGCTAGGAAACGTGAAACAGCTACAGAGCAGAGATGGATAAGATAGGTAATTAAAACGAGGAAATTGAACGAATTTTACACCGAAACAACAGTTACAATTATTGTAATTTCTAAGGGCAATGTGAGCTGAGAGAAATAGAAAGATTTTCTTTCGAACCTTTTACTTGAAAAATTAAAAAACTACTCGGAAGGAATTTCGAGATTATTGAAGAATGTTTCTGCGGTACACCATGTCGGCATGAACGAAGCAATGAATGAAAAGCAAAAAATTCTGCGACAGCAAACTGCGCTACAAATTAAAGCAAGTTTTCAATAATCATTAAAAATTATTCATCTCTTTTTATATGTCTTCACACATCCCTTTTTCATCCCTTATTACATCACATTTTAAATATCATAAAAAAAAAAATTCTAGTATATATTATATACTTTTTTCTACATTTATTTTCAAATTTATTTATACAAATAATTATACATCTCTTTTTACATCTGTCTCGATAGTTTTTGATTTTTTATTAAAAATTTCAACTAATTTTTCTGTTTTTTCTTCTTTTTTTTTTTAAATATTAATTTTCATAGACACCCATGTCAACATTTAGCAAGTTCATTGCTACCCATGTACTGAATTTCAGCTTTACAGAATGATAATTGTGTTTTACGACCAATTAATGAAATTTTTGGCAGCCCACATGACTACATCAATTGATCAATTTTCATTACACATGATACCAGTTTATATTAAGTTCAAAAACAACTAATTAACAAATCTTTACCCAATTGAATAATAATTACACCTTAACCCACATGGATGGAAATTTTATCAGCTGCTATCGCTAAACCGTTTTACCGAATCTCATCAAACTCTACACAAGTGTTTAAGTTAGGTTTAGAAAAAATTACCGGCCGAATTTTAGTCTTTCACCCCTTAGCCTTATGGGTGGAACTTTTGTCAACTCCTATGGCAAAATTGTTTTACCGAATTTCGTAAAATTCTATACACGTTTTAGTAAGGTTTATAAAAAATTACCTACCGAAATTCAGTCCAATCGAATGATAATTACGCCTTAGCCCTCATAGGTGGAACTTTAGTCAGCTATTATTGCTAAACCACTGGAACAATTCTCATCAAATTCTAGAAGTTTTTACATATATAAAAAAATATATATATTATACATAGTTACATACGTATATGTGTATATGTATATATGTATATATATACATACATGCATAAAAATATATAAATTTGTTTTTTATATAATAATTCATGATTTATTATGAAACGAAAAACTATCATACTCCCATAACACACTTCGCGAATTCACACAATCTTAAATAGCAGATTTGAAAACCTACAAAAAAAAAAAAACTTCACCGATATTTCCTAAATTCGCTGGTCATCTTCTTTAATTTTGTTTCACGGCTGTCGACACCATTTCAGCCATTAGAACGGATTTGTCAACCAAAACCGCTAAAACTTTCACCACTGAAACACACTACGTTGACCCACTCCTGACTGCTAGTATCCTTGAACTATCCACGAACCAATGTACCAATAAACATACACGGAGAAAAATTATCAGAAAATTAAGCAACAACAAATCAATGTTTAATTCGAAAGTTTAACGAGAATTTCGTGATTCAAAAAACGTAGGAGATTAGAAAGGCAATAGAGGATAAATAATTTCTAAAAGAAAACAAAAATGATTCTATGATATTTTCAACTTACGACAATTAATGTAACCTACTGAAATAGACTGAAAATAGTCCGAAGTCAATTCATACGTAAGTAATTGATATGGGTAACCTATGTCGAAATTTTTGCGGTAGCCTAGTACAGAAAACTGGGCACATTTCATATTGTTTACGATGCCCTTTGAACAGCCACCGGCAGGAATTACAGTTCGAGAAATTTAAATTATCATGAATTCAATGTTTATACAAAGGAAATTTCTCATTTTGAGGAACTGTTACGATGAAATTCAAAATATGCCCAACCTTATGAATTCTAGTATAACACGCTAGGTACAGGGAACAGCGGACTCATATTGCGAAGACAATGACGCACGTAGCACAGTAATTGCTCTCAATTTGAACGAAATTTTGCATATCACGAAAATTTATAAATACAAGTTCTAATGGTGGTGAGAAGCCTTTTACGAAATTTAGCAATAATATCATCACTTTTATTTTTTCTAAAAGCGTATGAAATTAAAAAGTTTGTACGTATTTTATTCATTAAAAATCTAAATTTAGGGCATCAGTCATAAGTCGTCATAAAAAATTAATAAGATTGTTTAAATATTTCCGGATTTACATGGTTAATTACGAAAGAATTTTAAGTGGGTACCTAACGAAAAGATTATGACGATTTTTCGATTTTCCAATCCCCTTTCATTTCCTACCCGAGTTCATTCGAGTTTCATCTGTTGACTGAAATTTGAGATTAAAATATTCGCTGCGTCTTTCTTCGATCTGTGGGTTCACAACCCAGTAATACTGAGAACCAAATTAAATTCCAAAAATTAATGAACTTCTCTCAAAACAAAGGGAATCTCAAAATGAACGATCAGTTAAAATGAGTATTTGTTTAGAATTGCAAAGGATGGGGTGAAGGAAGCCGTAGGCACCTGGCTAGGCATGACGACCTTCGGCAGCCTTAGAAGAGGGCGAGAAATACTGATAAGACAACAGAGGGAAAAGTGCTCCGTGAGCAATTTAAACAGATTCAGGAAGCAAATGGTTGCAGATTTAAAAAAGAAATCAAAAAAACTATGAATTCAGCAGCTAGGTATTTATTAAGAAATAGAATCAATGAAGAAGTTTTTATTTGAAACTGGAAATCTCAAATGTCACATATACAGAAAATTAGTTCAAAAGTTCTATAGCAGCCAATAAGAATAGTTGTTACTATTTTAGTTTATATTGCTTCCAGAGAAAGAAGTTGCAGTAAGTCAAAACCGATCAAAAACTTCTGAAGAAGCAGAACGAAGCAGCAGAGATTCATAAATCTAAGTACCTATAATCTCAACAGAGCATAAACGAGCAACATGCATCAGCTATGATATGACATCATCAACGGATTTGGAGCAAAAAATGTTGCCGAGTAAAGTCTTCCAGCTGATTAAATTTTTGATGTTGGCATTTTATTTAATTTTTAGAACTTAATGCAATTTTGTAGTGGGAGTGTTCATCATCCTTCTTCGTAATTGTATAATTAGAAATGACATATTGAAAAATTTATGAAAAAATCTTAGAAAACAATTTCTCTTGGAATCCATACAGTAATAAAATTACTGAAACAAATTGTTTACGATAAGTAAAAAAAAAAAACTATTAGTCAAAGAAGGCCCTAAAATCAATAAATAAAAATCCAAGCTGCGGCAGTGATTTATATTATGTCCCATATGAAAGGGTTAACTAGTAAAATTCAATAATTTTAAAAGCATTTGTATAGGAATCTCGGACCAGTCAAATGCTTCATTAGATTATACTGTATCGAGGTGAAAATTCTAATGACGCTAAGAAATAATTTTTCAATTATGCTCTCTCCATTAATTTCTGAAAGATTACTTAACATACGTTAACTTATTCAGTCTATTCAACTTCAGAGCAGGTTCCACCAGACCAGCAGATATCTGCAAGTACATAAGGAAATCAGACTAGAGAAGCGATCAACAAGATCCCATTCAAAATTCTCCAACAATTTGAACAATACGTGGTCATAAACAATTGACCGATTGATTTATTCATTTGGGACGCAGTAGACGACATTCGACTTTTATCTATTTTTGCAATAAGTACGAACAAACGTAAAAACTGGAATGGAGAACAAGTGTAGGTATAGGTTATGTTTTTTTTTTCTCTATTAGCAGAATAGCCATGAAACACGGAAATCGAGCAAAAAAAATAATAGTCATACAATAAATAAGAATTAAATTACTCGCGTCAATTGAATAACGCATATTACATCAGATACCCGTTGTCTAAAGAAGAGTCCACGTTATTATGCACCGTATAAGTGTTTCTAATTTTTTTTTTCATTTGCTCTTTTTCTTTTTCATTCATTTTTAGTCTATTCTTCTTTAATTTGTACTTTGAAATGATTATAATTTTCCGACAATCCATCAATCATTGCCTAAAGAATGTGTCCCGTAATAAATTTTCATTCGTAAAAATGACGAGTAGACAACAAGGGGAAAAAAATCCAGGACTTCGCTAAAAATCAGGTCAAAATCGTAACAAAGCTTCATGTGTACATACGTGCGCACAGACAAAATAAGTAGAAACGTAAAAAAAAAATATTTATATACTATACATACATACAGCATACATACGTACATACAAACATAAGCAGATGGAGTTGTGTCCATTCTTAGTGCCCTCGTGAACGCGTTACGCTAACTTTGGATTAGACATTGGAAGGATACTATAAAAGAGCAGTTTGAAAAGTATCAATAAGGAGAGAAAAGTAAAGAGAAAAAACCAGAGAAACCCAAACCACCACCGGAAGATACCATATTTGCTCTATTTATTTTTATGGCTGGTTATTTCGAATCATCGCACCAGTAATATGTAGATATTAGTTACGTTAACGTTAAATAATGGTTTGCTCGGACAACGACCGATTACAATGGTAATTAGACCTTCTTGATTAGTCTTACTCGACGCTCTAGCGTCGAATAACCAACCAAATCTGCAAAGTAAGGCTTAAATGTGGTTTGGGGAAAAAAATGTTGTTTTTTTTGGTGACATGTGACCCAGTTTCAGCCAATGGAAAAATAAAAAATATAACTGTCACACATGCGTTAATGTGTCATATACATGGGCTACGGAACAAGTGACATTAATATAGTAAAATGGCGACATCTTGAACTATCACTGGAATTTCTCTATTACACTGTCCGTTTAAACCAATTCATATTTCAACTATAATTCTGTATTTACAGGGGAAGAAACAAAAAGCGAAAAAAGAAATGATTTGAAGAAAAAAAAAAAAACAAATGAAAAAGAAACACAGCAGGGATTCGTCTATGCTACCCACACTACCTTTTCAAATATCGACTTCCACATGCCCAATACTCCTGAAATCTACCTGATCAGGTTGTTTCAGCCACTGATACTAAGACAGCTCCAGTTAAGCCAACTTTAACTTTGAAGATGGTTCTAAGAGATTCTTACAGAACTTTATGCCACGTAAGAGGAGGCGTGAAGGAAGTGACTGAAACAATGTAAAATGTTGGTGGAATAGCTCCCCTAATCGACCAGTTGTAAAATCTCTTCAGATAGACGATTTTAAAACTGCAACCATCCAAATCAATTTCATGAATAAAAAATCAACATGCACATGTTTCTTTTTTTTTTTTCGGCAAAGTTTGTAAACGACAAGAAAGAAAATTTTGAAGATGTTTCCATGAAGTCGAGAGTTTGCACGTAATGAATTTTTCGTTTTTTGAAAGCTGTAAATTGTACCCATATAAAATCTAATAAAAAAAATTTCAAATTTCTTTCCAAACAAATTTTTCACCCTATGCCACTGTTCATTATCGACAATGTGACAAAACAGTTGACCCATTTGTCAACTATTAATGACACATTCGGGGTAGTCTGGTAGTGGTTGAGAATTGATACTAACTTTTCCAAATATTACCAGATACGTAATGCCCCTTGTATACCTCAGCTACAGACCCAATTAGATAACGGATGACGCTTAGGCGACTTTGTAGTGATTCAACCGTCAATCGAGTGTTTATAGCTAAAATATAACCAAATTGTGGTAGAACCTTGAATGGGTCGAACGTCATATCTGCAATTTCATAGTGACTAAGTCTGTAATAACCGCGACTGGGGTCACAAGATTCACGAAAGTGAGTTCTTCGCCTCACAAACGTGATTTTTACAGATTAAGAAATAATTTAAAAAATATAAGATCCACATCAACGAATTAAAAAAATTTTACCTACACATGCTTATTATATTATGAAATGAATAACTTAATAAAGAAGCGACGAAACACGGGCACGCGATCATTATTTCGGATGTATTCAGTCTTCTAATATATGAATCCGAATTTCAAATCATCGATCTCATATGATGGTTTAGAAAAATTTAATACATATAAAAATCTGATTTCTTCGACGTTTAGTAACCTAAGCTGGACAATTCAGTTCTTTCACATAATCAGATTTGATCGAATATTAAGTCTTTAGACCTTGACCAGACAGTTTTAAACGTTCAGAAACTCAGTTTATAGGAACGAAGACGTGGATTATTTCAACAAGCGATTAAACGAGTGGCTCAATGGGGGGAAAAAGCCATTGGGTAATTTCAGAACATTAAATTAGTATTTTTCGATAGTTTCAACACAATTTAATACCTTAAAAAAATGGCAAACGACCAGTATTTGTAAACAAGTTAAATATTTTGGATAAGAGAACGTAATTTTGGGTACAGTTAGCCATAAGAACTTCGTAAGAGTTAAATTACTGGAAAAGATAAGAGGATATAAAAAATTACCAGACTAATGAAGATTTGAGAGTTGCACAAACGCACCAACTTATTGGAAGGTCAACGAAATTTCATGTAACCGGCTGAATTTTGTTCAACACCTCGATTTAAAAAACAAAAAAAAAATCAACAAAAACGGGATACTGCCGAGCTGTTGGTCGAAATTTCTTGCATTTTAGAATGGTAGCAAAAGAGATAATTTAAAAAGGGGTGCAAAAGTGAGCCAAAAGTTCAAGGAAAAAACGTGGCTCTCAATTTCGCACAGCGATGCGAGAAAAACACACCAAAAATGAAATCTCTTTCTAAAGGTAATTCATTTCCACCACCTAAAAAGTTAAGCTCACTGGATGAAAAAACTTTTGTCAAAAATTATTATTACTATTATTATTATTATTATTATTATTATTATTATTATTGCTGTACAACTCTCTACGACTGAATATTTACGCAGGTAACTATGATAAAATGTTTCAAATGTTGAACGATCATTTAATTAGGACGTTATGACGTAGTATTATAGGGCTCTGGTGCTTATTTTCACTAATCTTTCATCGTTGATTTATGCTCAGAAAATTCAACAAAAGCTAAAACTAAACGATTACAACAATAATCTTCTTGGGCGAACAAAAAAACAAAAAACAAAATAATAGTCTGCAATTTAAGACGGGGATTTTTCTCAATTTACGTTGTGCTTGTAAATATGGTGAATTTTTTTTTCTTCTTCAGCTTTAATTTTCATTTTCTGCTGCATTCACACTTTTTTTTTTACCACTGTATCTTTAAATTTGATTTTATTCTCAATTATAATACGATATTATTCGTGATCGTACAATAGAAACCTCTCATTTATCTTAATTTTTATCCATGCACCATAATTCGATACAAAATTATCATTTAAAGTACGTTGTCGCGTTCGGCGAAGAAATTTTCGTTCGAAATTACAATAAAAACCGTCCGCCATGCCGTTGTTACGTAAATTATACTAAAAATAAAACTAATAATAAAAAAAAGTAAGATTATTAGATAGAAACAGGAAAAAAAAAAAAAAAACACGCGAACGTTGTCTAAATAAAACGTTGGTCATCGTAGATTTAGAAAACTAGATATATAAATGAACAAAGAGGGACAAAATAATGTTATAGGTACCTACAGTGGTAATAAATAAAGAAATAGCCAGAAATAAGAAAAAAAAATTATCTGCAAACTGACTGACCTCGTTTGGATTATTTTAATTGATAGTCCCGAACATGTAACAATGATTTAGAAGAATAAATTGGAAAAATTTCGCAAAAACCACACCGGTTCTGGCCGCCCTTATTCGATACATAATTAAACTTCGCTCTTTTTGGACAACCAACAGAGAACTCCCAAACAATTCCCGCGAATGTGAAAACCAGTTGAACAAACGTAAATAAATTTAGTAACCTAAATTTGAGAGGAAAAAAAAATACAGTATAAATAACAATAATAATAAAATATGGAAAATAATTCGTTCTTTATCTCATTTCAGTAATAAATTAATGACGACTAACCAAGAATCGAAGAATATTGTCAATGAGAAAAAAACTGGTTGCAAAGTCAAATCATACGACGTCTACCAACCAGATCGTGAACATGAGTCATCTATGCTATGAAAAGTTACACTAAAAGTGTCGCCAAAGAAAGTGAGAGTACAGATCGTCATTAAAATATGTTACAGCATTTGACCCGATCGAATTCCAGAATAACAAAACATCTTCATTAACACGAAATCACTAAAATCCGATCTGTAAATATATTTGGAGATGTAGAGATGTTGATTCTGGATTAAGTCTACCACACAATTTAGGCTCAGCAGGCTGTACAATGAAGAAAAAACGAAAAATCTTTCAAAAAGCAATAAAACTAGAAAACCTTTTTGTTTTAGCATCGACATTCGGGTTGGTAATACAATTTTCAGAAATTTTTTTTTCAGCAGAAACTGAGACAACGATTATCATTTTTGGTGCTATCGATACTTCCATTATACAAACATAACGCTAAATTATTAAAAATTCAACGAATGACCAAAAGGTACAAACTACAATACAAACCCCAAGTAAGTTGAGTAAATGACGTGTCCGCAAAACTGTAAAAAATGGAATAACTCTTGATATCATTGATAGGAATTCTAATACGACTTATTAGGATGCCTCAGTATCTACAATAATGTCAAAATTTTTATTACCTACCTGTTAAAAAAAGAAGAGAACTGTTTACTAAAATGAAGAATGTAATTAGAAAATATGAAATGGACAGAAAATTCCAATAATTGTAGATTTCCTATTACCTGTTATCTGACTGAGAAAAAGATCTCAAACAATACCACTGAATCAGCTTTCAGGAAAAATTTTACTTCAGAATTAATGAGAAATACGCAAATTTTTAGTATCAAATTTTATAAATCTTAAAAATATTCGATTTGGATTGTTCTCTCCCATTTCACTTGCAATCCTATTACCAGTACATAGCAGTTTACGAAGTTTCTACTGATAATGGCCGGAATTAGTCCAAAAATATTTCTACCTCAGAATACTTAAGTAAAAACAATGTTATTCTCGAGTGTAGGCAGTAAAATTTATGAACCAGAAGCAGATGAGGGATCTAGAATATTTGACTGAATTCCTATTTTTCATCTCAAATCAATTTTTTTTAGGGTTTTTCAAAATTTGGTAAAGTCTTACTGTCTTATTAGAATTTTCTTCATCTCTAATTTATTCATCTCAGAAAGTGAAAAAAATTATCTTAGTATCCACAGTTTTGATTTTGAAAACAGAAAAAAACTTATTTCCACTTTTTTATAAGTATAAATTTTTTTCTTTGAATAATTCTGAAGGAGAAAATTCCAGTAAGTTTTCTTGTGTATGATCCAGATAAATTTCAAGAAATTTTTATACAATTCTAATAGGAAAATGTAAAAATGTAAAAATGTCTAAATATATTTAAAAATTTGTAATCAACAGATTAGTTAACCAATTTCTTATTTGGTTTTTAAGAGAATTTTATATTTTTAAATTTGTTTTGTACGAGTAGCAAGTAGTTCCACACATTCACTTGAGAAGCTTGACTTTTATTAGTGGAAGCTTGAAAAGGCTGTAGAACAGTTCCGCGCAAACGGCCAAAAAATGAGACAGTTCCACACCAAGGGTATTTTTCCAATCACTGCGTAAAAATACCATCTATTTCCCAAAAGTGTAAAATTTTATACAGGCTGCCATTCGAAAACCAGCAAACCAATTTTGGCAAAATTCAAGACCTTACTAATCCTGAATAGTCTCTAACTACCATATACATTTCTGGAAACAATCTTTCAATTTACATGACTTATAATTATGGCAATATGGGGAGTTTGCAAAATTGTGTTGCAAGGATTCGCGTTGTGAAACAGTAATACTGATAATTTTCGGTTGGTGCAGAACTGTCTTGCGCATAAATTACCTTGTTCAGACTCGCGCGGAACTGTTGTAACCGCCATGAATAGTGATGAAAGGGTTGAATACGCGGAAATATACTTACCGCATTACGCGGTAACGAAATTGATGAGGTCCTTCGGTATCCTCTGGACAGCGATAAATGAAGAAACTTATCCAAGAATTTGCGCTGATTTCCTTAATCATTTTCAATGATCATGATCCTGGTATTTGATGCGAGATCTGCAAATTTTTGGTGATTGTTTATTTGAAAACGAAATATTAATATGACGAAAAAGTTGGGAAGAATTCCGACAGCGGGTACGGGCAACGAAGAACCGAATTTCGAAGAATGCTTTCTTCGCCCATTATCTTTAACTTTACCCATCGATAAAAAAAATAAAATTACCCTAGCCGAAGTGCAGCAAAACGTGATGATATCAAGTTCTGCAACGTATGAAAACCAAACTTCATGAATTAGGCGCTACGCTCGCAGCATACACTATCAACAAAGACGAAGACTTAGTAAGTAGATTTAAATCACGAATAATACGCACAGCAAAAAAAGCGTTCAACAAGAACGACCAGTAATGAGAGTTGGGAGACAAAGAATTGCGTCAATCCGATCCTACGAATATAACCTACAAATGAACTTTCAAACGGCAAGTACCTATTACCTACCTGAGAAAGAAACAAAAGCGTTATAGGTACTGTCGACTTCAGTATCGCCGCATAGTACTTCGAGAGCGATGCAATATATAGTATAGCTTTGTTCTAAAAATTGCATCAACTTCTCCCGCACACACATACACACATATGGTATACACCACAAAACAGACAAAGTACCAACAACGCGCAATGTGACACTACCGTAATAAACACATACACGTAGACTAGCGTAGGTATATCTCCTCCAGACGATGGAGTATTGCAAAATATTCTAGAATAAGAGCAAAAATAGATGTCGGACACCGAGTGCTTACTTCTTTACCCAGTTTGTTTTCAAAAGGGGTATTAAAATTGACGCCACAAAATGATTACAGAGTGGGGATGATGAAAATTATCCGTTTCATGGGAAAAGAAAACGATTGGTGCCATTTTCTCATTTCGACCTAATTCTTTTTTATGTAGTTATGTGTATACATGAACAGCCAATACAGTATTGGGATGTCCAGTGGTGGTAGAGCCCTAGGCCCATATTCACAAACGTCACTTTAACCTCCCTTCACTTAAACTTCACTTAAAAATGACTTTTGGCACAATTTTGTATTTAAGAGTGCGGTAACATTTTATTTTTGCATTGGAACTCTCATAACAGATACAATGTTCCCATATTTATAAGTACGAAATTGTGTAAAAAACTTTTTTAAAGTGAAATTAAAGTGAAGGGAGGTTAAAGTGACGTTTGTGAATATGGGCCCTAATGCTTATCAAGAGCTATTACTTTTGAAAGGGTGTTCAAGGTGATTGTTTACATATTTTTACATTCTATTTCCCATAAGGAAAGAAGCATCCATATCTCCCTTTTGGAGTTATATTTTATACAACTGTCAATTTTATCATATACTAGTAACAATAATGAAACAAATTCATGTCTTAGTCATCAAAAATTTCATTTCTCACATCAAATATTTCGTTTCAAAAATGCCCGTTTTGTACTTGAAAACAAAATCAAACGTACATGATCACACTTTCACCACTTTTAATTTCTGCCACCAGAGCGAGACTCTTTTCTTCTGTACTTCCCAATATATATGTATCGTCCAAAATTTTGTGTTCAGGATTTTGAGAAAAATACCAAACGGATTGAGCTGAATTTTCTCGATAGTTCTAGTATATAAAAGTAAGTTTGGTGTTCATCGGTTCAGTAGTTTTGGAAGAAACTGATGAAGAAAAATTGCTTAAAAAAATTTGGTTTTCATAGTTTTGAAAAAACTTTAAATAGGATAAAGCTGAAATTTTTACAAAAGGTATTCCTCATATGGAACTAGGTCTGATAGGAGTTTGGTGTTTAATTCGTTCAATAGTTTCTGAGAAAACTAGAAAACAGAAAATTCCCAGAAAATCAGTTCTCAGCAATAAACATTGATAGATCGATATTTTTGTCAAAGATTTGATAGTTTTTTGTGATTTTTTTACCTGAAACTAGTATAGAGGTTGTGGACCGGTGCAGCAGAGTAATTGTGTAAACTGTAAAAGAAATAAAGATGTACTAAAAGTAACGTCTCAGAAGTGTGTGTAATTGCAGGAAAGATGTAAATCATGTACAAAGTAAATAAAGTAAGAGGTAAACGAATATGAGCGGAGATGAACGAATGAGCGGCGGAACGATGCGTCAATGTAACGAGTAAAAGTATAAAAGTATTTAGATAAAGACAGTCGAGTTTTTGCAGGAGTGAGAGGGGAGGAGGATTGGTGGTCCCAACAACTAACAATGAAATATCGATAGATTGGTATGTTTGTGAGATAGCAATAACTTATCAATGGTTTTATAAACTTTTTTCAACTATGTATTTGGAAATTTGGAATTTGTTTTTCGAATTGTTGATGAGAATTAATAAACTGGGTTTCGCTGCGCTGGAATTTTTTTTTTTCAATTGTTTTCAACAAACGCTCAGGTATTAATGAAATGATACAGCTACTGGTGTTGTAAGCAAAAACGATTTTAAAACACCGGCCAATTATATAGACAGTCGGCGACATTGCACAGTCTCTGTAAAACTGGAGAAAAGAGACAGCGGCGGGGGGTCGAAGAAAAATAAACGAACTAGATTCGCAGCAAACTGTAGTAGAGAAACGGACACACACGCGCAGCATGTTCGTCACAATAACAACAATAATAACAATATTCACACGTCGGCTACAGTAGAACATGGTGATAAGGCTAAACGAGAGGCTACTGCATGTACATGTAAAAGCGCACTGAAGAGTTAAAGACCAGAAATCATGCCGAGAGGAAAAAAAAGAAAAAGGAAAAAGTATCAAGTACCTGTACGCAGGTATACTAGCCATTTCACGAATCATTGTATTCAGTAAGCAACGTATGCATATACGGAATAGATGAACAGAAAGAAGAAAACATCAAAAAAAGAAACCTAAATTACTTAAACCGATACGGTAGTCTATAGATGTGTATTATGGGGACAGCAAGCACAAAACCCTTTGTAGACGTATCGGATCGGTGGTCGTCGTTCGTAGAACTGCACTTGTCGGCAAACGAGACCACCGTCGCCGCCGCCGTTCAGATATCGAGGGCGGCTGTGCCCTGCCAACGTGTACGGCCTATGCATGCACCGTGCATGTGCACGCGAGTGTGCCAAGAGAGGCAATGCTACTGCATGGTCCTCCGGTTTACGTCAAATACGTATAGCTATGCGAGTACTACGACACCTAGTAAAATAGTAAGAATTGGAGAGGTAAAAACGGCGAACAGACATAGAGAACTAGACTGATGTCGAGGAAACCGAACACACAAGAATGGCAGACGGAGAGAGAAAGAAAGAGACGGAGCGACGGAGACAGACCCGGAGTAATCGCATCGGCGAACGGGCAACTCGATTGCAGGGCAAGGTAACATACATACATACATATATATATATATATGTATATAAAACGCGAGACGGGTCGAAAGCACGCATCGTCTCTCTAGTAATTAAGATTCTCACATTGTGTAATAATATTAACGAAGAAGAAGAAATATTGCGTGCAAACCGGCTCCGAAAGTAGGTCCACACGAAAAAAACAACAACAACTACGAAGAAAGAAACAAAAAAAAAAGAAAAAAAACAGTCTACAAACTCGAAGAATTCGATCATTTGCGGACAACTGGAAAAAAAAAAAAGAAGAAAAAAAGAAGGGACTTCCTTTCGCTGCCGTACAAAACTACAGCACTCGTGCCTTCCAAAGTCAGTTGGTTCTAGCGTTCGGGTATTGACAACAACTCGAAAAATAGTCGTTGCAAACTATAGAAGATATTTTATAGTTTCTTTTCTAAACTAAAGTTTTAGAAAATAGTTCGAATTCCTTTCGTTTCTGTTTGCGTTCTTTTTTTTTCGCTTTTCTCTCGATCACATTTTGGTGGTTCAACAATATTACTAAAAAAATGAAAAGTGTTTACGTGCTCGTCGTGGTGCTCGGTGTGGTGTTCGCGAGCGATGACTCGAAACCGGCCGCATCGTCGTCGTCGTCGTCGACGGCTGCGGTAGACGGTAAGGATGGCGGTGCCGACCAAAAGACGCAAGAAAAACGTGGTATCTTCGGCCTGGGCTACGGCGCTGCCAGCAGCTACGGCGCTAGCAGCTACGGCGGCGGTTACGGCGCCAGCAGCTACAGCGCTAACAGCTACGGCGGCGGCTACGAGGGTGGCAGCTACGGCGGCGACTACGGCTACGAAAGTCCGCACCACCACGAAGGACACGTGAAATCAGTCACCATCACCAAGGAGATCGCCGTACCGTACCCGGTGCCGGTCGAAAAACACATACCGTATCCGGTGCACGTGAAGGTGCCGGTCGACAAACCGTACCCGGTGCCCGTGCCCAAACCGTATCCAGTGCACGTCGAGAAACCAGTACCGTACCCCGTCAAGGTGCCCGTGCCACAGCCGTACCCGGTCATCAAGAACGTGCCCTATCCAGTTAAGGTGCCTGTCGACCGCCCATACCCGGTGCACATTCCCAAACCGTATCCGGTCTACATCGAGAAAACGGTCGGCGTACCTTACGAAAAACCATATCCAGTCCCGGTCAAGGTGCCCGTCGACAGACCATACCCAGTCCATGTGCCCGTCGAGAAGCCCGTACCCTACCCAGTCATCAAGAACGTACCCTATCCGGTTAAGGTGCACGTCGACCGACCATACCCCGTGCACGTACCGAAACCAGTACCCTATCCGGTTGAGAAGCCAGTACCATACCCAGTAGAAAAACCAGTACCGTACCCAGTCAAGGTTCCAGTCAAGATTCCGGTCGAAGTTCCAGTTCCTTACGAAGTAGAGAAACACGTTCCTGTGTACATCGAAAAAGAACCACACTACCATCATCACCACCCCCACGAAGAGGAACATTACGACTGATCTCCTTAACCCCAGCCCCCACTCGTTTCTCTCTTCGACACAAAACCGCCCAAGTTACCAAAATTTTCACACGACGTTACCTCGGTAAATACACTTACCTACAAAACAAAATGGTATACATTTTTTTTTCTTTTTTATGCATAACTCGTATAACTACATATGTTGACAATTACCATAATTTTTTAAACGTAAGTTTTGGTGTATTAAACACTGTGCAATGGTTCCCAATGCTCCGAGAATTATCTTAATTCACCACAATTTTTAAGCAAATCTTCAAGTAGAACATTTGCTATAATTTTTTTTTTTAAACTAATTTTTTTACTACCTATCTACTCTAAATGTATCAAAATTATTTTTTAGCGTTTCCCCCTTTTGTTTTATTATACTCATCTGTGTCGAGCTCACGCTTTAGCGTTGACCTGCCTCAACACAAAGCGTGGCGTTTTACGTGTTCTGCATCTTGATTTTTCCCTTACTTTTTAAGTTTTGAAAAAACGTTCGAATACAGAGGGAGAAAGATCTAATAACTAACATGTATATGGGCAAGACCGTTCATTCGTCGAATGAAGATTAATTTGCGAGAAGTTTTGACAATAAACGTAATTTTTGGGACCCCCCCCCCAAAAAAAAAAAAAAAAAAAAAAAAGACCCTGTTCGCGATTCCACTAAAAAGACTGTTTTATAATTTTAAATGTGTGTTAATGAGTAAAATACGGTTGACACATATTTAACGAGGTTCATTATACTCGACGGTACCTTCAAAATTTTATTTTCGCACGAAATTTCGTTAACCGGTTTCAAGTTACTTGACCATTTTAAATCGAATCGCACCGGTTTTACTCTTTTATTTATTTTTTTTTTTCTGTCCATCTGTCGGGTTTCTCGGTCTCGACTGTGCCTCTTATTTCGAATACCTACGGAAAACGAAGACCATTGTTTTTCATGTATGCTCGTAATACGTTTTTTCTTGCTCCAGGAACGATTAGATTTACGAAACATGAACCAATTTATTTTTATATTACGTTTGTAAGAGACCATTTATTTTTATATTGTGATATTATCGTGAATAAATAACAAAAATTTGTAAACGTAAATATTTTCATTTCATTTAATTTTTTTCATGAAAGGCGAAATTAAGGGAAAGAAAGGCATGAAAAGAAACGGATGAATGAAGCATGCGAAACAGGTTCGAAAATTTCAAAAGTGGAAATTAACTATTACAAGCAACGTATTCCAAACATGTATTATAATTCGACATTCGTTATAAAATTGTCGAATTTTTCACATTACGTTGGCGCTTCAGAAGCACGTTGAGGAAAGAAAAAGAAAATAGCACTAATTAAATCATCAATTCAACGATACTTTTTTTTTTTTTTTAAATTATGGGCCAGGTATTCGAGAAAATAATTTGAGATATTTTCATTTAGTAATGAAAAATACGATGCACAATTTCAAATTGAAATACGATATACGTTTTTAATTTCAGTAGAGCTTGAAGTTTTTGAAATTTTGAAAACCGAATAGGTAATCGAAAAAAAGAAAATTAGGACGAAAGTACACAACATTCATGAATCTAAAATTAAATACGGCTACTTTAAAAATAGAATAAAATACGGCAGCCAAAGCTTGAGATGAAAAAGTTCAACACAAATTTATCAACAGTTCACTTCTGATTAGAACAACACACTCGGAAATAATAAACAGCCCATAATTGGGCGTGAATTTTTGTCGATTTTCTGAGAACCCAATATGAACTGCATTTCAGACAAAATATAAACGAATCTAATAAATTCATCTTTCTCCAGTTCCGAAATTTAATAATTTCAACTAACTTACTCCCATTCAACTACCAATTAGTCTACTTATCAACTCCATGAAAATATAAATTCAACTCGAAATTCACATTTGAAGAATTTGAATCAGATCAAAATTTTATAACTAAAATTTTACAAAACTCGACGATAGTTCAGAGTTAAAATTCAAAAATGAGACTTAAGAAAAAATTTAGCCAATTCATCTCGAATTTAGAATACCACTCGATTCTGGAAAAATCGAAATGACTAATGAGGAAAATAACTTTAAATTCCATTCAAGGGTTGATAAAGAAGACCGCTCTTTCAAAAAAGGCTGAAATAAGAGTAATTTTACTTTCAAAATTAATACAGGATTCTAAAATATACAACTCTTGTTTTCAAGATATTTTCATAGTCTACCAAAATTTCATTTTGGAGAACGATTTGAGATTAATGTTTAACAATCAAAGAAATCTCATTTGAACATACTTGGGAATTGTATTATTTTACTTACCTACGTAATTCATCATTGAACTGGCCAATATTTATTATACATCACCTAAAATAATGACTAAGAAGCTACTAACAGAATGCAATCAAGAATTATATAATAGCATAGGTACTAAAGGGAAAGTAGCATGACAAATAGATAAAATTCAAAACAAATATAATGATCACTATCTTCAGATTTAATGACTTTTTCAAAAGGAAAAATAATAAAGTCGATTTTTTTCGCAGAAAATCAAAATTGAATGATTAATGAGCAATGGACAGAAAAAAAATTGTGAATAATCTTTGAGTATTTGATTTGATGATGTTGAACAATGGCTCCAAAGGAATAAAATGGTTTAATTAACTGTTTCATACAATGCACAAAACAATATATATATATATATATATATATGTAAAAGACCAGATTGTTTTTTTCCCAAATAGCACCAATCTCGCTCATTCTTGCGAGATTTGAAATACTTTTATGTTTATTTATGTTTGACCTAGGCTAAGATATCAGACGGAATTATTTACTGCATGCTAACTGTTTATCTCCAATTACGTCATTTCCATACACGAACTTTATTCTTTCTTTTATCCGATGACAACATTTTCGACCAATCTTAACATGTATCATTTTTATTGTTATCGTCATCGACTTCGTAAATTCGCTTCCGATAGTTTCATTCATTGATAGATTCATTCATTTGTTCATGCGGTCATTCAACATTGACCCAGATAAATAGACTTTAACTTTGTTTGTTTCATGTGTAAAATAAGCATGAATTTTCTAATTTCACTACTGTTTGCTAATTACGTGTGAATAAATATTTTAAATTTTGTGACTTCACACTATCATTTATTTGAAGTGCAAATTAGAATCAAACCATCGAACGAACTTACAAATTAGAAAATTCTTATTTAATTTTAACAAAAGTTTCGGGACATAGTGTTTCTTTTTCAATATGACGTCTGTGAAAATCAAATTACAAGGCTCAGAGAAAACAACAATCTTAAATATCAAAAGAATTCGTTTGTTTGGAGTTGGGATCTGGTTCGCCTTTCCTGAGGAGCTGCAGAAAGCTACATTATATAAAGAATTAATGACTTTGGGCCCTCCAAAGAGTGCAGCCTCCGTTTTAAAAAGCAGAGGTCAATATAGAACAATCAACATCTCCATTCCACTAGAGATTTCAAAACCATACATGGACAGTGATGACAACTTCATTTTTAAAGATTTTTTGCTGGCAGAATTTTCACCACCTGATCAGGCCAAACTCAGAGGATGCAGAATCCACCACCCCACTCAGGAAAGAAAAAGATGAGTCCGTCAACAGCATAATGAAACATTTTCTTATCGAAAAATTTTCACCCAAAAACAAAAATGTTACTGCATGGTGCAATGCTTTCAAGAGGGAATCTCAACGTTTCAAGCTGGATGGTCAAAAGTAGATAGAGGTATTTAAAAGCTGTCTAGAATCATCAATGGCAGACTGGTTTGTCATAAATCAAAGAAAGCTGGGATTGAATACCACTTGGTCCAATTGGAGAGCCAATCTGATTGCAACCTTCGGAGACTCTTTGTGGAAATCGATTTGAGATGGGTACAACTACCAATACATCAGCGGCTCATACATCAAATTTGTGGTAAAAAAAGAAAAATTACTTTTAGAAACCGATAGAAATTTACCCGATTTTGTGATTTTGGATTTAGTAATTCTTGGTTTACCAGTTCATATTCAAAACTCGCTTAAAACAAATGTTGTAACCTCACTTAGAATATTACATGACAAGCTACAAGCTAAAAAAGTTCGAGGCAGAAGACAGTCAGTGACTAAAATAAAAATTTAAATTTTTCAAAAAATAATAATAAAACACCCTTTAACGTAACTAAATCCGAACAAAATAATAATAATAATAAAAAACAATAAATAAGGAAAAGAAAAATAATTCTGAAAAGAAACCTTGTCCCAACTGCGAAAAAAGAGGCTACTTTGAGAGATTTCATCCCGAGGCGTTATGTTTGTTTAAAGACAAGCCCCCCAATAAAAATATAGCTAATAAAATAGAAGTAGAAAACTCTTGATCAGACGAAGAGACAAAAAAATAATTTATTCACCACTGATCAAAATTAATTTGTGCCTTAATAATAAAATTTTTTGTGAAGGAGTTTACAATTCTGGGTCTAATATTTCAATAATCAATAGAAACTTAATAAACTCCATGAAAATTAAGACATTTAAACCTGCACAAAAATCTTTCCGGATGATCAGTGGTTATGGCAAAGTTTTGGAAATTGCCAAAATTAATGTAAGAATTTTTTCCCAAACTAAAGAAGTTTTTGTTTTTGTTCTTCATGAAAAAGAATTCAATCATGACTTTTTAATAGGTCTCGATTTAATTCACGAATTCAGTTTGTGCCAAGACGAGAACTTGAGAATTTATCATAAAAAAAAAAAATAATGCAAATGTATCTCATAAAAAAAATAATAGTGATCATAATAATAATAATTTAGAAAATCTTAACGTAAAAGTTTCAAAAATGGAACTAAATTTAGATCATTTAGATGATAAAAAGAAAGAAGAATTAAGAAAGGTCATACAAGATTTCAACTATGTTTTAGCCAAAAGTAAATATGATGTTGGAAAGGTCACTGACTACTGTGCCACCATAAAATTAACCAAACACAAATATATTTCGTGCAAACCCTATAGATGTAATATAATTGACCAAAAAGAGATAGATAACCAGATTACTCAGCTACTTAAAGCTGATATGATAGAAGAATCAACCTCTCCTTTTGCTGCGCCTGTAACTCTAGCCTTTAAGAAAAATGCAGATGGTGTAAAAGTAAAAAATAGAATGTGCGTTGATTATTCCGCTCTCTATAAGATAATAGTACCTAAGAGTCAACCTTTTCCCCATATAGAAGATTTGATAGTTTAAGCCAGAGATTGCAAATGGTTCTCAATCCTAGATATTAATAGTGCCTTCTGGTCCATACCCATAAGGAAGAAAGATAGATACAAGACTGCCTTTGTGACTCAGACTGGACATTACAATTGCAAAAACATGCCTTTCGGATTGAAAACTAGTCCTGCTATTTTCCAGCAAATTTTGAGAAATATACTAAAAAGAAAAGACCTAGATGATTTTTGCGTTAATTACATAAATGACATTTTAATATTCTCAAAAACCTTCAAAGACCACTGAGAACATTTAAAAAAACTTTTTATAGCTATTTATGAAGAAGATTTTAGACTAAATATGACCAAATGTGATCTAGCTTACAATAAAGTAAAGTATCTAGGTCATTATATCAAAAATAACACTGTGTACCCAATTTTTGATAATGTTTTACCAGTTTGGAACTTCCCTACTCCAAAAACTTAAAAAAATGTCAAACAATTTCTTGGAAAAATTAATTTGTTCCTATTTTCCTAATTCTTCCATGATTTTAGCACCTCTTCAAAACCTATTAAAAAAAACACACCCTTCTTATGGAAAGATAAATGTGAAGAAAGTTTGAAAAAAATTAAAGAAATTTTATGTTCCGAACCATGTTTAGCAATATATTCAATCCAAAAAGGGAAACAATTGTACAGACTGATGCCAGCCTAGAAGGGATTGGTGCAATTCTAAAACAGAAACAAGATGATGGCTCATTTAAACTAACTGCTTCTTTTCAAAAAAATTAAATGAGGCCCAGAAAAGAAAAAAAGCAGTTTTTTTGGAATGTCTGGTAATTAAAGAAGACTTATGTATTGGAGACACAGATTATTGGGATTAAAATTCAAAGTATTCTCTGATCATAAACCCTTAGAAAATATGAAAATTAACACAAAACACGATGATGAATTTACAGAACTAATGTTACAATTATCCCATTTTAATTTTGAAATAGAATACGTGCCGGGAGAAACTAACAAAGAAGCGGATTGTCTGTTTCGCAATCCAGTTCTTGAAAATTTTGAGGCCTCTTCTGAACTTAGAGTTGTAAATTTTATTGAGCTAAAAGACATTATAAATGATCAAAAAAAGGCACTTAAAGATTTTAAAAAAAGAAAAAAAGAAACCTTTTAGAAAAAAATAACGTAATATTTTCAAAATACAGAGCTTCTAAAGAAAAAATAATAATTTCTGATAATTTTGCTAAAGAATTAATAAAAAAAACACATTTAAAATTTGGACATATCGGATCCAAACAAATCAAACTCACCCTTTTTCCAAAATTTTATAATGAAAATTTTAGGAAACTCATCAAAGATTTCTGTAAGAGCTGCACCACTTGTATCAAAAATAAAACCCAAATTCCAATTAAATTTGGTTATCTTTCTCACCTTGGACCAGCCACAAGGCCTTTCAAATATATGTCACTTAACACTATAGGCAGTTTTTCGAGTAACAATTCAAACAAAAAATAGTCATTTATTAGTTGACCATTTCTGTAGATTCGCTTATATCTTAACATCAAAAACACAAACCGCCAAAGATTTCATTAAAACAATAGAAGACATTCTCAAAAATGGTCATATTATTTCTAACCTACTGACCGACCAATATGGAGGAATAAACTGCAAAGAAATCAAAGATTTTATCCAAAAAAATAACATTAACTCAATTTTCATGGCAGTAGATTGTCCTTCGTCTAATGGATTAAATGAAAGATTAAATCAAACATTAGTAAATAGGTTAAGATGTAAAATAAATGAAAACCAAGAAAACGAAAAGAAATCATGGTCTGTCCTAATAGAAGAATGTGTAAAAGAATATAACAATACTATCCATTCAGTAACGAAATTCTCTCCAAATTATTTAATGAATAACATAAAATTTGAAATAATTCCAGAATTTGGAGACAAAATAAATAATTTAGACAAAGACAGACAGACCGCTTTCGATAATTCGTGCAAAATTCACAAAATTAATAAAAAAAGATTTGATAAAAATAAAGCAAAAAGTAGCTTTCAAATTGGAGACAACGTATTTGTTTTGCACGGAAACCCCTTAAACAGAAACAAACTAGAGAAATCAGGACTGGACTATTCAAAATTTTGAAGCAAATCTCAAACTCAATTTTTCAGGTTGACTCAGGTTACCAGAAACAGGAATCCAATTTATATCATGTGTCAAAATTATACCCGTCTATTTAAGAAATTCGTGTAATATTTACTTAACTTTTCTATTGTCCCGTAAAATTCATATAATTGTACTTTTTCTTTGTATATATTGTGATTTTTGTGTATTTTCTCGGTGTGGGGATGTAAAAGACCAGATCGTTTTTTTCCCAAATAGCACCAATCTCGCTCATACTTGCGAGATTTAAATACTTTCATGTTTATTTATGTTTGACCTAGGCTAAGATATCACGATGTAATTATTTACTGCATGCTGTTTATCTCCAATTACGTCATTTCCATACACGAACTTTATTCTTTCTTTTATCCGATGACAACATTTTTGACCAATCTTAACATGTATCATTTTTATTTTTATCATCATCAACTTTGTAAATTCGCTTCCGATAGTTTCATTCATTGATAGATTCATTCATTCGTTCGTGCAGTCATTCAACGTTGACCCAGATAGACTTTGACTTTGTTTGTTTCGTGTGCAAAATAATCTTGAATTTTCTAATTTCACTACTGTTTGCTAATTAGGTGTGAATAAATATTTTAAATTTTGTGACTTCACACTATCATTTATTTGAAGTGCAAATTAGAATCAAACCATCGAATGAACTTACATATATATAAAATAAAATAAAAGTTTCTTAGGTATATCATTGATGACACACATTATTCCTTTTATGACGGTTTTGTTTTCTATCGACTTTCTGCAGCAGTACCTCGGGGTTGGTTGAAATGATTAAAAGAAATGTTTTCGTGCAATGAAGATAGATGACTAAAATTATCCGATAGAAATTATTTTTTCAGGCAACCATAGAAACAAAATTCCCAGAAATTATCTTTTAACAAAAAGCAACTGTTTCTAGATTTACGATCTTGGAATCCTTTCGTTGATAATTCAAATTTTAAACAGATCTCGATAAAAAAAAAAAAAAAAATAACGCAGCAGCAGCTTTGTTATAAAAAATAGGTTCTCAAAAAGCAGATAATTTGTTACTAAAAAGTTATTGATAGATTGTAATTGATGATTATATTAAATTTTGTAACTCTTGACCTAAAATCACGCAGTTAAAATCAATTACCTCTTTTAAAATTGAAACAAAATTAAATTTTTTGGAAGTACTTCCAGCCAATCTGCTCTAAAATTGGTAGCTTCATGCAATGAATTATAGTTAATATTTATAACAAATTTCTTCCCAGAATTTTACAACCAACATAATGTCAAAAATAACTGCTCCATAAGTACCTTTTGGCCGATCCACGCTCCAAAATAAGTAGCGTGTTGAAATAGATCATAATAAATATTTGTTCCGAATTAAGTTGCTGTTGATCAGAAATTAAGCATTTTATAGCCAACATAAAAATGAAAATAGCAGTACTAGAAGTAACGTCAGACTGATCTGCAATAAAATCAATAGGTCAGGTCCTTGGCTTAGAATAATCTTCGTTCTAAATTTTATGACTATCGGACAAGGGACAAAAATTGGCACTTGTACCGTGATAACAAGAAATTGACTTACCTATATACAGCATATGAATTGAGTTTCTGATGCAAAAATTTTCCTTGAGTTATGAAACGATAAATGTACCTAACTCCACACTTTGTCCTTTCCATGACACAAAGATTAAAAAGTAGACTTTCACAGAAAACTTACTTAAAGACAACAAATATTTAGAAAATACTTGGATGACTTTCCTGTAGAGTACATTAGAGTACATAAAATAGTAATAAATAATGATGTAGGAGTAACAATGTAATTCTCTTTCTTTTTTTAAAATTGGAAATGTTTAACCTGAGGCACATAGTAAAAACATGATGTCATATGCAACAAAAAGTTAAAAATGTAAACAAAATGAAAAAACCATGATTGTTTTGTTAGTGTAGATTGTGGTGTCTAAAAACGAACACACATCCGAAGTATCAGGTTTGAATTCACAAGATGAAAGTATATTCAGAAGTCATGAGAAACAACAGAGTTGAGAACTCACAAGTTAGCTCAAACAGTTAAGGCTACCAGCCTACCAGCGAAAGCTCCCAAAACTTGTGTAATATGTTGGGAAATTTCATGTGAAAAGAATAAAACAAGTAGGCCTACCCATCAGTACAATTAACTTTAATACAATAATAGGTGTTACTTACAGTTAAATAAAATGTAATCCTGATTATGCAGTTCTTAATTTTCATTTGATCTCATGGTTTCCAAGTGTATGATGAACCAACGGATTTCAATCGAATACATTTGTGGTTGAAACTGAAAATAGTTACTAGTAGAATGGGAAACAATTTCACTATTGGTGTCCATTTCTCAATTTGGTTTTGGTAAAAACAATTAATAGTTGGACTTAAAATGTCAAATCAAAACTGTATTGTGTCGTGAATGTAAAAAAATATTCATGACAAATGGAAAACATTTATGTCTAAAATGAGACTAACTGTTCAAAATAAAATCAAAAAATGTGAACATTTAAGGAACAAGATAAAGTCCGTTAGTTCATCATTAATCGAGTCTAACATCTACGTCACCACAGTATATAAGTCAATGATTAAAAGTATATTAATGTGTCTCCTAGAATGGGCATTATCTGTGTCGAGTACTCAATTCATTTATCTGTGGTGCAGTGAAATACAAACTTAATATTTGTGAGTAGTTCCCTAATTAACTATATCTATAAGTTTAAGTTTATGTTGACATGAGGAAACTCGAGGGATTTTGGTTGTCTGAATTCCCCTCTCTAAATTTTGAAGTAAAGAATATCCCACAGCCTTCAAATATTTGGTAACTAAAGCATCATATGATTAATGGTAACATAGTAGACAGAAAAGCAATGAGGTCCGAATGATTAATCTGATACGAGTATTTTATTGAGTAAAGCAAAAAAAAACAAAACGAAGAACGATTGTAAACTACAGAAAATAAAAATAAAAACAAAATCACAGTATTGAAAAATATTTGTAAAAAAATTAATACTAATAACATATAGGAACAAATTATTAATAAAATATGTCTCAAGATTATGAAAAGAGAATAAAGAAAGGTCTTAATTGGTTATTATCTCAATAACGAACAAATAAACAGCGAACAAACGAGGACAAAGAAAAGAAACTATATACACATAGCCCAAATAGGAGGGCATCGAGAACAGTATATACAAACAAAAATAAAATCTTGAACAAATTAAACTAAAATGAAAGCGATCAAGAATACTTTCTCTAGAAGTTAATATTTCTGTCAATATGTCCTTCCTTCACTAACCAGAAATATTAGCCCCTAAGTGTAGTGATGGGTCGATAATTTATTTTTCATTATCGATAATTTTTTTTTTTTTTTTTTTTTTTTTGCATTAAAAAAACAAAGAATTGTAAATTAAAATTACACTTTATTGAAGTACTTGAAAATAGTTCAAAATTTAAAATAATTATATGAAATATTCATTCGACAATAAATGAAAATTTTTATTTAAAAATAAGACCTCCTTTATCTTTTGGGAATCCAACTTGTTTCTTCACACAAACAATTTACATCTTGCTGAAGAAAACATGCGTTCAGATGCAGTTGAAGCAGCTGGTACAGTTAAATATCGAAGGGCAATCAATTTTAAATATTTTATCATTGCATAATCATTCCAAAATTTGTAAACATTGGTAGCAAATGGTACCACTTCATCTGGCAAGTAATCATTAAAAATTCTCATTGCTTCTACTTTAGTTACCATGGCAGGTTTTACTGTTTAAGATTTGCTTATGTTCTTAGCATGAATAAGACTGTGTATTTTACTCCCATAAGAGCCCCTGTGTTTTTCACCATCTTTAAAAACACTTGAGAATTCCAGAAATACAATTTTTGGCAAATTTTTGAAAATGATCAAATATGCATTGGCTCTAATGGGACTGACTACATTATCCTATTTAAGGTTGTATTGAGAAGGGCGTATCTTTGTGGAAAAGTCCCAGTAAAAAAACTGAAATACATATGCAACATTTTTAAAATCGCAGCTAATTGTTTTTGACTCTCTTCAAAGTACTTTGCAAGAAGAACAGTACATAATTGTTTTTGTATAGGAAGAGTATATCTCGCATCCAATACTGAAATAAAATTCTTGAAACCTGCGTCTAGTACAATTGAAAATGGCTGATAATCTCGTATTACCATTAAGCAGCGGTCCAATAATTTCTTTCTTGAATGTGATTTCGAATAAGGTTGTATTTTTTTTTTCTAAATCTTCTTCTTAGTACTTATTTGTTTCAATTTTGCATTCGCCTAATCATTTCAAAGGATAAATAAATTAAAAATTTTTTTCAATTCTAAAAGAATAAGATAATCATTACTCACAGAAGTGACAGGTTTTTCTCCACTTTTTTGCACAATTAATTGGTATCTGGATGTGGAGGGTATAATCTGCAAATTTCCCATTTCTGTTTCTGCCACATTAACATTTACGTCTTTATCAATCTGAGCCTGATGTTGACTTGAATCAGTTGCATCTGATTTTATCAACTCAGACGTCTCAGAATCATTCGAACATGAACTTTCCAAAACTTGATTTTTCCTACATTTCTCTGTTTTACTCAGTGGGCAGGAATGGTGTAATTTCAAATTAGAATACGCATTAGTTGTATTACCCTTTGTGGAGATTTTGACGTCACACAAATTACTATTACTTGTTGTAGGATAAATTTGGGTGATGAAATCCCACACAATCGATTGTTTTGCATTCACTTTTACATATTTCCTAAAACAGTAAGATGAACTGAATAACAAGAAAATCAAGAATGTAAAAGTTAAAGAGAAGAGACCAAAAACATACAAAAAATTTGTCAAATGCAATGAAGAATCAGTCAGTGGATCAGTCGGTGTATTTGAAATTGAATTCGATGAAGATGTCGTTTTGGTACTCTTTGTTTTTTTGACAAGGGATAATTTTTTTTGAACAATCAAATTTTTTCTCTTTTTTTGTTGACGTAACTGTAGCTGCTGGATCATCCACTAATTCTTCTATTCATAAAAAGTTCCAAAATTTAAAGTGATTATGAAATAAAAATTGAACGAGCAAGAAACAGAAGAAATAATTGTGGCATTTACATTATTTTCATAACAATCTGAACACATCAGTGTTGGATAGGCTATTTTTTTCCTACAAGAAAATCTGTAAAGGGCGCCAAATTTTTCTCCTTGCAAGAGCGCCCAGTTTTGTTTTATTACAATGGCGATCCTAATGATCCCCTTAACCAAAACAATGTCTATACTGGTATAAAAAAAATAGTCATAGTCCTTGATGACGAGCTTTTTTTTTTTTTTTTAATTGTACTGGAAGTATTGAAATTTTTTTTGTTTTAAAAGCAAAGGGCGCCAAAAACTTCTCGGGGATAAGGCGCACCGGGAAACTCCCGGTAGCCCGGTGGGCTTATCCAACACTGGAACACATTTTGTTTGTTCATAAATGAATATCCTACCGGTATTCACTTTAATAATACATGAGAAGAACTACAGAGCACAGACAGAAAAACAACAAGAAGTCAAGATGATACGACGCTAAATTACAACGGATAATTATATATGGCATTGAAAGTCGAGTTGGATTCTACTTATATTGACTGAAATATAAAATTAACTTATATTAAGTGAAATAGGAAATGATAAATTAAATAAAAATTATACATCTATTTCATTATACCTGATTACTATTCAGCCAGAAACATACGCAGTTGTGTATCGGATTGTTATCGGGAAAAATGCAGCTGAAACGAACAAAATATTCACTGATTTGGAAGCTCTATAGTTGAGTTGAACGGAAGCTAAATTAGTACAGCAAAAATCTGAAACTGCGAGAGGAAGATATCTGATAATTTTCTAACTTAAGAAATATGAAGTAAGACTAAAGATTAAATAAAGAATATTTATAGAATAGTTTATTAAAAAGCAGAAAAATTTATTGAAATATTAAAACTGATTTAACATCACGTTCTAAACGAAGACTGTATCAAAATGATGTAGCATAAAATGATATTAACTTTAAATGACATAGTTAATATCACAAAAAAACTTTTTTTTGGCTATAATTAAAGCTAGATGATGGTCAATTTTAAACAAGATTGTTAAGGCCATTCCCATTATGACACAAAGATAAAATATACGCAGTTTTAAATATCGACAACTTACTTGTCCAACGGAATTTCTATTGAAATAATAACAACTAAAATCAAGTACCGGCTAGTCTACGATGAATTTTGTCCCAAAGATAGAAAATGATGCAACTTATGGTAAGTTTGGCGATTAGCACAATTAACAGCAGCAAGATTATCTAAGTAACAAAATTCAAATTGTCACGAAACAAGAATTGTCAGAACTGATCAACTGTGAACAACACCCAGTCTTTAGAATTTACTTTTTGGGTTTACTTACTTTTATGATTAGTCGATTAAAAGGCAGTTCTTATTTCTTAATTCTAAATTCTGCAATTGAAACTTTAAAGACTCAAAAATTTTTTCTCCTACCAACTTACCAAGAAGAAGACTGAAGAAGTGCGTCTGCGTAGCGTATTTTTTTAAACAAACATCTAATCACCAGCCAACAGTAATTGACAACATGACGTTTCAAATTGGCTAATCAAGAGATAGTTATATGCGAATTTTAAATTAACAAAAATAACAAAATATATTATCGAAAATTATCGATAATTTTTGATAATGCCACTTACGGATATTATCGATACTTTGACCCATAACTATAAGTGGCCTCTCCAGTTACGACTTTCAGGTACTTGGATGTGAATGAGACTCCTAGGAAGCGGTGGATTTACGCACAGGCTGACGAAGCTGCAGCTTCGGGCAGCAAATTTTTGAGTTAAAAAAAATGATACCTAAAGACAACAATACCTTACATTGCTCCTTGAGGGGAGGGGGCATGAAAATGTTTTCTTGGGGCGGAAAATTTTCCACAGCTTGGGGCGTCGAGACTTAAATCCGCCGCTGCTCCTAGGACCAATCTGTTTATATCTGGTTGAGGACTCTTATAACTAGATAGAATGTTTTGCAAAATTTAACTCCATTCCACACAATGAGTTCCATAGTTGTGGTCTCCTCTGATTTGAGGACTTTTAGTACAGACCAATCACAGCACCAAGTATTTCTGGATACTGGAACCATCTGTTGGCTTGCCAATAATATCTTTATATTCATGAAGGAGACAGGGCACCACATATCGAAACAGAGCATTTTCTCCCTACCAGCAAAGATTGTTTTGTCCAGGATCAACGATATAAAAAATACCTGGGGGAGTTTATTTTTTATTTCCCCCAATGGCATCACAGCAACTTCAGTTCCTAGTCAGAGTTCCTTGCTTTTGATTATTTTCTTCTGCAGTTGTTCGATGCAGACTGCTGGAACTGTTTCATCATCTTCGATTTTTAATCCCTCTAGAATGGTTATTACTTTCTTACCATTTATTTTTAACTTGGTATTTTAAACTTCCTTTCAAGCTAACCGATTTCCTTCGTTATTTTGGTCTTTGTTTCAATCCTCCTAAAAAAGATTTTTCATTTGGAGTTTGACATTCCCAGTTCACTTTTGGGGGCTTCATTCTCAGCCCAACCCCACGTCTGCCATCCACTCAACGCCGCATGTCAGCATGCGTTCGTCGACTGTACCGACAAACTTGGCGATCCTGCAGTCGTCCACGCTTGTAAATTTCGGCCCGTTCCTCGACAACTACCTCCCAGGCGAGGAACTTCCGGTCAACCAGCACCAGCCGGTTAAAAGTTCCACGCTGAGGCTGTCCCCCATCCTCAATCGGCAATCGCACCGGCAGGAAGTAAATTCTGCCGCAACCACCGTCTTGCCCTCCTTACAAGCCCATCCACCACGGTTACTAACAGGCCTTCCTCCGTTCAACGCCGAGAATGTGCGTCTCTGGTTGCAGCAGATTGAGAATCTTGCTCGCGCCAGTGGCAATACCAGCGAGTCTCAGCTCTACCTGGCGATCTCCGGCCACTTGCCGACCCAGGTAGCCAATGCTGTGTCAGAACTACTCTACAGTTCCGACGACTCGCTGCACACTTGGTCAAACCTCCGAAATCAAATCCAACAGGAATTTTCCCCTTCCTCCTACACCCGGATTAGAACTCTGTGGGAAAACACCCATCGTCAACCTTCCAAGAGGCCTTCAGCGTACCATCGCCGCCTCGTTACCCTAAACGAAGGAAGAGTAAATGACGATGTTCTCCGTAACCTTCTTTTCCAATCCCTCCCGGTCAATATCCGCCAAACATTGGCCATAACAAAGCCCGCAACCTCTCGACAGGCAGCGCTCGAAGCTGACGAGGCAATAGCTCTCGAGCACACCTTTCCGTCGACATCCCCTGCGACCAGCACCATCTCTGCTATCGCAACTCCCGCGGCATCCCCATTGACAGCACCAACGGCTAATTCCTCGGAACTAGCTACCATTACCCAGCTGCTTTGACAGCTCTTGGCTGGAAAACAGGTGAGTTCTGTCGACCCCCCAAAAGACCCCGCCCCGTTCCCCGAAAATAGGCGTTCGTGTTCACGCGATGCCAGGTCCAGAGACAGATCGCGCTCTCGTGACTCTAGCTCCGGTTGTTTGAAACCACGGACGACGCTACGAGTCATCGATGGTAAGAGACCGGTAAATACCCACTCTCCCTACCGTTCCCGCGATGGCTACTGTTGGTATCACCAACAGTTTGGGAGGAAATCGCGCAACTGCTCTGACCCTCCATGTTCATGGTGGGACAAACCCCAAAATCGCGACCGCCGCGATTCCAAATCCCCTACTCATTCAGGAAACGAGTAAACAAGTCAGTCAAGACAGCACTCCCACTCGTTTTTAACTCAGTCCGTCTATTCGTGGAAGATCTGCTTAGCAAGCATCACTTCCTGGTTGACACTGGCGTGGAGATATCGGCTATACCTCCAACCGCTGAAGACCGGAAATGCAACGCTAAGCTCCAAATCTACTCTGCGAACCAAACTCCAATTAGTACTTACGGAGTTAAGCTGGTGCAGGTAGATTTTGGCCTTCGCCGTGAATTCAAGTGGGCCTTCATCATCGCCATTATCGCTGATCCCATCATCGGAGCAGACTTCCTTAGTCATTACCAACTGCTTCCCAATGTCAGCGAAGGGCACCTCCTTGATAAGACCACAGGACTTGCCGTAGTAGGTAAACCTCGCCCCATCGACTATCCCCCGGAGATTTGCCTTACCATCTCCCACTCAAATGGTCAATTCCAAAAAATCCTCCACAAATTTCCCGGCGTAACCGGTAAAGAAGGCTTACACCCGAGGATTTCCCCTACCGAAGTCACCCACGATATCGAAACTGTAGGTCGACCGGTGTTTTGCCGTGCCCATCATCTACATCCCAAGAAGCTAAAGGCAGCCCGCCTTTCCTTCCAAACTATGCTCGAACGTGGTGACTGCCGACCCTCCAAAAGTGCCTGGTCATCCCCCTTGCATATGCACATGAAGCCCGACAAAACATGGCGCATTGTTGGTGACTACAGAGCACTCAACACACGAACTATCCCCAACAAGTACCCTGTCCCGAATATTATGGATTTCCACGCCAGACTAGCTGGTGCCAAATTATTCACCAAATTAGATCTCGTGCGGGCGTTTAACCAAGTCCCGATGACCGAAGAACACATCCCTAAAACAGCCATCATAACCCCCTTCGGTCTCTACGAATTTCCCTATATGCCCTTCGGACTTCGAAACACCGCCCAAACTTTCCAACGGTACATTGATGGATTGTTGCGAGACATCGACTACGCTTACGCGTACATTGATGACATCCTCATTACCGCCTCCAACCCCGATGAGCTCGAAGAACGTGTTACCGAGGTCATACGGCGTATCTACAACACTGGCCTCACTGTCAATGGTAACAAGTCCAAACATGAACGTGAAGAGGTCACCTTTCTTGGCCATCGATTCAACAGCTCAGGTATCAAACCTACCCCCGAACGTGTCCAAGCTGTACTCGATTTCCCACTTCCCAAAACCGTTCATGACCTTAGGCGCTTTCTCCGAATGGTGAATTTCTACCGGCGTACAATTAAACATTGCGCTCACATTCAGAGTAAACTCTTCGCGCTTATCCACTCCAACAAAAAACGTGACAAAACCACAATAATTTGGACTGACACTGCTGAAACCGCCTTCCGCAACCTAAAGCAGGCGTTAGCAAATGCTGCTCTTTTGGCGCATCCTGACGAGTCCAAACAACTCGTCTTGGCAACCGACACGTCTAACCACGCGATAGGGGCTACCCTCTATCAACACAGTGCCGGATCGCTAGAGCCTTTGGCATTTTTCTCCCGCAAATTATCTGACACCGAACGCCGATATCCAACATACGACCGCGAATTACTCGCTGTTTTTGCAGCAGTGAAGCACTTCCGTAACCTGGTCGAAGGGCGTGTTTTCTCCGTCTATACGGACCACAAGCCCCTCACGACTGCCCTGTTTCAGGCATGCGAGAAAGCTTCACCACGCCAGCAAAATCAACTAGAGTATATCTCGCAGTTCATAACGGATATTCGCTACATCAAAGGAGAGGACAACATAGCCGCAGATTGTTTGTCACGTATATCAATCTCCTAAATTACCTCTCCCTGTGTTGTGCCATACAATGAAATGGCCCTTTGTCAACAACACGCGTCGATACACCTCGTAAGGCACTCGACCCACTGTACTCCGGACTGTACAAAGTCCTCAACCGTACGGATAAATGGTTTGAGATCGACATACAAGGACGACACACACGTTTATCAATTGATCGCCTAAAGTCGGCCTATGTCTACACAGACATAGAAGCCAACCCAGATGACTCAACTTTCATCGATGATCTCCGGGACCGACAGTTGACTTGTCATCTGAGGTCGTCTTACCTAAAAACGACGACTCACCCCCGAATGCCTCACCCCAACCTTCAACGTCATCTTCACACATAGACGACACGCTCGATTCTTCCTCGATTGTAATTACACACGATCAAAATAAAAAATCGCCTCCCGAAGCGTTATCAAAGGAAAATACCCAATCGCACCCCATCAATCAGTCTTCTAGTCGAACAGCTGACGCTATGCTCGACGACGAACCGATTGCGATCCCCTTTCCTCACCCACACTCGTCCGAGTCGGCTCACGCAACTGACGATAAGTCAAGCGTTGTAGATGACGACGTATTACGAAAATTGTTTCGTGGCGCCACCCAGTCGCATAAATACGACGCGTCTTCCTCCTCGGAAGACGAACAGGCCCCGCCTACAAAACGAACTCGTAATAATAATGTGCAACAACAGCTGCCGCAACCACACCTTCGTTCGTGTTTACGAGACAAAAATAAACGGCAGTTACGGTCAAGAAAACGAGTGAAATTCGTGTTTTAGACACTCACTCTTCTCTTGACGTGCTTGGCTGTTATATACTCTTCATCAAATACTACACACCAGGCGCTTTTAATCATATTTCATGTAGCGTAGTAGACTGATGGAATGTCCCAAGAGCGCCTTTCTCCCAGCATTCCCGTATTATTGGAAGATGAAGAAACAGCCCTTTTAAGGGCTACACCCCCACCAACAGAGGGCGGTAACGGCGATGCACCATTGTCTCCTTGTGTAGACGACCATTGCTCCCCCTCTCCCACCTTTTCTTCCCCGACGTCACCAGCTGATGTTGACCCATCTCCTTCCTCCACAGCTACTGCCACCTTTCCACCGGTGAAGCAGACATCGCCTGCATCCTCTATGTCCGATCAAGTATCGGCGTCACCCGTGACGCTTACCTCTGTCGGACCTGCACAAGAGGATACACGCCGTACTCCTTCTCGAGTACTGCAACGGCGATCGATGCTGAGGCAGAGGGTGGAATCAGCTGCCAGGGGTCGAAGTGTATCACTTCGACAGTACCAGCCTACTCCTGGAGTGGCGGCCCTGGGCTCCAAGCTCGTACAGCGTGGCCTAGTCCGTAGCTCTCATTCTTGAGTCTTTGTCCCACTCCCCAGGAAGACCACGTACTCGTTGGAGATGCCACCTCACGCTCGGACCGCTGTACAATTAAGCAATGCGCGGATTGACACCCGCACATTCGCTGAGGTCGTACAGCGCGTTCAATCTAAGAGACCTTCGCCCGGTCCTCAACCGTCTTCCTCAGCAGGCCTCCTCTCTGGGGAATTCCCGCCGCTCAAGACGGTTCAACAAATTGAACCGCTTCCTCTTCGGAAGCGCCGAGCGCAAGCGACTGCTACGTTGCGTACCAGCGGTTTTAAACGTCCGTCTGCAGCAACAAAGCAGTCCCCCCAACCGTCGACTTCCAAAGTCGCGGAGGCACCAGTAGCCTCCCAAACAGCATCGTCAGTCCCAAAAGGCTAGTCGCCGTTACTTCGCCCTTTGGTCGCACCGATTGCCTTGGAAGAGACAGCGATGGACGTTGACCCAACTCCGACCCCAACCGTCCATCTCCCTCCAACCCCCACGTCAGTCCCTCAACGCGTACTCTCACCAGTACGTGAAGAGGTTGAACCGACAGAAAGTGCTGCCGTTGATAACAACTCCGTTATCGATTTAATGGCAACACCTTCGCCGGAGAAAGTCCCTGAGTCTCAGCCATCCACCTCTTGTGGTAAGAGTCCCCCGGCTGTTGACAAACCGACGAAGCGTCCCTGTTTGAATCGCAAGACAGGTGACCACGCCCGGTGTGAAGCTCGCGCTTGCGGTTTATCCTACATGGAACTCAAACGGGACGAAAGACGCGGCAAAACCCGGTCTCAAACCCCCGCTCCACTACCGGCTTCCATACAGGAGCCCGCCCCGTCTGTGGTACAGCCCCCTGTACTGCAACCGGTGGATCCTCCTGTATCGCAGAATCAATCACTGCAGCCGTGGGAGCAATTTACCGCCGCCGTGCTCGCAGCACACAACGCCCTGTCGCTCGCCCTAGCGACAACCCCGATGCCTCTCCCCCAAGTTGTAATGCCTCCACCCGGAATTCCCATTCCCCCGCATCTACAACATGCGGCATCGGCTTATCCTCCGGCCAGGGTTATGTCGCCTTTAATGGCGTCACCAGTAACCTACCCACCACCCCTCATGACCATTCCCACGTCTCATCCCCAGACTCCGCTCATGAGACCCCAAACTCGAGTTCACCCTTCTCCACAGCTCGAGCACCCCAAACACGTCCTTCCCGACCCACACTCCCGGCAAACTTCGGTAAGTCCAAACCGAAGAGACCTGGCGACCCTACTATGTGAACGGCATCCGTGAGCATAGTAGCAAACGCTGCGCCACACTTGACTGGCGTCATAGGTCACCGTAAGTTTCCTCGGAAACTTACTAGGAGGAGAGTGGTGTGGCGACGGGTGGTCGATGACGAACGAGTGTGTACTACACACTCGTCGACCACCTAGTGGGCCAGTGGGGTAAAACCCACGAACTACCTTTTTGTGCTCACGGCTGTACATTTCGTCTGTGCAGCTTGGTTGTTTACTGGGCTCGGCCCACACACATACATCTACGTATTACGCGCAACCGACCGGATTTGGTATTTGTGTGGTGTCGTGTGCACTTATACACACACCCACAATCTTCATTCGTTGTTTTCAATGTCAATAACACATTCTAGGTGGTCAAATTGATTTTTTATCGTAACTGCAACATCCTTGTGTACTTTGTATTGTTTGGTTAGCATCTGCGTGGTGATTATCTGGTTCTGGTACGAAGTATCTAGGTGGTTCTTTAATGACATCCAAAAATGTTCGTTTTTTCCCAAAAGTTTCACAAAAACCATTTTCAACTCTTCAGTGGCATTGGGGGTGTTGAGGGATTTCTGTTCCACCATTTCATTTAACTAGATTAAGCAGGATTTTAGATTTACATTGAACCAATCATTTCTAATTTTAATTATGTTATTTTAATATACTTACATATCAGGACTTTCTTCATTGTTGTGATGATTAAGTATAAGTAAAGTATAAGTATTGTGACAGTTAAAGTGTGATGTAAAATTCAGAAATTTTGGCCTTATTCTTCCAAATTAGGAGGAAGCAGGGGCCTCCCAGCAAATTTCCTGAGGGATGCTTGTTCCGTCATATTTAGGTAAAAAACAAATATCCGCCAACCTACATATTCCCAAACAAATAACGGTAAATATTTCCAGTGAAATATTCACTGATACCTCCAAAACATCTTACTTAACAAATATGAAGATGAATACTAAAAGTCAGCATGTTTGTTAGTACAATAAAATGAAAGTACAGTAAGTACAATATTGACTAAAGAAACCTTTTAGGCAACAAAACGAAGTGACCTAGAAATTTAGTTTAGACCAGGACTTCACTTGCCATTCTGTTGAGTTGAAGAACAGTGGTCTACTGACTTCACTCAATCAGTCTAGAAGCATGTAAGTTGAGAGTTCACCCTGGGAGAGGAAGGACACTCGTAGATAGTGTATAAGTTATGAGATAATAAGTATAAGTGTTTCATTGTGACATAATGTTAGGTGCTGCCCTCTATCTCTTGCCGAGGTGTTGTCTTATTGGCAACCGTGCATTCCTCGTTTTTCGCTTTTGGCAGTATTCTTGCCAGCTCGTTTTTTGTTTACATTCTCATACCAACAACTTGTTGAACTCGTGCCCGCCGGCGATACGTTGTTTTACGATTTGCGTTTTGCTACCTTTTGAGGTCATAATTGTATGTTGTTTTTCTCTTGCGTTTAAAGTATTAAACGTGTTTAGACGATATTTGTACCTGCCTTTAGAGGCGCGTGCTCCTGAACCTGTTCTCAGGTAATTATATCACAACGTGGCAGCAGATCACTGTATATGACAAGAGCCTCTTAAACATGTGCTGTTCCTGAATTACTGATCGGTAAAATCTTTCCGTATATTTATTTTAGAACTCGTGAAATAATAAACATGGAAGATGATCAAAACATTGATTTATCTGCATCTAACTCTGACTCTACCACGAATGATAGAGACGACAAAAATGAAAGCGATATTGTAAGTAATGATGACAATTTATATACCTTAGCCATCCGTTTGCGAAATATAAACCGTCCCAACATGCTAAAACCTGTAAACCAAAACCATAGACATAAACGTAACAATTCCACATTGTCTACATCTTATTCTGAAGCAGAATCAGTTGTGCTGCGAAGTATTAAAAGAGCGGCTACTAGTAGCACGAACGCAAAAACTAAATATAAAACTTTCGACCACGAAACAAATAAAAACAATAACGAACCCTCGTACAACGAATCCAAACCTTTATTACCAATTGATATGTTTCAGTCTAATTCCAACAATCTGCAAAATAACCCAATACAAGGTATTGAAGGATACCGTAACTTTTCCGATCAAACAAACCAAGAAATTCCCAATGTAGAACCGATGACCGAACAAGAAAAAGAAGAAATCCTCAATGAATCCCGCCGAGTAAGTACGATTGACAATAACACACAAAATTACTCTACAAATAGAGAAGAAATCTTAAAATTATTTGATCCTCTAAGTGTACCTGAAACAAAAAAACACAAAACAAATTTTTTCACAGCAACTTATAATAATAAAACAATTCTGAATTCCCCTAAATTACAAATTATCAACAGTACCGTGATGCTATTTCCGCAAACAACAAAGCCCTACAACGTGAATTTAACAAAATATTTGAACCAAATGTCCAAGAAGATTACCATGAATACCCAATTGGTCCCATTCAGCATACCGAAAGAATGGAAAATCAATTGGAAATCGAATTACAATTAAAAGTAGGTATAGAAAAATTAATTGAAAAAACCATTAAAGACAAATTAAATAAAATTAACCCTCCTTCCCAACAGATACAAGGCTTCGTCCAAGAAAACATCGAACAAATTAGGGAAAATATAAATCGTAAAGACCCAACAGCACAATTTGCAGAAATAGACGATACAACACTACCCGAAATCAAAAAACGTATTATTAAAGACCTAGTTACTGAAGCCATAGAAGACGCATTTAAAAGAATTGCCTTGAAATCGAAAACTGCCAACGACTGGAAAACATTTCACGACAGAGAAGTCAGCGAATTTGTAAAAAGATTGCCAAAGCTTGGCTTTCAACCCAAAAGGTACAAACTCTACGAACAACTTAGAACTCATTTCGACTTCAGTAGATGGAACCAAAGAATTAAAACTGATCTTGACTCTGCAAACCTTTTTCCCTGGATAAAATCAGAATTTGCGAACGTTTTAGGCATCCCCCAACACATCACGAGACAATTCAATGCAATCACGCAAACAATGATACGAAATTTGATTAATCAATCTGTACAAATACACGTAGACAGATGCACTTCGGCGTTCCAAATGTATTCTATCCTACAAAAACATTTCGGACAAGTGACCCCCAACGACTACCTTTACCTACACCAATCACTAGAAGGTCTCGAATATAATCCCTCGAGACCAGTAACTGAATTCATCGCAATTTATGAAGGGAAACATCATGACATCAAGGGACAAACCATTGGGTCCGAAGGCATGTTTAACGACTTTTTCTATATTTTGCGACTAATTCAAAAACGGAGACAACATTTCTCTGCGGAGTGTGCAATTCTTTCTTCCACTGCAGGCGTCACATATGACCATGTTTGCAAAATGATATGTGAAGCAGAAAGGTCGCAAAATAGAATTAATAGAAACCGCATTTTTCCACGAAGTTCGAACAAATCACACACAAACCAACAAAGAACTGTCAACAAACCTCAACCAAACAACAGATCACTTGAAAATCTACCCAAAAACCCTTCAAACACCCCCCACGAACAACCAACTGAAACTACCGCAAACCAAAATACAAATCAAAACATCCGTAACAGACCGGTGAGAACAGATATCTGTTTCAACTGTGGAGTCACTTCACACCGAATGAGAGACTGTCCATTACCGCCTGGACAAAAATATTGCTACAAATGTACGCTGGTAGGACATATCGGTAAAAATTGTCCGTACTATGGAGATGACAGCGAAAATCCAAGAGGCAAGGGTAAGTGGAATCAGATCACAATTAACAATTATAAAAATTATAAGGGTGATTGGCTACTTGATTTGGGTGCTACTAGACACGGGAGTAATGATATAAACCTTTTTAATAATATCAAATACTTTGAATACCCAGAAAATTTATTAGACGTAATGGGAAAATTAGTAAAAGTGCTGGGAGAAGGAAATATAAAACTAACTATTCAAAACAACATAGACCCACGAATAAAACCAACGATATTTTAAAAAAATGTCCTATATGCTCCAGAAATTAAAAATAACATTATAAGCGTAAAAATCCTTTGCAAAGACGAAAGTTTGAAAATATCCCTCACTAATGATTTTATATTTATTGACAGGCTTTCCATCAATCCCTCCTCCATGGAGATAAATAAATATTCAACCATAAAAATAAGAACTTTCTGCGACCTGTACAAAATCATAGCATCAGTGGAGAAACAATGAACAAAGAGTTTAGTAAGTAACATAACTACAAATAAAAATATAAATAATACCTCTCATATTGTAAAAACAAACGATGAAACACACGAACCAATAAACATAAATGAAAAAGCTGAAAACCAAACATATAATACAATTAACAAACAAACAAACACTTTTAGAACAAAAACAGGAAAAATAAAAACAGAAGAAACAAAACATTTAATTAACGCTGAAACAAAAAGAAAACTTGTAGAACTTGATAAACTATGGCACGTTATACTAGGACATTCGCATCAAGGAGCAATACAAAGATTAACAAATGTAATGAAAAACACCCCTGAAATTATTTGTCAAGAAAACAAATCAAACTGTAAAGTATGCGCATAATCGAAATTAACAAAGAAAACATTTGACAAAGATAGACAAAGAGCTACCAGACTTGCTAAAATTATACATGCAGATTTAATAGGACCAATCGATCCACCCACAGCATTTAAACGTAATAAATACATTCTAACCATAATTGATGACTTCTCTAGATACGCAGAAATATATGTAATGAATAAAAAATCAGAGACCTTCAACTTACTTAAAAATTTTTTTAACGAACTAAAAACAAAATTTAACAACACTACTCAATGCAGGATATTGGTGCGATGGAGGAACAGAATTTGTTAATGCCAAAGTTGACAAATTATTTTCAGATCTAGGAATAATACGAGAAACCTCTGAACCTAATACAAATCAACACAATGGTACAATTGAAAGACTGAATAGAACACTAGAAGAAAAAACACGCGCCCTACTACTTGATAGCGGATTTCCGAAAAACTTTTGGGGCATAACTATAGAAGCAGCGAAATACTTATATAACAGAACACCACACTTTGTGTTGGACTTTCTCACTCCCTATGAACTATGGAACAAAGAAAAACCTGACTTAAGCAATATAGTGCGATTTGGGAGTCTAGCCTATGTACTTAACAATGAAAAGAAAACAGGAGATAAATTTGGCCCTAACGCTACCCCCATGTTTGTCTGTGGTTACAACAAAACCGGTTACAAACTGTATGATCCTAATACACAAAAAACAATACAATCATGCAATGTAATAATACATGAAAATCAAACATACTCAAACGGAACTAAAACATCAGATGAAACAGAATTTACTTTTAATGACAAAAATAATCAAGACAAAGCAACTAACGAAATAACGTCAACCAATAATAACACCATTGGTTCAATAAACTGTATGAGAATACTGGATCCTCTAAATAAAAATGACCAAAATGAAATAATAGATGATGAATTACCCAAGACTTATAAACAGGCACTATCGTCCAATGATAGTGAAAAATGGAAAGTTGCGATAGAAAAAGAGTTTAAATCTATGAACCAACACAACATCTGGAAAGTAGTACCTAGAAGCACCGCAAAAGGGCAAAAACCCATTCCATGGAAGTGGGTTTTCACCAAAAAAGGAGATGGTACATACAAAGTTAGAACAGTTATTGTAGGAGCTCTAGACCACGATAAATACGCTCCGGTTGTATCTGCAAACACAGTTAGATGGGTCCTCTCACTGGCCAACAAACAAAATTGGTCCCTTAGACAACTCGATGTAATAACTGCCTTTCTTCACGGTGAAATTGACTATGACCTATATACACTACCACCTACAGGACTAAACATAAACTCATCAAAATTTGTACTAAAACTAAACAAATGTGCATACGGACTAGCCACTGCACCACGAATTTGGTACAATAAAATATCGAATATCTTCAACAAAATAGGATTTACATGATGTGTACATGATCCAGCACTATTTTACAAAAATAAAAACAACTCAATAACAATTGTAGCAATGTATGTAGATGATCTTCTAATTACTGGATCCAACGATCATGAAATAGAACAAACTGTACAAAAACTAAAAGAAGAAGTAGATATAAAAGACTTAGGAACACCAACAAACTTCGTTAACTTTCAAATAGAAAGCAACTGCGAAAAAAGAGAACTAATTTTACATCAAAATAACTATACAAACATAGTATTGAAAAATTATGGATACAGCGAACAATATGGTCCTAAAAACATACCTATACCCTCCTTTCAAAATTTCCCAGAAGAAGGCTTACCTCTTCCCCCATCATTCCCATTCAGACAAGCTATAGGCTCTCTTTTATACTTAGCGAACAATACTAGGCCGGATATATCCTTCGCGGTAAACTACTTAGCTAGAAATCAATCAAATCCAACACAAAGACATAAGAAATTACTAGAACATATATTCAG
Source organism: Ericerus pela (assembly GCA_011428145.1). Classification (NCBI taxonomy): domain Eukaryota; kingdom Metazoa; phylum Arthropoda; class Insecta; order Hemiptera; family Coccidae; genus Ericerus; species Ericerus pela. Next base: position 269,123 of record WOFM01000222.1, read on the forward strand.
ATACTTACAAGGCACGACAAATTACGGTCTAAAATACAAAAGTCCCAATAACGATCTACAAGCATATGTAGATGCAGACTTTGCGGCAGATACATCAAGAAAATCCACTACTGGATACATCATATTCCACTGTGGAGATCCTATCTCCTGGTCATGCCGTAGACAAACTATAACTGCGCAAAGCACTACAGAAGCTGAATTCCCTGCAGTATCTGAATCTGCAAATCACATACTATTTTTTTGCCAACTCATGAAAGAAATCATCCCAGAAAAAGTCAAACAAATAAAAATCTTCAAAGATAATCAATCGACTCGGAAACTGTTAACTAACCAATTACATCACGGAAAACTGAAATACTTAGAAACAAAACACCTAAGAGTAAAAGACCTCATTGCAGAGAACTTTCTTGAAATCGTAAACGTCTCCACCAATGATCAACTAGTGGACATACTAACAAAATCACTACCTTATGCCACTTTCAAAAGACTAATAAATTTTATCATATTTTAGTTAGATGAAAAATGTCAAACAACAACTCGCGACATCTTAACTACCAAAAATAATCAGGAGCTTGAGAATTAAACTTCATAAATATTAACAATATCTTTATTTCGATTAAATATAATTTTATAACAGTTTATAGTTTATACCTAATCTATAACCATTTTTATTTCTTCTTCTTTCATTACTGTTTTTGTTTTTTATTTTTTTAAGTGTAAGTATTCGCTGTAAAGGATGCACGCTTGGGAGGGGGGGTGTTAGGGGCTGCCCTGTATAGCAGCTATCAACACCTCTAGCCGAGGTGTTGTCTTATTGGCAACCGTGCATTGCATTGTTCGATTTTCGCTTTTGGCAGTATTCTTGTCCGCTCATTTTTTGTTTACGTTCTCATACCCACAACTTGTTGAACTCGCACCCGCCGGTGATATGTTGTTTTACAATTTGCATTTTGCTACCTTTCAAGGTCGTTATTGTATGTTGTTTTTCGCTTGAGTTTAAAGTATTAAAAGTGTTTAGATGATATTTGTACCTGTCTTTAGAGGCTCGTGCTCGTGAACCTGTTCTCGGGTAATTATATAACAACAAATAAATATATCGACTAACGAAATAAAAGAAGCAAACGAGAATTAAGTTTACTTTATTTTGTAATGCCTTTATTTTTATCTGGGCTAAAGGCATAACAGTACTAAATTTAATTTATTAATTTAAACTTTGTTGTGCTACTGCTTCGAGAACATTGAACTGGTTGGTTTTTAGTTTTTGTTCTCAACAATTGTCTGCTCCCTCCAAACCACATTGACATTGGTGAATAAGAGTGATCACCAGCGAGTTTAGATCGACAATATGATTCGATGTCTATGTTGTCTATTGAGGATAATCGAATTATCTTGGAAATGTTTACATCGGTGGAATTTGAGTTGAGTAATTTTTACATGTTATGTTTTGTTTCCAGCTATTTTTTGAATTTGTGGAAATTTTGTTGGGGGATTTTTCCATTAGGGGTTTTCAAACTATAGCTTCCATTTCCTTCTATTTTGACAATTTCATATGGAACAAATAAATTTTGGATATAACATTATTGCCATTTCTTTAAACATGATCACAATCGTCTCATTGTTCCACTGACATATCAGACACCAAATTTTGAAAGAAATTTCATACAGAAACAGGGGTTTAATTTCAACTTTGAGAATATTGAGTACCCAACTCTGTTATATGATGTGGTACATTTTCAGTATCAGAACCAAAACTTTAATGAATGTCTTTGGCCTTGATGGAAGTGGTAAATTATTTCCCTTGAAAATAACAGATGAAGAAAAAGAATTTCACTTTAATCTTTTATATTTGACCAAGCCAGAAGAGATTGAAATCAACGATGAAATCAAAATAATCATTATTGTTTTATTATAAATCTTGATATGATACTTCTTTAGAAATTAATGAAAAATCATGGTACTGTGTCCTTCTGCAAACAGTTCTCATCTTATATTTGTGGTGAGGACCAGGTAGAAAAATTAAATGTACATAAATATATTGTTGAAAGGACCTAGGACAACCAACCAGATGTACTTATGCAAATAATGGTGAAAAATTTGTGTTTAAAAATTGGCAGAACATCATACCATTTGATTGCATAGTTTTTGATGATTTTGAGACACTTAAAAAAAATTAGAAAACCTGTTATACGAGAGAAAATTGATAGGCCATTTCCAAATGTTGAAAACATTGGAGAAAAATTGTTTCAATTTGCATCAAGTAATAAAATCTTAAGTACGCATTTTCCTATTTGCTTTTCATACTATATCATAGTCCCAGAGTTCAAAGAACCTCGAGCATATACTGGTTAAGATGCTGCTAAAAAATTTATCAATGAACTTTATCATTTGAGTGCAAAGTTAGAAGAAACATTAAATTGTTATCCAAACCTACCTAATTCATTAATATGGGGCAAAGAACAAAATATTTTAACGATGGTATGCAATACTGTATTTGCTAAATTAGTTTCAAGACAGAGGACGGTGGTAATAAACATTTGCATTATTGTTATCATACTTGTGAAATTATAAAAACTATGTAGTCAAGTGGTATGATGTTCAGGTGATCTTTAAACTCAAATTTTTCACCAACATTTGCATAAGTACATCTGGCTGGTTGTAGTTTGTCCTTCTGACAATATAATTTATGTACATTTAATTTTTCAACCTGGTTGTAACCACGAAAATAACATAAGCATCTTTGGCAGAAGGACATGGTACCATGATTCTTTGTGAACTGCTTACAAAGAATCATATCCAGATTAATAATAAAAAAATAGTGACTATGTCGATACTCCAAATCTGCATTTTCATCGTTAATTTCAATCTCTTTTGGCTCGGTCAAACATAAAAGATCAAAGTGAAATTCTTTTTTTTCATCGGTTATTTTCAAGGGAAATAATTTACCTCTACCATTAAATCCAAAGACATTTATTGAAGTTTATGGGTTCTGACACTGAAAATGTACCACATTATATAGACAGAGTTGGGAACTGTATATTCTCATAGTTGAAATTGAACCGCAGTTTCTGTATGAAATTTCTTTCAAAATTGGGTGTCTGATATGTCAGTGGAATACTACGACAATTGCGATCATTTTTGACGTAATGGCTATAAATGGTATACTTGACGAAGTAATGGTGATCGATGTTTTTAACATTAACTATGCCGTGAAAATTTATCAGGTGTGCTGGTAATTCAATTAAGGAGCTAGAGGGAGTAGGGTTAAACTTGATGATGTGAATTTTCATCCAAATGACATTTTTAATGTCACCAATTTAGGTATTCTCACTCAATAGCTTCATGTTGATGAAACAGTTGTGGGTATAACTCTTCTTCAATAATGTAATTGCTTAGCTCTCACCAAACTTGGAAAATATTCTCTGTTTCGTTGATAGCCCTATCTCTATTGTGCGATACTCTTCATTATGAAAGAGCTTTCATACAATGCGTACAATTTGAACTGGATTTTAACATTTATTTTCTTATCAACTTCTTTTTTTTACTGCATGAGCTCCCAAGGAAGCTGTTAAGGTTAAGAAGTGTTCCAGCAAATACTGATAATTTTTGTCTTTGGAAATTAAAATGTGGTTCTAGTATCTTTCCTTTTAAGGCCCGGTTTGTGTTTGAATAACTCTGGATCAGTATTATCTAATGGCGATTGGTATCATTGGAAACTATTCTCATTGCATGATCCTTAGTAGTTTCATGTTGAACCAGTTTACTATCCGAATCAAACTTTCCATCACAAAAGTGACATTCCAAGTTCTAAAATTGGATCAAGAAGAAGGAAAAAAATTTTTAGCACATGGGAACACAAATTATTATATAATGCCTAGGTTAAGAAGTATAAATATTTTAGATTAGAAGATTCTGAAACTGGTTCCAATTTCCTCTTCATAGATAATGTTTGTTGTGGTTTACCTTCACTTATGATATTGATTATGATGATGATATAACTGTGTATATTAGCACAATTGAAATCAATAAATTTATCCAGTGATTAGCTAGATGTTTGGTCTTACTGCATCTTCATTTCTCTCAACATGGTCGTTTATTATCATCGAGAGATTTCTATCAATTTCCTGTGCTTCTTCCTTGGAATATTTTCTTGGAACCAGATATATCGATCCTTCATCTACAGATATCACAGGTTTCTGGTCTTTGTTCTCATTTTTGTGTTTCTTAACAAAGATTCTTTCTACATCCAATATATAGACATCCTCGAAGTTGGACTTAAAATTCCAGATTCTACTGTTGAATCTCCTTAGTCTAGATCAGTAGAATTCATTCTCTATTCTACTTGGATCAAGAGGTACTGAACAAGTGATTATTTTGTTAATCTGTCGATTTCTAAATAGCTCATCGATTAGCTCTTTCATCTTGGATATCAGAATATCTTCATCGACATCTGGACTCTATATAAATTCTACATCAAACCCTATAATGATCTTGCCTTTTTCTTTCACATTTTTTCTTATCGCTTCTATGAATGGTCCAATCCTGGTAATCTTTTCAAACCTGATTGTTCTATCCAACGGGAGATTCGATCCATTCGATAACGTAGTGTTTTTCAACTAACTTAATATCGTCAAATCCCCAAGCACTCAATACATTTTCCATTCCAGAACCACAACATGGCCACCTTCTTTAGTTTCCCTGGTTCTGGGAATTTTGGTTTTCACTTTTATATTTCCCATCCTGGGTTTGATCTCAAATATAGAGAACTGGAGGTAGCTTTGTTGACTTTGAAGCTTCTCTAGATGATGTTGTTGGTTCCTCGTGGAAGAGGCTGTTGGGTTACTCGAGTTTTGTTGAAAATTCTACAAGGTTAGTTATTTCTGATTTGTAAATTCGATCCCTATATGGCATTAGGATTTTCTTTACCAGGATAGTATATATGCTTTGTTTATCTTCACCACATTCTTGCAGACTTGTATATACATAGATTAGTAGCGTAGTCTCCAAGTGACTTGTACTTCCTCAGATCAAAGTGGCAATCTCTAATAGCTTGTACTTATGCCTGTTTTTTTTTTTTTTAGTTCTTCCAGTACACTGTCAGGAAATGATCTCTTGCTAACTAATATCCCCAACCTTGTTGATACACCGTTCCTCCTGGGAAATTCTCAAGATTCATCATTTTCTCAAACACTCGTCCCAACTGATCATCTTTTTGGTCCAGGTCTTTGACAAACTTTCAAATTTTCACATGAACTCGTCGGGCTTCTAGCATCCTTACGTTCTTCATATGCTGTCATCCTGGATGGGAGTCTCGATGTCTTCTGGAGTGGTATTATTCTAGGATTTGTGTTTGATGCTGTGTTCATTCTCCTTCTAGGTGTTAGCGATATTTCAATCTGGGAGAACAAATATGTAGGTATGTTTGTCACCTTGAGATGCTTGAAATTTTTGAGTCGTGGACTGCTTGGCTGAAAATCAGCAGGTAAAGTGTTTATTACAGTATGTGCAGTTTGTTGGGATGGATTCTCAGTCATAGAGATATTTTTGAATTTCTTCTCTAAGTTTATGAGGTGATGATGTGGGGTAATTTGAGAATACAATTATAAGTGAGTGATGGAGAACTCATTTATCATAACTACAATATCCATCGTTAGACCAAGTTATTATTAATTTGTGACTCTCATCTAGGTATATTGTAAGAACAATTGATAGATTTCAATTGTGCTAATATTTACAGTTATATCATAGTCATAATGAACATCATGAGTGATGATATTGGACAACAAACATCATCTATGAACAAAAAATTGGAACCAGTTTTACAATCTTCTAATATAAAATATTTATACTTCTTAACCCAGGCATTTATATAATAATTTGTCTTCCTATGTACTAAAAATTTTGTTTCTTCTTCTTGATCCAATTTTAGAACTTGGAATGTCACTTTTGTGTTGAAAAGTTTGATTCGGATAGTAAACTGGTTCAACATGAAACTACTAAGGATAATGCAATGAGAATAGTTTCCAATGATACCAATCGCCATTAGATAATACTGATCTAGAGTTATTCAAACACAAACCGGGCCTTAAAAGGAAAGATACTAGAACCACATTTTAATTTCCAAAGACAAAAATTATCAGTATTTGCTGGAACACTTCTTAACCTTAACAGCTTCCTTGGGAGCACATGCAGTAAAAAAAAAGAAGTTGATAAGAAAATAAATGTTAAAATCCAGTTCAAATTGTACGCATTGTATGAAGTCTTTTCATAATGAAGAGTATCGCACAATAGAGATAGGGCTATCAACGAAACAGAGAATATTTTCCAAGTTTGGTGTGAAACTAAGCAATTACATTATTGAAGAAGAGTTATACCCACAACTGTTTCATCAACATGAAGCTATTGAGTGAGAATACCTAAATTGGTGACTTAAAAATGTCATTTGGATGAAAATTCACATCATCAAGTTTAACCCTACTCCCTCTAGCTCCTTAATTGAATTACCAGCACACCTGATAAATTTTCACGGCATAGTTAATGTTAAAAACATCGATCACCATTACTTCGTCAAGTATACCATTTATAGCCATTTCTTCAAACATGATCGCAATTGTCGTAGTATTCCACTGACATATCAGACACCCAATTTTGAAAGGAATTTTATACACAAACAGGGGTTCTATTTCAACTTTGAGAATATAGTGTTCCTATTTCCATTGAACGATGTGGTCCGTTTTCAACGTCAAACCCAAGAGCTTCAATAAATGTCATTGGCCTCGATGAAAGTGGTAAATTATTTCCCTTAAAAATAACCAATGAAGAAAAAGAATTTTCATTTTGATCTTTAATATGTGACCGAGCCAGAAGAGATTGAAATTAACGATGAAAATGCAGATTTGGAGTATCGAAATAGTCATTATTGTAAGATTATTAATCTGGATATGATTCTTCGTAAGAAATTCACAAAGAATCATGTTACCATGTCCTCCTGCAAAAGGTGTTTATGTTATTTTTGCGGTTACGACCAGGTTGAAAAATTTAACGTACATAAATTATATTGTCAGAAGGACCAACTACAACCAGCCAGATGTACTTATGCAAATGATGGTGAAAAATTTGAGTTTAAAGATCACCTGAACATCATACCACTTGACTACATAGTTTTTGATGATTTTGAGACACTTTTACAAAAAAATTAGTGAACCTGTTATACGAAAGAAAATTTATGGGCCATTTCGAAATGTTGAATATATTGGAGAAAAAGAGTTTTAATTTGCATCAAGTATTAAAATCTTAAGTACACATTTCCCTATTTGCTTTTCATACCATATCGTTGGCCCAGAGTTCAAAGAACCTGCAGCATATACTGGTGAAGATGCTGCTCAAAAATTTATCACTGAACTTCATCATTACGGTGTAGAGTTAGAAGATACATTAAATGGTTATTCAGACCGACCTAATTCATTAACATGTGGCAAAGAACCTAATATTTTAACAATGCTACACAATGCTGTATTTTATCTATTAGTTTCAATACAGAGGACAATCGCAATAAACATTTGCATTATTGTTATCATGCTGGTGAAATTATAAGCGTCACGCACTCTACTTGCAATATGAAGACTCATCAACAACACTTTTCACCCGTTCTCTTTCATAATTATAGTCATCATGATTTTCACCTCATTTTTAAAGTATGTTTTGGGAAGTAGGAATTAAATGTGATTATTCGCGCTACAGAAACCTATGTTAGTTTTGGTGTGAAAATATCTAATAATTTTTCATTAAGATTTGTTGATTCGTACTGAATTCTAGCTGTAAGTCTGAAGAATTTAGTAAATTTGTGACCCGCCGATAAATTTCATCATACAAACAACGTTTTCATCAATCCTAAAGAAGCAAGTCTGGTGAAACAATAAGGTTATTCCCTTATTATTATCTAAATAATTTCAAAGTTTTAGAGGAAAAAGAATTACTGCCTCGTGTCTCATTTAAAAATTTAAAGGATGGAGAAGAGAAAAGTTAGAAAGACCACAAAGTTTATAAAAAAGTTTGGTACATATTTAAATGTAAAACTTTCAGCGACCATACACGCATTTATTGCATCATGGACACAATTATGTTACATGATGTGTTCTACTCCTTTTGTGACATATGTTTGAGAGTGCAACAACTTGATACTATCAAACTTTACTTAGTTTCGCATTTGAGCAATGAAAAAATTATCGTACTGTCGGATAGATCTATTTAGCTGTGAAAATGTTAATATGTATCTTTTCTTTGAATGCACTATCAGAGGTGGTATTTTAAACTGTAATACTAGATATGTGAAAGTGAATACTAATCAGATTCCTCAATTCTACAACCCGTCAAAACCACCATGTTCATTAGCATACATCGATTGTAATGCATTGTATTGATGGGAAATATTTCAACCACTGCCTATCACATTTTCAATATATTCCTGATAATGAATTTGAGAAATTTACTCAAGTATTTATACAATCATTGCCTGATGAAACCGAGATTGGCTACTATTTTTGCATTGATATCCATTACCATATTGAAATTCACGATACACTTAATGCACTACCAATCTTTGCACAAAAACAATGATGTGCAGGTAGTAAATTTGAGAAACTTGTTTGTAATTTAGAAGATAAAACCTTTTACCTTGTTCGGTATAGAATTTTGAAAATGTGGAATTACGTCATGGTCTACAACTAACTAAAATTCATCAAATGATTAAGTTTAAACAATTTATCTTTCTTCATTCTTTTATAGATCTATTTACAAAACATCGTGCTTCAAGTAAATCTTCTTTTAACCAGAATATGTTCGAACTTCTGAATAATGCTCTTTTTGGCAAAACAATTGAAAATCTTAGGAAAAGAAACAATTTTGAAAATGTTAATAAATATGGGAAGGTTTGATAAAATAGGTGTCCTCATCTAATATTATAAATACTGTTTATTTTCATTAGGCATTAGTAGGCATGAATATTTTTGTAACTAGTATTAAGTTAAATTTACCCGTATATCATGGTGCAAAAATTCTCAATGTCAGTAAAGTATTGATGTACAAATTCTATTATGAAAAAATTATGCTTATTTTCAATAATGTTAATTATAACCTACTTTATATGGGCACAGGTAGTCTTATTTTCACATTCACAGACCATAGCCTTGGAAAATATATACATCTCAAATATTTCGATTGCATAGAGAATAACAGGGAAAATGAACTATTCAATAAGGACAATAAAAAAGTTCCAGTTGTCTTTAACAATGAATTACCTGGAAAGAAATGACCAAATTTATCTCTCTATGTCAAAAAATGTATGACTATAACATACATAATACTGCTCAGAGAAAAGTTAAAAAAGTAAAATGCATTCTCTCAAAAATTGCAAAAAAAAACAAAAAACATTTTAAAATTATTATGATATTTTATTTTAACAAACAAAATTTATTAAAAGACAATTCTTATTCAGTGTCAAAAAACGTAAAATGAGAACAATAGAACAAGATAAAATAGCTTTAAATATAAACTATCATACCAAATGATATTATGTTGACAGAGAAAATAGAATACCTTATGGTCATTACAAACTAAAAGATTACAAAATATTCACTAATTTAAAAAATTATAGTACCATTAACTGTAATAATGATAATGTCAATGTTGATTATAGAGAGGTGGTAATAATAATAATAGGTCATAATCGTAATGGTAATAATAACAATAACAGCTATGTATATATAGCCCAGGATATCAAGTGTACACGCAATTGGGAAGTGTGAAAAGGCCTATGTATTGTGTTACAAAATAAATAAAATTGTAAGAATTTAAAAAGTAACAATGTTTCTTATTTCAAATTTGAATGAATAATTGATTCAGAAAATGAATGAAAAAAATCACATATTTACAACAAATTTGAAGGTAATAATTTTAAAGGAATTTCTTCATTAATGTCAGAACAGAAAAATCTAACAGTTACTGTTCCTTTCAACTTATCCCTTCTTTTTATTTGCTCGAGTAGGTATGTATCAGGGAAGTTGGTTTTTTTGTAATTCCTCAATATAAAATTTACAAGCAATTTTTCCATTTCCATCTTTGAGTACTTATGTAGGTGGAGTATCCAAATAAATATTTTAACTTTAAAATTTTCAGTAGTTCAATTTGCAGTATATCCTTTTGCAAAAACACTTTTTTTTTGGTATTCTCACACAATCTCCCACATTAAATTTAATCCTCTGAAGTCTTCATTCATATTTATACTTTTTCATTAAAAATGAAAAAATTGCTTGCTCATCTTCTCTTGTTTTAACATCTATTGGTCTAATATTAATCTTTTGATGAGTACTATTCTTATATTGATTAGTTATATTTGGAAATTTCAACCCTATCTGCAAAAAATGTTTTATAAATTTCCAAAAAAAATTTCCTTTCAGAATTTGTATTACTCCCACATTACTTTCTTTTAGGGAGGAATAAATGTTGAAAAATTTTTTTAAGGTGTTGATTGTATAAAGATTTGCATAAAGAATTTCTGAATTCTTTTCCTTCATTGGAATGCGTGTTGCGAGGTGTGTCATAAGGGGACACACGGATAATATTGGCCAATGCATCTCTTATGTAAGTTGCAATCTTCTTTTCAAGTGGACACATCCATTAAAAATTTGAAAAAATATCAATAACAGGTAAGAGCGAATATCCTTTATTCTCCTTTAACAATTTAGTAAAATCTATCAAATCTATTTTCCAAGTATCCCCTATTCCTTCAAGAAGAACACGACATCTTGGAAATAATTGACGAGCAGGACTATGTAAATTGTAGGCTGTTTGCTCCATTGAGGATACAAACTCTTATTTTCTATTTAATTTTTCTTATTTGTAATTTCACTATTAACATTATCCACTAAATTACTAAACAAATAATTATTATTATTTGTTTAGTGATTTGCTGGATAGTATTAATAGTGAAATTACAAAAGAAGAAAAATTAAATAGAAAATAAGAGTTCATGTCCTCAATGGAGGAGCAAACAGCCTACAATTTACATAGTCCTGCTCGTCAATTATTTCCAAGATGTCGTGTTCTTCTTGAAGGAATAGGAGATACTTGGAAATTAGATTTGATAGATTTTACTAAATTGTTAAAGGAGAATAAAGGATATTAGCACGTCTTAGCTGTTATTGATATTTTTTCAAATTTTTAATGGATGCGTCCACTTAAAAAGAAGATTGCAACTTACATAAAAGATGCATTGGACAAAATTATAAGAATGTCCCCTTATGGCACACCTCGCAACACGCATTCCAATAAAGGAAAAGAATTCAGAAATTCTTTATGCAAATCTTTATACAATCAACACCTTATAAAATTTTTCAACATTTATTCCACCCTAAAAGACAGTAATGTGGAGCGGGTAATACAAACTCTGAAAGGAAATGTTTTTTGGAAATTTATAAAACATTTTTCGCAGATAGGGTTGAAATTTCCACAAAATATTACTAATCAATACAAGAATAGTACTCATCAAAAGATTAATATTAGACCAATAGATGTTAAAACAAGAGAAGATGAGCAAGCAATTTTTTCATTTTTAATGAAAAAGTATAAATATGAATGAAGTCTTCAGAGGATTAAATTTAATGTGGGAGATTGTGTGAGAATACCTAAATACAAGTGTTTTTACAAAAATATATACTGCAAACTGAACTACTGAAAATTTTAAAGTTAAAAATATTTATTTGGATACTCCACCTACATAAGTACTCGAAGATGGAAATGGACAAATTGCTTGGAAATTTTATGGTGAAGAATTACAAAAAAACCAACTTCCCTGATACATACCTACTTGAGCAAATAAAAAGAAGGGATAAGTTGAAAGGAACAGTAACTGTTAGATTTTTCTGTTCTCACATTAATGAAGAAATTCCTTCAAAATTATTACCTTCAAATTTGTTGTAAATATGTGATTTTTTTCATTCATTTTCTGAATCAATTATTCATTCAAATTTGAAATAAGAAACATTGTTACTTTTTAAATTCTTACAATTTTATTTATTTTGTAACACAATACATAGGAATTATCACGCTTCCCAATTGGTGTACACTTTATATCCTCGGCTATACATATATAGGTGTTATGGTTATTATCACCATTACAATTATTACCTATTATTATTATTACCACCTCTCTACAGTCAACATTGACATTATCATTATTACAGTCAATGGTACTATAGTTTTCTAAATTAGTCCATATTTCATAATCCTTTTGTTTGTAATGACCATAAGCTATACTATTTTCTCTGTCAACAAGATAACACTTGGTATGATCATTAATATTTAAAGCTATTTATCTTGTTCTATTGTTCTTATTTTAAGTTTTTCAACAATTAATAAGATTTGTATTTTATTAAATTTTGCTCGTACAAACAAAGTATCATGACAATTTTAAAATTATTGTTTTTTTTTTACAGATGTTTAGAGAATGCCTTTTTCTTTTTTATCTGCACTCTAAGCAGTATTGTGTACTTTATAAGCCTAAATTGTTAGACACAGAAAGATAAATTCAGTCATTTTCCCTCCAAGTAATGTATCCCTAAAGGCACTAGGAACTTTTTTACTGTCCTCATGGAATAGTTCATGTTCCCTATTATACCCTGAGCAATATAAATATTTGGGATGTGCTTTAATATATATTCAAAGGCAATGGTTTGTGAATGTGAAAATAAAACTATCTGAGTCCATATAAACTAGGTCATAATTAACAATATTAAAAATAACCGGCATTTTTTCATAATAGAATTTGGACATCAATACTTTACTAACATCGAGAATTGTTTCACCAAGATATATGGGTAGGTAAATTTAACTTAATACTAGTTACAAATCGATTAATGCCTACTAATTCCTCATGAAAATAAACAGTATCATTAATATTAGATGAGGACACCAATTTATCGAAACTTCGCATATTATTGGCAAGTTCAACATTTTTTTATTTCCTAACATTTTCAATTGTTTTCCCAGAAATAGCATTATTCAGAATTTTGAACACATTCTTGTCAAAAGAATACTTACTTGAAAAACGATGTTTCGTATTTAGATCTATGTATGAAAGAAGAATGGAAAATTGTTTAAATTTAATAATTTGATGAATTTAAGTTACTTAAAGACCATGACGTAAACCCACTTTTATCATTCTATAATGAACATGGTAAAAGGTCTTGTCTTCTAAACTACAAACAAGTTTTTCGAATTTACCTCTTGCACAATTTTCTTTTTCTGCAAAAAATGATAGTGATTATGTGCATCATAAATTTAAAAAGGGTAATGGATATCAATGCAAAAATAGTAGCCAATCTTGGTTTCATCGGGCTATAATTATACAAATACTGATGTAAATTTCTCAAACTCATTATCAGGAATACACTGAAAATCTAATAGGTAGTGGTTGAAATATTTCCCACCAATACATTGAATTATCATCCAAATATGCTAATGAGCATGGTTTCGATGGGTAGTAAAATTAGGAATTTGAATTAACATATCTTAGTGAAAATGTACTACATATTTTCACACAAAAACTAACATAGGTTACTGTGGTGTGAGAAATCACATTTAATTCGCATTTCACAAAACATACTGAAAGAATGACGTGAAAATCATGATGATTAACATTATGAAAGAAGAAGGGTAGATATAGTGTTGTCATGAGTCTTCATATTGCAAGTAGACTGTGTGACGCCCATAATTTCACCAGCATGATAACAATAATGCAAATGTTTATTGCCATTGTCCTCTTTATTGAAACTAATAATAAAAATACAGCATTGTGTAGCATTGTTAACATATTAGGTTCTTTGCCCCATTTTTAATGAATTAGGTAGGTCTGAATAACCATTTAATGTATCTTCTAACTCTGCCCCCAAATGATAAAGTTCACTGATAAATTTTTGAGCAGCATTTTAACCAGTATATGCTGGAGGTTCTTTGGACTCTGGGACAATGATATAGTATGAAAAGCAAATAGGGAAATGTGTACTTAAGATTTTAATACTAGATGCAAATTAAAACTATTTTTCTCCAATGTTTTCAACATTTGAAAATGGCCCATCAATTCTCTCTCGTATAACAGGTTCACTAATTTTTTGTAAAAGTGTCTCAAAATCATCATAAACTAAGTAATCAAGTTGTATGCTGTTTTCGTGATTTTTAAACGCAAATTTTTCACCATCATTTGCATACGTACATCTGGCTGGTTGAAGTTGGTCCTTCTCACAATATAATTTATGTACATTTAATTTTTCAACCTGGTCGTAACCACAAAAATAACATAAGCATCTTTGGCAGAAGGACATGGTACCATGATTCTTTGTGAACTGCTTACAAAGAATCATATCCAGATTAATAATAAAAAAATAGAGACTATGTCGATACTCCAAATCTGCATTTTCATCGTTAATTTCAATCTCTTTTGGCTCGGTCAAACATAAAAGATCAAAGTGAAATTCTTTTTTTTCATCGGTTATTTTCAAGGGAAATAATTTACCTCTTCCATTAACTCCAAAGACATTTATTGAAGTTTATGGGTTCTGACACTGAAAATGTACCACATTATATAGACAGAGTTGGGAACTGTATATTCTCATAGTTGAAATTGAACCGCAGTTTCTGTATGAAATTTCTTTCAAAATTGGGTGTCTGATATGTCAGTGGAATACTACGACAATTGCGATCATTTTTGACGTAATGGCTATAAATGCTATACTTGATGAAGCAGTTATGGTCATTGATGTTTTCAACATTGATAATGCCGTGAAAATTTTTCAGGTGTGCTGGTAATTCAATTAAGGAACTAGAGGGAATAGGGTTAAACTTGTTGATGTGAATTTTCATCCATATGACATTTTTATGTCGCCAATTTGACTTTTCTAACTCAATTGCTTCATGTTGATGAAACAGTTGTGGGTATAACTCTTCTTCAATAATTTAATTGCTTAGCCTCTCACCAAACTTGGAAAATATTCTCTGTTCCGTTGATAGCCCTATCTCTATTGTGCGATACTCTTCATTATAAAGAGGCTTTTCATACAATGGGTACAATTTCAACTGGATTTTAACATTAATTTCCTTTCAACTTCTTTTTTTTCTGCATGTGCTACCAAGGAAGCTGTTGAGGTTAAGAAGTGTTCCAGCAAATACTGATAATTTTTGTCTTTGGAAATTAAAATGTGGTTCTAGTATCTTTCCTTTTAAGGCCCGGTTTGTGTTTGAATAACTCTGGATCAGTATTATCTAATGGCGATTGGTATCATTGGAAACTATTCTCATTGCATGATCCTTAGTAGTTTCATGTTGAACCAGTTTACTATCCGAATCAAACTTTCCATCACAAAAGTGACATTCCAAGTTCTAAAATTGGATCAAGAAGAAGGAAAAAAATTTTTAGCACATGGGAACAAAAATTATTATATAATGCATAGGTTAAGAAGTATAAATATTTTAGATTAGAAGATTCTGAAACTGGTTCCAATTTCCTCTTCATAGATAATGTTTGTTGTGGTTTACCTTCACTCATGATATTGATTATGATGATGATATAACTGTGTATATTAGCACAATTGAAATCAATAAATTTATCCAGTGATTAGCTAGATGTTTGGTCTTACTGCATCTTCATTTCTCTCAACATGGTCGTTTATTATCATCGAGAGATTTCTATCAATTTCCTGTGCTTCTTCCTTGGAATATTTTCTTGGAACCAGATATATCGATCCTTCATCTACAGATATCACAGGTTTCTGGTCTTTGTTCTCATTTTTGTGTTTCTTAACAAAGATTCTTTCTACATCCAATATATAGACATCCTCGAAGTTGGACTTAAAATTCCAGATTCTACTGTTGAATCTCCTTAGTCTAGATCAGTAGAATTCATTCTCTATTCTACTTGGATCAAGAGGTACTGAACAAGTGATTATTTTGTTAATCTGTCGATTTCTAAATAGCTCATCGATTAGCTCTTTCATCTTGGATATCAGAATATCTTCATCGACATCTGGACTCTATATAAATTCTACATCAAACCCTATAATGATCTTGCCTTTTTCTTTCACATTTTTTCTTATCGCTTCTATGAATGGTCCAATCCTGGTAATCTTTTCAAACCTGATTGTTCTATCTAACGGGAGATTCGATCCATTCGATAACGTAGTGTTTTTCAACTAACTTAATATCGTCAAATCCCCAAGCACTCAATACATTTTCCATTCCAGAACCACAACATGGCCACCTTCTTTAGTTTCCCTGGTTCTGGGAATTTTGGTTTTCACTTTTATATTTCCCATCCTGGGTTTGATCTCAAATATAGAGAACTGGAGGTAGCTTTGTTGACTTTGAAGCTTCTCTAGATGATGTTGTTGGTTCCTCGTGGAAGAGGCTGTTGGGTTACTCGAGTTTTGTTGAAAATTCTACAAGGTTAGTTATTTCTGATTTGTCAATTCGATCCCTATATGGCATTAGGATTTTCTTTACCAGGATAGTATATATGCTTTGTTTATCTTCACCACATTCTTGCAGACTTGTATATACATAGATTAGTAGCGTAGTCTCCAAGTGACTTGTACTTCCTCAGATCAAAGTGGCAATCTCTAATAGCTTGTACTTATGCCTGTTTTTTTTTTTTTTTAGTTCTTCCAGTACACTGTCAGGAAATGATCTCTTGCTAACTAATATCCCCAACCTTGTTGATACACCGTTCCTCCTGGGAAATTCTCAAGATTCATCATTTTCTCAAACACTCATCCCAACTGATCATCTTTTTGGTCCAGGTCTTTGACAAACTTTCAAATTTTCACATGAACTCGTCGGGCTTCTAGCATCCTTACGTTCTTCATATGCTGTCATCCTGGATGGGAGTCTCGATGTCTTCTGGAGTGGTATTATTCTAGGATTTGTGTTTGATGCTGTGTTCATTCTCCTTCTAGGTGTTAGCGATATTTCAATCTGGGAGAACAAATATGTAGGTATGTTTGTCACCTTGAGATGCTTGAAATTTTTGAGTCGTGGACTGCTTGGCTGAAAATCAGCAGATAAAGTGTTTATTACAGTATGTGCAGTTTGTTGGGATGGATTCTCAGTCATAGAGATATTTTTGAATTTCTTCTCTAAGTTTATGAGGTGATGATGTGGGGTAATTTGAGAATACAATTATAAGTGAGTGATGGAGAACTCATTTATCATAACTACAATATCCATCGTTAGACCAAGTTATTATTAATTTGTGACTCTCATCTAGGTATATTGTAAGAACAATTGATAGATTTCAATTGTGCTAATATTTACAGTTATATCATAGTCATAATGAACATCATGAGTGATGATATTGGACAACAAACATCATCTATGAACAAAAAATTGGAACCAGTTTTACAATCTTCTAATATAAAATATTTATACTTCTTAACCCAGGCATTTATATAATAATTTGTCTTCCTATGTACTAAAAATTTTGTTTCTTCTTCTTGATCCAATTTTAGAACTTGGAATGTCACTTTTGTGTTAAAAAGTTTGATTCGGATAGTAAACTGGTTCAACATGAAACTACTAAGGATAATGCAATGAGAATAGTTTCCAATGATACCAATCGCCATTAGATAATACTGATCTAGAGTTATTCAAACACAAACCGGGCCTTAAAAGGAAAGATACTAGAACCACATTTTAATTTCCAAAGACAAAAATTATCAGTATTTGCTGGAACACTTCTTAACCTTAACAGCTTCCTTGGTAGCACATGCAGTAAAAAAAAAGAAGTTGATAAGAAAATAAATGTTAAAATCCAGTTCAAATTGTACGCACTGTATGAAGTCTTTTCATAATGAAGAGTATCGCACAATAGAGATAGGGCTATCAACGAAACAGAGAATATTTTCCAAGTTTGGCGTGAAACTAAGCAATTACATTATTGAAGAAGAGTTATACCCACAACTGTTTCATCAACATGAAGCTATTGAGTGAGAATACCTAAATTGGTGACTTAAAAATGTCATTTGGATGAAAATTCACATCATCAAGTTTAACCCTACTCCCTCTAGCTCCTTAATTGAATTACCAGCACACCTGATAAATTTTCACGGCATAGTTAATGTTAAAAACATCGATCACCATTACTTCGTCAAGTATAGCATTTATAGCCATTTCTTCAAACATGATCGCAATTGTCGTAGTATTCCACTGACATATCAGACACCCAATTTTGAAAGGAATTTTATACACAAACAGGGGTTCTATTTCAACTTTGAGAATATAGTGTTCCTATTTCCATTGAACGATGTGGTCCGTTTTCAACGTCAAACCCAAGAGCTTCAATAAATGTCATTGGCCTCGATGGAAGTGGTAAATTATTTCCCTTAAAAATAACCAATGAAGAAAAAGAATTTTCATTTTGATCTTTAATATGTGACCGAGCCAGAAGAGATTGAAATTAACGATGAAAATGCAGATTTGGAGTATCGAAATAGTCATTATTGTAAGATTATTAATCTGGATATGATTCTTCGTAAGAAATTCACAAAGAATCATGTTACCATGTCCTCCTGCAAAAGGTGTTTATGTTATTTTTGCGGTTACGACCAGGTTGAAAAATTTAACGTACATAAATTATATTGTCAGAAGGACCAACTACAACCAGCCAGATGTACTTATGCAAATGATGGTGAAAAATTTGAGTTTAAAGATCACCTGAACATCATACCACTTGACTACATAGTTTTTGATGATTTTGAGACACTTTTACAAAAAAATTAGTGAACCTGTTATACGAAAGAAAATTTATGGGCCATTTCGAAATGTTGAATATATTGGAGAAAAAGAGTTTTAATTTGCATCAAGTATTAAAATCTTAAGTACACATTTCCCTATTTGCTTTTCATACCATATCGTTGGCCCAGAGTTCAAAGAACCTGCAGCATATACTGGTGAAGATGCTGCTCAAAAATTTATCACTGAACTTCATCATTACGGTGTAGAGTTAGAAGATACATTAAATGGTTATTCAGACCGACCTAATTCATTAACATGTGGCAAAGAACCTAATATTTTAACAATGCTACACAATGCTGTATTTTATCTATTAGTTTCAATACAGAGGACAATCGCAATAAACATTTGCATTATTGTTATCATGCTGGTGAAATTATAAGCGTCACGCACTCTACTTGCAATATGAAGACTCATCAACAACACTTTTTACCCGTTCTCTTTCATAATTATAGTCATCATGATTTTCTCCTCATTTTTAAAGTATGTTTTGGGAAGTAGGAATTAAATGTGATTATTCGCGCTACAGAAACCTATGTTAGTTTTGGTGTGAAAATATCTAATAATTTTTCATTAAGATTTGTTGATTCGTACTGAATTCTAGCTGTAAGTCTGAAGAATTTAGTAAATTTGTGACCCGCCGATAAATTTCATCATACAAACAACGTTTTCATCAATCCTAAAGAAGCAAGTCTGGTGAAACAATAAGGGTTATTCCCTTATTATTATCTAAATAATTTCAAAGTTTTAGAGGAAAAAGAATTACTAAGCGTCACGCACTCTACTTGCAATATGAAGACTCATCAACAACACTTTTCACCCGTTCTCTTTCATAATTATAGTCATCATGATTTTCACCTCATTTTTAAAGTATGTTTTGGGAAGTAGGAATTAAATGTGATTATTCGCGCTACAGAAACCTATGTTAGTTTTGGTGTGAAAATATCTAATAATTTTTCATTAAGATTTGTCGATTTGTACTGAATTCTAGCTGTAAGTCTGAAGAATTTAGTAAATTTGTGACCCGCCGATAAATTTCATCATACAAACAACGTTTTCATCAATCCTAAAGAAGCAAGTCTGGTGAAACAATAAGGGTTATTCCCTTATTATTATCTAAATAATTTCAAAGTTTTAGAGGAAAAAGAATTACTGCCTCGTGTCTCATTTAAAAATTTAAAGGATGGAGAAGAGAAAAGTTAGAAAGACCACAAAGTTTATAAAAAAGTTTGGAACATATTTAAATGTAAAACTTTCAGCGACCATACACGCATTTATTGCATCATGGACACAATTATGTTACATGATGTGTTCTACTCCTTTTGTGACATATGTTTGAGAGTGCAACAACTTGATCCTATCAAACTTTACTTAGTTTCGCATTTGAGCAATGAAAAAATTATCGTACTGTCGGATAGATCTATTTAGCTGTGAAAATGTTAATATGTATCTTTTCTTTGAATGCACTATCAAAGGTGGTATTTTAAACTGTAATACTAGATATGTGAAAGTGAATACTAATCAGATTCCTCAATTCTACAACCCATCAAAACCACCATGTTCATTAGCATACATCGATTGTAATGCATTGTATTGATGGGAAATATTTCAACCACTGCCTATCACATTTTCAATATATTCCTGATAATGATTTGAGAAATTTACTCAAGTATTTATACAATCATTGCCTGATGAAACCGAGATTGGCTACTATTTTTGCATTGATATCCATTACCATATTGAAATTCACGATACACTTAATGCACTACCAATCTTTGCACAAAAACAATGATGTGCAGGTAGTAAATTTGAGAAACTTGTTTGTAATTTAGAAGATAAAACCTTTTACCTTGTTCGGTATAGAATTTTGAAAATGTGGAATTACGTCATGGTCTACAACTAACTAAAATTCATCAAATGATTAAGTTTAAACAATTTATCTTTCTTCATTCTTTTATAGATCTATTTACAAAACATCGTGCTTCAAGTAAATCTTCTTTTAACCAGAATATGTTCGAACTTCTGAATAATGCTCTTTATGGTAAAACAATTGAAAATCTTAGGAAAAGAAACAATTTTGAAAATGTTAATAAATATGGGAAGGTTTGATAAAATAGGTGTCCTCATCTAATATTATTGATACTGTTTATTTTCATTAGGCATTAGTAGGCATGAATCTTTTTGTAACTAGTATTAAGTTAAATTTACCCGTATATCATGATGCAAAAATTCTCAATGTCAGTAAAGTATTGATGTACAAATTCTATTATGAAAAAATTATGCTTATTTTCAATAATGTTAATTATAACCTACTTTATATGGGCACAGGTAGTCTTATTTTCACATTCACAGACCATAGCCTTGGAAAATATATACATCTCAAATATTTCGATTGCATAGAGAATAACAGGGAAAATGAACTATTCAATAAGGACAATAAAAAAGTTCCAGTTGTCTTTAACAATGAATTACCTGGAAAGAAATGACCAAATTTATCTCTCTATGTCAAAAAATGTATGACTATAACATACATAATACTGCTCAGAGAAAAGTTAAAAAAGTAAAATGCATTCTCTCAAAAATTGCAAAAAAAAAAACACAAACATTTTAAAATTATTATGATATTTTATTTTAACAAACAAAATTTATTAAAAAACAATTCTTATTCAGTGTCAAAAAACGTAAAATGAGAACAATAGAACAAGATAAAATAGCTTTAAATATAAACTATCATACCAAATGATATTATGTTGACAGAGAAAATAGAATACCTTATGGTCATTACAAACTAAAAGATTACAAAATATTCACTAATTTAAAAAATTATAGTACCATTAACTGTAATAATGATAATGTCAATGTTGATTATAGAGAGGTGGTAATAATAATAATAGGTCATAATCGTAATGGTAATAATAACCAAAACAGCTATGTATATATAGCCGAGGATATCAAGTGTACACGCAATTGGGAAGTGTGAAAAGGCCTATGTATTGTGTTACAAAATAAATAAAATTGTAAGAATTTAAAAAGTAACAATGTTTCTTATTTCAAATTTGAATGAATAATTGATTCAGAAAATGAATGAAAAAAATCACATATTTACAACAAATTTAAAGGTAATAATTTTAAAGGAATTTCTTCATTAATGTCAGAACAGAAAAATCTAACAGTTACTGTTCCTTTCAACTTATCCCTTCTTTTTATTTGCTCGAGTAGGTATGTATCAGGGAAGTTGGTTTTTTTGTAATTCCTCAATATAAAATTTACAAGCAATTTTTCCATTTCCATCTTCGGGTACTTATGTAGGTGGAGTATCCAAATAAATATTTTAACTTTAAAATTTTCAGTAGTTCAATTTGCAGTATATCCTTTTGCAAAAACACTTTTTTTTGGTATTCTCACACAATCTCCCACATTAAATTTAATCCTCTGAAGTCTTCATTCATATTTATACTTTTTCATTAAAAATGAAAAAATTGCTTGCTCATCTTCTCTTGTTTTAACATCTATTTGTCTAATATTAATCTTTTGATGAGTACTATTCTTATATTGATTAGTTATATTTGGAAATTTCAACCCTATCTGCAAAAAATGTTTTATAAATTTCCAAAAAACATTTCCTTTCAGAATTTGTATTACTCGCTCCACATTACTGTCTTTTAGGGAGGAATAAATGTTGAAAAATTTTATAAGGTGTTGATTGTATAAAGATTTGCATAAAGAATTTCTGAATTCTTTTCCTTCATTGGAATGCGTGTTGCGAGGTGTGTCATAAGGGGACACTCGGATAATATTGGCCAATGCATCTCTTATGTAAGTTGCAATCTTCTTTTCAAGTGGACACATCCATTAAAAATTTGAAAAAATATCAATAACAGGTAAGAGCGAATATCCTTTATTCTCCTTTAACAATTTAGTAAAATCTATCAAATCTATTTTCCAAGTATCCCCTATTCCTTCAAGAAGAACACGACATCTTGGAAATAATTGACGAGCAGGACTATGTAAATTGTAGGCTGTTTGCTCCATTGAGGATACAAACTCTTATTTTCTATTTAATTTTTCTTATTTGTAATTTCACTATTAACATTATCCACTAAATTACTAAACAAATAATTATAATTATTAATTTAATTAAACCATCTAGAGAACTCACTTTTCCAAGAACATCTAGGATAAGTAAAAAAAAAAAAAAAATCCAAAGAAATTTCAGAGTATTGAAAAATTTTAAAGTGTAGAAAAATTTTCAATTTAAACAGCTAAGATATCAGTCAAATGGGGGTAGGCAATGAAAACACGTAGCTCAAACATGACCTTGAATGATAATAGAGCTACATATTTTCATTATCTACCCCCTGGTCTGATATCTTAGATGCTGAACATTAAAATTTTTCTTGACTGAAAATTTTTCTACAAATTGAAATTTTTCAATACTCTGAAATTTCTTTGGATTTTTTTTTTTTTTGACTTGTCCAAGACTGTCTTGGAAAAGAGAGTTCTCTAGAGGGTTTAATTAAATTAATAATTATAATTATTTTTTTAGTGATTTGCTGGATAGTATTAATAGTGAAATTACAAAAGAAGAAAAATTAAATAGAAAATAAGAGTTTATGTCCTCAATGGAGCAAACAGCCTACAATTTACATAGTCCTGCTCGTCAATTATTTCCAAGATGTCGTGTTCTTCTTGAAGGAATAGGAGATACTTGGAAAATAGATTTGATGGATTTTAATAAATTGTTAAAGGAGAATAAAGGATATTCGCACGTCTTAGCTGTTATTGATATTTTTTCAAATTTTTAATGGATGCGTCCACTTAAAAAGATGATTGCAACTTACATAAGAGATGCATTGGCCAATATTATCCGAATGTCCCCTTATGGCACACCTCGCAACACGCATTCCAATAAAGGAAAAGAATTCAGAAATTCTTTATGCAAATTTTTATACAATCAACACCTTATAAAATTTTTCAACATTTATTCCACCCTAAAAGACAGTAACCTGGAGCGGGTAATACAAACTCTGAAAGGAAATGTTTTTTGGAAATTTATAAAACATTATTCGCAGATAGGGTTGAAATTTCCACAAAATATTACTAATCAATACAAGAATAGTACTCATCAAAAGATTAATATTAGACCAATAGATGTTAAAACAAGAGAAGATGAGCAAGCAATTTTTTCATTTTTAATGAAAAAGTATAAATATGAATGAAGTCTTCAGAGGATTAAATTTAATGTGGGAGATTGTGTGAGAATACCTAAATACAAGTGTTTTTACAAAAAGATATACTGCAAACTGAACTACTGAAAATTTTAAAGTTAAAAATATTTATTTGGATACTCCACCTACATATGTACTCGAAGATGGAAATGGACAAATTGCTTGGAAATTTTATGGTGAGGAATTACAAAAAAACCAACTTCCCTGATACATACCTACTTGAGCAAATAAAAAGAAGGGATAAGTTGAAAGGAACAGTAACTGTTAGATTTTTCTGTTCTGACATTAATGAAGAAATTCCTTCAAAATTATTACCTTCAAATTTGATGTAAATATGTGATTTTTTTCATTCATTTTCTGAATCAATTATTCATTCAAATTTGAAATAAGAAACATTGTTACTTTTTAAATTCTTAAAATTTTATTTATTTTGTAACACAATACATAGGAATTATCACGCTTCCCAATTGCGTGTACACTTTATATCCTCGGCTATACATATATAGGTGTTATGGTTATTATCACCATTACAATTATTACTTATTATTATTATTACCACCTCTCTGCAGTCAACATTGACATTATCATTATTACAGTCAATGGTACTATAGTTTTCTAAATTAGTCCATATTTCATAATCCTTTTGTTTGTAATGACCATAAGCTATACTATTTTCTCTGTCAACAAGATAACACTTGGTATGATCATTAATATTTAAAGCTATTTATCTTGTTCTATTGTTCTTATTTCAAGTTTTTTAACAATTAATGAGATTTGTATTTTATTAAATTTTGCTCATACAAACAAAGTATCATGACAATTTTTAAATTATTGTTTTTTTTTACAGATGTTTAGAGAATGCCTTTTTCTTTTTTATCTGCACTCTGAGCAGTATTGTGTACTTTATAAGCCTAAATTGTTAGACACAGAAAGATAAATTCAGTCATTTTCCCTCCAAGTAATGTATCCCTAAAGGCACTAGGAACTTTTTTACTGTCCTCATGGAATAGTTCATGTTCCCTATTATACCCTGAGCAATATAAATATTTGGGATGTGCTTTAATATATATTCAAAGGCAATGGTTTGTGAATGTGAAAATAAAACTATCTGAGTCCATATAAACTAGGTCATAATTAACAATATTAAAAATAACCGGCATTTTTTCATAATAGAATTTGGACATCAATACTTTACTAACATCGAGAATTGTTTCACCAAGATATATGGGTAGGTAAATTTAACATAATACTAGTTACAAATCGATTAATGCCTACTAATTCCTCATGAAAATAAACAGTATCATTAATATTAGATGAGGACACCAATTTATCGAAACTTCGCATATTATTGGCAAGTTCAAAATTTTTTTATTTCCTAACATTTTCAATTGTTTTCCCAGAAATAGCATTATTCAGAATTTTGAACACATTCTTGTCAAAAGAATACTTACTTGAAAAACGATGTTTCGTATTTAGATCTATGTATGAAAGAAGAATGGAAAATTGTTTAAATTTAATAATTTGATGAATTTAAGTTACTTAAAGACCATGACGTAAACCCACTTTTATCATTCTATAATGAACATGGTAAAAGGTCTTGTCTTCTAAACTACAAACAAGTTTTTCAAATTTACCACTTGCACAATTTTCTTTTTCTGCAAAAAATGATAGTGATTATGTGCATCATAAATTTAAAAAGGTTAATGGATATCAATGCAAAAATAGTAGCCAATCTTGGTTTCATCGGGCTATAATTATACAAATACTGATGTAAATTTCTCAAACTCATTATCAGGAATATACTGAAAATCTAATAGGTAGTGGTTGAAATATTTCCCACCAATACATTGAATTATCATCCAAATATGCTAATGAGCATGGTTTCGATGGGTAGTAAAATTAGGAATTTGAATTAACATATCTTAGTGAAAATGTACTACATATTTTCACACAAAAACTAACATAGGTTACTGTGGTGTGAGAAATCACATTTAATTCGCATTTCACAAAACATACTGAAAGAATGACGTGAAAATCATGATGATTAACATTATGAAAGAAGAAGGGTAGATATAGTGTTGTCATGAGTCTTCATATTGCAAGTAGACTGTGTGACGCCCATAATTTCACCAGCATGATAACAATAATGCAAATGTTTATTGCCATTGTCCTCTTTATTGAAACTAATAATAAAAATACAGCATTGTGTAGCATTGTTAACATATTAGGTTCTTTGCCCCATTTTTAATGAATTAGGTAGGTCTGAATAACCATTTAATGTATCTTCTAACTCTGCCCCCAAATGATAAAGTTCACTGATAAATTTTTGAGCAGCATTTTAACCAGTATATGCTGGAGGTTCTTTGGACTCTGGGACAATGATATAGTATGAAAATCAAATAGAGAAATGTGTACTTAAGATTTTAATACTAGATGCAAATTAAAACTATTTTTCTCCAATGTTTTCAACATTTGAAAATGGCCCATCAATTCTCTCTCGTATAACAGGTTCACTAATTTTTTGTAAAAGTGTCTCAAAATCATCATAAACTACGTAATTAAGTTGTATGCTGTTTTCATGATTTTTAAACGCAAATTTTTCACCATCATTTGCATACGTACATCTGGCTGGTTGTAGTTGGTCCTTCTCACAATATAATTTATGTACATTTAATTTTTCAACCTGGTCGTAACCACGAAAATAACATAAGCATCTTTGGCAGAAGGACATGGTACCATGATTCTTTGTGAACTGCTTACAAAGAATCATATCCAGATTAATAATAAAAAAATAGTGATTATGTCGATACTCCAAATCTGCATTTTCATCGTTAATTTCAATCTCTTTTGGCTCGGTCAAACATAAAAGATCAAAGTGAAATTCTTTTTTTTCATCGGTTATTTTCAAGGGAAATAATTTACCTCTTCCATTAACTCCAAAGACATTTATTGAAGTTTATGGGTTCTGACACTGAAAATGTACCACATTATATAGACAGAGTTGGGAACTGTATATTCTCATAGTTGAAATTGAACCGCAGTTTCTGTATGAAATTTCTTTCAAAATTGGGTGTCTGATATGTCAGTGGAATACTACGACAATTGCGATAATTTTTGACGTAATGGCTATAAATGCTATACTTGATGAAGCAGTTATGGTCATTGATGTTTTCAACATTGATAATGCTGTGAAAATTTTTCAGGTGTGCTGGTAATTCAATTAAGGAACTAGAGGGAATAGGGTTAAACTTGTTGATGTGAATTTTCATCCATATGACATTTTTATGTCGCCAATTTGACTTTTCTAACTCAATTGCTTCATGTTGATGAAACAGTTGTGGGTATAACTCTTCTTCAATAATTTAATTGCTTAGCCTCTCACCAAACTTGGAAAATATTCTCTGTTTCGTTGATAGCCCTATCTCTATTGTGCGATACTCTTCATTATGAAGAGGCTTTTCATACAATGGGTACAATTTCAACTGGATTTTAACATTAATTTCCTTTCAACTTCTTTTTTTTCTGCATGTGCTACCAAGGAAGCTGTTGAGGTTAAGAAGTGTTCCAGCAAATACTGATAATTTTTGTCTTTGGAAATTAAAATGTGGTTCTAGTATCTTTCCTTTTAAGGCCCGGTGTTTGTTTGAATAACTCTAGATCAGTATTATCTAATGGCGATTGGTATCATTGGAAACTATTCTCATTTCATGATCCTTAGTAGTTTCATGTTGAACCAGTTTACTATCCGAATCAAACTTTTCATCACAAAAGTGACATTCCAAGTTCTAAAATTGGATCAAGAAGAAGGAAAAAAATTTTTAGCACATGGGAACAAAAATTATTATATAATGCATAGGTTAAGAAGTATAAATATTTTAGATTAGAAGATTCTGAAACTGGTTCCAATTTCCTCTTCATAGATAATGTTTGTTGAGGTTTACCTTCACTCATGATATTGATTATGACGATGATATAACTGTGAATATTAGCACACTTGAAATCAATAAATTTTTTTTACAATATGCCTAGATGAGAGTCAAGAATATGTAGCAACTTAGTATAATAATGTTTACTGTAGTCATAATAGAGGAGTTCTCCTTCACTTACTTGTATTTGGGTTCTCTAATTACCCCATACTTTCACCTCATCTACTCCCTCTAATCCTTCATTTAACATTTCATTCATTTATTCATTCATTCATTCTAAAAGTTATTCAATCTTTCAATGCTTTGAAATTTTTCATTTATGTTTCTATAATTTTATACACACATGCAAAAACACACACACACACACACAAATAAATATATACGTACATACGTACGTACATATATACATATTTCTTTTTTTCTCATACAATCCCATAAAAAATATAAAAAGTATTAAGTTTTAGCATCTTGAGTATTACTATCTAATTGTTTAAGTACATACCTCTTTTTCAAGAAAAAACATTTCTGAGTAATTGTGGGGACTATAGATCTCGTACACATGCCATTCCTTATCGGCGTATTATATTCAACAATATAAAATACATTGTTTGTTCGTATGCTCTTACTTGCACACACAGGCAAGTAAGATGCAAAGTTCTGCTGATGACAAAACGATAGATAAGGATCTCGGTAATGTCTCGGACCGGTACACGAACTCATAATGTCATTTCTTATTAGTTGCTTCAGCAATGAATAAAAAATGACGTGAATTCTACTACACACCTACATATGTATATGTACATAAGTGTGTCTGTGTGCGTGTGCCAAAACCAGTATATAAACTCTCAGAACCGGCTCTAAAATCGCCAGTGTTCGGTCTGGTTCTGGCTTACCCGTACTTATGTACGAAGTGGCTGAACACGTATAAATTTTGTTGAATTTCCTTCTGGTGAGAATATCTCTCACCACAAGGTATTCCACAGTGGTGACCACGATGTGATTTTTGGCTACGTTGTGAGGTGTCTGGAGGCGCGTTGCGCTATTTCAAAAATCGGTGTGGTGTAATGGCGAGATACTCGCTTGCTTGGCAAATAAAAAATTTTTTTGCAGACTAAGACACCTTTTAGGTTGTTGAAGTAGAGTCTGCTGAAGTGGGAACTTATACCCCTCTCTTTAAAATATATAAACAAAGAGAAACAAGACAGTAGACCTGGAGGAAGAAGGTTGGACTCATCCCCTAACTCCCCCGACTTCGACTCGACACTCTACGAATTCAGCAAACATAGAAGAAGGCCCTCAACACCCAGAATTAGCACGACTGGGAACTGCAATAAATAAAGAAGAACTAGCAGTTAAAACGGTGAGAAGAGGTTGAACTTTAAGCCAAAGTTCTGACCCGAAAACACCTGTCCTACAAACACAGGAGCCAGTGTTTTCAACCTGCAAGGAAGGTAGTTCTGTGGAATATGCTTGTCCCCAGAAAGACATAGCTATGGTCCCACCACCAACGGAAAACCCACAACCATCGCAGGGGGTAGTAGTCAGCCGCAGCTGACTCCCGAAGTCTTGACGCAAATAATGCAACTTCTGCAATTGCAGCCAGGGCAAAATCCCAACTTCTACAGACGGAGGATAGAGATCCCGGAATTTCTGCCCAATGAGGTAGACTTGTGGTTGACTCTATTAGAAGGCAGGTTCAAGACAGAAAACATTACTCTGAACCAGCGGTACCTACACATCTGCGGAGGCATGCTCCCGCAGATAATCCGCCACATTCCGAATATTATGGAATGCCCTTCGACAGAAGATGACAAATATGCCTGGTTTGTCAAGAAGATCAAGAATGTGTTCGGAAAAACAAAGAACGAAATAATTGATGATGTGATGGGTGGTATGAAGATGGGGGACGACAAACCCTCGATCTTCATGGCAAAATTACGGCAG
Source organism: Ericerus pela (assembly GCA_011428145.1). Classification (NCBI taxonomy): domain Eukaryota; kingdom Metazoa; phylum Arthropoda; class Insecta; order Hemiptera; family Coccidae; genus Ericerus; species Ericerus pela. Next base: position 299,052 of record WOFM01000222.1, read on the forward strand.
AAGGCGGATAATATCGTAGCCCCTTCTGTCATAGGCAATCAATTTTGCAAGCAACTACCACAAAGTGTTGTGCAATGCCAAGCTGCCGTAGGCTCGACTGTGATCAATACATCCGCAGACTTGGATTTCCTAGCAAAATCAGCAGATAATGCTCTCGAATACACTAGGTCAAAGCCCGTGGTCAGTGCAGTGTCTGCAGAGACTGGAGAACTCGCTCAACTTCGAGCCCAAATAGCTCAGTTGACCGAGGAGGTAAAACGGAACAAAAGCCAAGGCTCGACGAAATCCAATAGCAGCTGGCAACAAAGATCAAAATCAAGAAACAACAACAACAGTGGCAATAGCAGAGGACGACAGTCCCGGTCCAGAGACCGAAGATCTAGTTCCAGTAACAGAGGTCAGAGTTCAACTCCCCCTAGAACATCATCTCCCAAAACCCAGTCTCGAAATTGGGATGATAAATGTTGTTTCTTCCACAACTGGTTTGGCGCAGAGGCCACCAAATGCAACCACTGGTGCAAATGGTGGGGTAAATCCTACAACAAGAAGGCGTCAAACTAGAACGAGGGGCCATCTATGCAGCTGAAGACCCCTCGGAAAAATACTCACGCCGCCTGTTCATCAAGGACAGGACTAACAGGAGAAGGTACTTAATTGACTTGGGAGCAGACCTGAGCATATTGCCAGTTAACAAACCCCAAAAAGTACTCCCTCTGAAATACTACCTCCGTACTGTGAACGGTCAAAACCTTCCAGCTTACGGACTCGAGAACAGCCAAGTCGACATCGGACTCAGCGAAAATATGACGTAGTCCTTCACGGTTGCAGATGTTCCAAACCCGATCCTGGGTGCAGATTTCCTTGCACATTATGGCATGATCATTGACCTCAAACACAGCAAATTGATCGATAGTGAATCTAAACATTGTGTGGATGGCAAAATGCTAGCTTACAGACTGAACACAAATATATCCAGCTGTACCAAAGTCAACGGACAACACTTACGGATCCTGTCTGACTATCCTGGAGTCACTCAACCCTCAATTTGCAGGCATCCTACGTACAAACACGACACGGTTCATTACATTGAAACCAAAGGACAGCCTTGCCATGCTAGAGCACGAAGGTTACTGCCTGACAAACTCAAAGCAGCACGGGAGTACTTCCATCGCATCATTGAGGAGGGAGTATGTCGCCCCTCAAAAAACTCATGGAGCTCCCCTATCCACATGACCAAAAAAGCAAGTGAAGAGTGGCGAATTGTTGGAGACTACAGGGCCTTAAATGCCATAACAGTTCCTGATCGCTATCCAGTCCCCAACATAATGGACTTCAACGCGAATATGAAGGGTAAAAGGATGTTCACCAAAATTGACATCAACTGGGCATTCCACCAAATTCCTATGGCCGACCAGGACGTTCCAAAGACAGCGGTTATAACCCCCTTTAGAATATTCGAATACCTTCGAATGCCGTTTGGACTTCGCAACTCAGCACAAACTTTCCAGAGATTTATCAATGGACTGTTTAGGGAATTGCCGTTTGCATATGCATACCTGGATGATATTTGCATAAGCTCTGAAGGCGGTGAGCATCAGCACAAGGAGAATGTGAGAGCCGTGGTACAGCGTATACACGCCGCCGGACTCACTATCAACGTAGGCAAAAGCTTATATGCACAGACCAAAATTGACTTCCTCGGCTACAAAGTCTCGACCGAAGGCATTTCCCCATTGAAGACCAAGGTAGAGCCAATATTGAACTTCCCAAAGCCCTCAAATGTCGCGGAACTTAGGCATTTCTTGGGGATGGTGAACTTCTATAGACGTTGCATGAAGAATGCAGCAGCCGAACAAAGTAAGCTGTTTGCATTAATTAAGACAAGTAAAAAGAAAGACAAAACTCCACTCGAATGGAATAAAGAAGCTGAACAGGCGTTTGAAAATATCGAAGATACACTGGCAAATGCAACTCTATTGGCTCATCCGGACGAAAGTCTGCCATTATGCGTAAGTACCGATGCATCCGATTTTGCTATTGGTGCTACTCTGTACCAACTGAACAAAGACAACATCAAATTACCGCTAGCTTTCTTCTCGAGGAAGCTCTCAAAAACAGAAAAGAATTACAGCACATACGATAGGGAATTGCTCGGAATTTTTGCTGCGTTGAAGCATTTCAGGCACCAATTAGAGGGTAGATGTTTTTCAATGTATACTGACCATAATCCCCTAACATATGCCTTCACACAAAAAGCAGAACCGGCATCGCCGATAAGAGAGCGACAATTAGACTATATTGGTCAATTGACTACCGACATTCAGTATATAAGTGGAGAACTTAACACTCCAGCTGATGCCTTGAGTAGGATCGAAGCTATCTCGGCTCCTGTCCAATTGCCTTATGCTGAAATAGCTAAAGCACAGCTTAAGGATGCAGAATTGCAAGAGTTGTTATCGAACGATGATACTACTCTCAAATTGAGACAGCGAAAAATTCCCGGTACTGATGTTTTATTAACATGTGACATCAGTACAGGTAAGAATAGGCCATTTCTACTGGTAAAATGTCGCAGGTTGGCTTTCAACAGTGTACATAATCTGTCACATGCTGGGCCAAAATGTAGTGCTAATTTAATTTTGGCAAGGTTTGTATGGCCACGAATGAAGTCTGACTGCAACAAATGGGCTCGCAGTTGCCTGAACTGTCAAGAATCCAAAGTAGGAAGACACACTCGCTTGCCCCTCAAATCCTTCAAACATACAGAGTGGTTCAAAACAGTACACTTGGATTTGGTAGGCCCACTGCCACCATCACAAGGACACAGATACCTGTTGACGATAATAGACAGGGCAACACGATGGCCGGAAGCAATCCCTCTACACGAGATGTCAGCTCCCACAGTAGCTGCAAGGTTATACGATACCTGGATTGCAAGGTATGGCGTACCAGAAGTCATAATTACGGACCAAGGTCGCCAATTTGAGAGCTCGCTCTTTAAAGAGCTGTCTAATAAGCTTGGTGTTCAACACAGTCATACCACAGCTTACCATCCTCAAGCCAATGGCAATATCGAGAGATGGCATACAGCTCTCAAAGCCTCCATCATGTCACATGATACCAAGAGATGGGTAGAAGTACTTCCTACCATCCTCTCAGGCCTTCGATCTGCCCTACAAACCGACACAGATCACTCTGCAGCGCAATTAGCGTTCGGCAAAGAGCTACGCCTTCCAGGGGACTTCTTCACAAAATCGAAGGAAGTTAGCCCCAAAATTATGGTACAAAACATAAGAAATGATGCCAATAATTTCCTAAAACAGGGAGCTCGCCATGGCCAGCCCAAGATTTACGTCTCGAAATACTTGGCCAATACTTCACACATATTTGTTAGAGACGAAAAAATGAGATCTGCGCTGGAGAAACCATACGCCGGTCCTTATAAAGTAGTATCACGAGATGAGAAAAACTTTGTGATACTCATTGCAGGCGAACCTCGAACAATTTCAATCGACAGATTGAAGCCTGCATACTTGGTAAGTGACGATAAAAGAATCAAAAGGTTGCAGAAGGAGAATGTAGAAAATATACAGACGGATTCCGAAACAAAAACAAAAAAATCCGTCGAAAAATGTGAGAAAAATAATTCACAACAGAAAACATTAAAAAAGTCAGTAAGATTTTCGGACGATGTTACCACTAAAACATTCGATCCTGAGGCCCCCTTATGTCCACGAAAAAGAGGCAGGCCCCCTGGCAGTAAAAAAAGTAAAATTTCCCGCCCTTCTCGCATGTCTGAGAGGTTAATGCGAAGAAAATAAAATTTACTCCCGAAAAAGTAATATCCACTACGTAAGTTGAAACCCGCTAAAAAATATGCGGGGAATATCGGAACTCTGCGAGACAAAAGAAACTCCGGAGATAAGCAAACGAGGAATGCCAACAAAAAGAAAAAGACAGGAATAAACAAATCCACGTGCAATATGGAAACAAAACATCGCAACGTGCGAGTACCGTTAAACACAAAGATAATCTCTACGATGTGACGTCATAAACGGAGATTCCTTTGTAATAGAAATTCGAAAAATTATATTCACTGAGTTTATTTCAGGCATAACTTTGCTTAAACCGATCAGAACTTAACCGGAAAACTTGCATATGGCCGAGAATTTTAAGCGCTATCCCCTCTACATGCCGATAAGAAGATGTGAAAATAATAAAACGAAACTGTCTTTGAAATTAAACGTGTTTTCCTAAACATTATTTTCTATCTTTTCTCTGTTATCCAAAATGTCGCTGCCGAAACAAAACTTCTTCGACACATCAAATTCGAATAACATGCAAAAGGCTGAAGAGAACCCAAATGCTCGCCAACTTCTTGCATAGAAAACTGAATAAGATTGCATAGAAGAAGAATTGATCATGGACACAACATCTCCTAACATCTAATAAAAATAGATGATAATGAGGAAGCAGTAGACTCGATAAGTCCCCCAGGCATGCAACTTATCATTTTTGCGGCGCAAAAACTGGGGGGGAGTGGCTGTGCGGCCAATGACAAAACGATAGATAAGGATCTCGGTAATGTCTCGGACCAGTACACGAACTCATTATGTCATTTCTTATCAGTTGCTTCAGCAATGAATAAGAAATGACGTGAATTCTACTACACACCTACATATGTATATGTACATAAGTGTGTCTGTGTGCGTGTGCCAAAACCAGTATATAAACTCTCAGAACCGGCTCTAAAATCGCCAGTGTTTGGTCTGGTTCTGGCTTACCCGTACTTATGTACGAAGTGGCTGAACACGATTAAATTCTGTTGAATTTCCTTCTGGTGAGAATATCTCTCACGACAAGGTATTCCACAGTAATGTTTTTCCTTCAAAAGTAGTTTATTTATCACAATTACTTGTGTGCAAATTAAAATATAATCTAATAATCTCCATCTAGCCACCAAAAAGAAGAACTTAATAAGTAACATTTATACTAATTCATCTTTCGATTCCAATTAATACACTGTTGTAGTGTTGAGGGAAAAATTCTTTCTCAATAAAGTGTATTTATATGTGCTAATTTATCCTAAAAATTTTTTTAACACCTAGTACTACATCGCTGACAAATTTACGCTTTTAATACTTTTGAATGGGCATAATAACTATCATGAACATCAAGATTTCATTTCATATTTTGATATTTAAAACAAGAAAAAGTAATGAAATGAATTAACATGGAATGTAAGTCGAATAAACTTCTTCCAACAACAATTTAAATAGTTTAAGAGTGTGTTAAATAACTCTCCACTAAACAAGAACAGAACCACTTTTATTAATTAGGTAAAGCCTTCATTTCTGTACTTCATTAACTCAATGAAAAATTTTTCGCTAATGTGTAAAATTAATTTTCTTACAGTCAACTACTTTGCAATTTTAATTCCATCTATCGTCTCATATGGTGAACAGTGAAGAAAATTTGGAACACTTTCAATTTATAATGTACCTTTTTCCTATCAATCTTTATATCTCCAACATAGTTCAGTCATCTACATTGTGGCTTTGTCACCTGGATGTTGATAGTTCAAATCCCAGTAGTAGTGAAAAATTTTTTTAAAATTAAAAAATTAAGTAAATATTAGGGAGGGGATATGGTAGGTATCACCAGTAGAAGAAAAATTTGATTGGTACCTCAGATTAATAATAAATGGGTTGATACAACTGGATAAGAAAAAAAATGTTTGTACTACTGACGAAAAATATTTGGTAATAAAAATAAAGTTGGTAACACCAACTAAAATTGGGTGGTATCGCTGATAAAAAATTCGTTGGTATGACAAACAAAAAAAATTAGTTGGTAACACTGACAAAAAAATTAATTGACAAAAAAAAAATTTGTTGGTACCAATGAGCAGTGTGATAATGAACAAAATTATACTACTCAAGTTTGATCATTTTGATTACGGGTACCATATCCTCTTGTGTTCCCATATATTGATTTTTCTTTCGAGCGTCCAGACAAGGCCTTATATCCCCATTTTCTTTCCAAGTATAAGTGATTGGTGAGAAATATTCACTCGAATTGGCACTTATAATGCCTTGTTTTTCCCAATCATCAAAAAATTCCTTTACTTTTAGGATCCAGGCTTTTGGGATTATACATTCTTTTTTATCCATTTTCTTTGTATCGGTGGGACATCCTCAACAGGTGCATATAAACTGTAAATCTTCTGATCCTTTTGGCAAATACCTCATGGTTCTTTCTCAGGATATCTGTTAATTCTCATCTTATCCCGTCTGAAGTCGGGAGACATTTCTGTATCTTCTTGATTTTTTCTTCTTTTTCATGAGGAGTTTCTTCAATGTGCTTGATGTTTAAAATTGGCTCAATTGCTCCAAAATTAACACCAGTTATTTCAATCCTATTAGTTTTATCTTGAGGATTAATGATGTCCAGCAGTCTGTAACAGACGCTTGATCTCCCATCTTGTTTGTACACAAATTCTCTCCCCAAGATTATAGGGGCAATCAGGTTTTTATTTATGTGCAACGTCGTTGATGTTTCTATACCACTGCCATCTTCATCTGTTATTATGAACTTGAGTTTTATAGGTACGTATACTCTGATTGCTGGTTTTCCAATAGCATAATCAACTTTCTAGGTCAGATGGTTTATTCTCATAAGATATAGGTCTCGATTGTTCTTCTCTAGAAAGAGTAGAAGTTTTTTGGTTACCCAGCTATACAGTGATCAAATTGGTCAATATATGGCTTATACCAATTTCATTTTTCTCCCATAATGAAATTTATTACAAATTGCAGAAACCATGGTCTTGTATTGATAAACCCATTCTTAATCTCTCCTTCAGGTTTCGAATCTATTTTGTTCATGATGTGGAAATAGAAGGTGCCATATGGATCATCATCGTCACTAGCTTCTTCTGTTGTTGAGTTGGGGTGGTTGTTCAATTTTTCCTCAAATCCAGTGATTAGCTAGATGTTTGGTCTTACTCCATCTTCATTTCTCTCAACATGGTTTTTTGTTATCATCGAGAGATTTCTGTCAATTTCCTGTGCTTCTTCCTTGGAATATCTTCTTGGAACCAGATATATTGATCCTTCATCTACAGATCTCACTGGTTTCTAGTCTTTGCTCACATTTTTGTGTTTCTTAACGAAGATTCTTTCTAAATCCAATATATAGACATCCTCGAAGTTGGACTTTAAATTCCAGATTCTACTGTTGAATCTCCTTAGTCTAGATCAGTAGAATTCATTCTCTATTCTACTTGGATCAAGAGGTACTGAACAAGTGATTATTTTGTTAATCTGTCGATTTCTAAATAGCTCATCGATTAGCTCTTTCATATTGGATATCAGAATATCTTCATCGACATCTGGACTCTATATAAATTCTACATCAAACCCTATGATGATCTTGCCTTTTTCTTTCACATTTCTTCTTATCGCTTCTATGAATGGTCCAATCCAGATAATCTTTTCAAACCTGATTGTTCTATCCAATGGGAGATTTGATCCATTCGATAACGTAGTGTTTTTCAACTCACTTAATATCCTTGCATCGCCAAACACTCAATACATTTACCATTCCAGAACAACAAACTCATTTTTGGTTATCTTGGTCAGTCTATTTATATTTTTGAGGGGTTGAATCATGTGACTGGTCATACCATATCTTCTTTAGTTTACCAGGTTCTGGGAATTCTGGTTTTCACTTTTATATTTCCAATCCTGGTTTGGATCTCAAATATGGAGAACTGAAGGTAGCTTTATTGATTTTGAAGCTTCTCTAGATGATGTTGTTGGTTCCTCATGGAAAAGGCTGTGGAGTTACTCGAGTTTTGTTGAAAATTCTACAAGGTTAGAATGTCTGATTTGTAAATTTGATCCATATATAGTATTGGGATTTTCTTCACGAGGATAGCATATATGATTTGTATATCTTCACCACATACAAGCAGACTCTTATATAAATATATGCATAGCATTGTCTGCAACTGACTCATACTTCATCGGATCAAATCATTGGAGAAAAAAAGTTTTATGTTGCATCAAGTATTAAAATCTTAAGAACACATTTCCCTATTTGCTTCTCATACTATATCATTGACCCAGAGTTCAAAGAACCCCAAACATATACTGGTGAAGATACTGCTCAAAAATTTATCAATGAACTTTGTGCTTATCCAGACGTACCTAATTCATTAAAAAAGGGCAATGAATCCAAATATCTTAACAATGCTACACAATGGTTATCTGCTCTATTAGTTAGAATACAAAGGACAATGGTAATAAACATTTGTATTATTGTCATTGTACTGGTGAATTTATAGGCATCACATACTCTACTTGCCATATGAAGACTCATTAAAAAAACTTTCTATCTTCTTTCATAATGGTAGTGATTATTTTTTTCACCTCATTCTTAAAGCATGTTTCAGGAAGTACAAATTAAACGTGATTCCTCACACCACAGAAACTTATGTAAGTTTTATTGTAAAAATATCTAGTACATGTTCACTCAGATTTGTTGATTCGTATCAACTTCTATCTGCAAGTCTGAGGAATTTAATAAATTTGCTACTCGTAGATAAATTTCAACATACAAAAAACATTTTCATCAATCCTGAAGAAGCCAGACTGGTGAAATAAAAAGTGTTTTTCCCCTAGGATTATCTAAATAATATCAAGGTTTTAGAAGAAAAAGAATTACCTCCTTGTGCCGCATTTAAAAATTTAAAGGATGGAGAAGAGATAAGGGAGAAAGACCAAAAATTTGCTCAAAAAGTTTGAATTATATTCGAAAATAAAACTTTGGATGACGATACACGCATTTATTGCATCATGGACGCAATTTTATGAGCTGATATTTTCGGCTCCTTTTGTGACATTTGTTTGAGAGTGTATCATCTTGATCCAGCTAGATATCTAACTTTACCTTGTTTCACATTTAACGCAATGAGAAAATTATCCCGATGTCAGCTGGATTTAATTAGCTGTGAAGATGCTAATATGTATGTTTTCTTCCAACACACCATCAGAGGTGGTATTGTAAACAGTAATACTAGATATGTGAAAGTGAATACAACTCAAATTCCTGAATTTTACAACCCATCAAAACCACCATTCTCATTTGAATACATCGATGCTAGTGCATTGTATTGGTGGGAAATATTTCAACCACTATTTGTCAGATTTTCAATATATTCTTAATAATGAGTTTGAGAAATTTACACCAGTATATATACAACCATTACCTGATGGAAGCTGAGATTGGCTACTATTTTTGCATTGATATCCATTACCATATTGAAATTCATGATACACATAATGCACTACCAATCTTCGCAGAAAAACAAAGATGTGCAGGTGGTAAATTTGAAAAACTTTTTTGTAGTTTAGAAGACAAAACCTTTTACCTTGTTCAATGTAGAATGTTGAAAGTGGAATTATGTCATGGTCTTCAACTACTAAAATTCATAAAATTGTTAAATTTAAACAATTTACCTTTCTACATTCATTTATAGATCTATTTACAAAACATCTTGCTTCATGTAAATCTTCTTTTAACAAGAATATGTTCAAACTTCTGAATAATGCTTTTTCTGGCAAAGCAATTGAAAATTATAGGAAATGAAAAAATTTTCAACTTGTCTATAATATGCGAAGGTTTGATAAATAGGTGTCCTCATCTAATATTAAAGATACTGTTTATTTTCATTGGGCATTAGTGGGCATGAATTGATTTGTAACTAGTATTCAGTGAAATTTACCATATATCTTGGTGCAACAATTCTGGATGTTAGTAAAGTATTGATGTATGAATTCTATTATGAAAAAATGCTGCTTATTTTTAATAATGTTAATTATGACCTAGTTTATATGGACAGAGATAGTCTTATTTTCATATTCACAGACCATTGCCTTGGAAAATATATTAAAGCACATCTCAAATATTTCAATTGCGCAGAATACAATAGGGAATTTAATCTATTCAATGGGGAAAATAAAAAAGTTACAGGTGTCTTTAACGATGAATTACTTGAAGAGAATGTGACCGAGTTTATCTCTCTACTTCCAAAAATGTAAGCTTATAAAGTAAATAATACTGTTGGAGTGAAGTTAAAAAAGCAAAAGAATACCCCCAACAATTGTATAAAAATTGTGATAATTTATTTAAACGAACAAAATTTATTAAAAAACAAATCTTATTCAGTGTCAAAAAATGTAAAATGATAACAATAGAACAAGATAAAATAGCTTTAAATATTAATGATCATACCAACTGATATTTTGTTGACAGAGTAAAATAATAGTATAGCTTGTTGTTAATACAAACTAAAAGAATATGAAATATCCACTAATTAAGAAAATTATAGTACCATTGACTGTAATAATGATAATGTCAATGTTGATTATAGAGAGGTGGTAATAATAAAAGTAGTTAATAATTGTAATGGTAATAATAACCAGAGCAGCCAAATATGCATAGCTTGGGATATCAAGTGTACACCCCATTAGGAAGTGTGATAATACTTATGTATTTTACTACAAAATAAATAAAATTGTAAAAATTGAAAAAGTTACGTGTTTCTTATTTCAAATTTGAGTGAATAAATTAACCAGAGAAGATTGAAAAGAATCATGTATCTAAAAAATTATTGTAGGTATAATTTTGGAAGAATTTCCTCATTAATGTCAAAACCAAAAAATTCAAGTAATACAATCACTAAAAGAAAATAATTTTTGGCAATGTACAAAACAACACTCGTGGAACTGGTTGAAAATTGTACAAAATATTACTAATCAATATAATAATAGTGCTCATCGAATGATTAATACAGGACTTATAAGTGTTAAAACGAGAGAAGATAAGCACACAATTTTTTCATAATTGATGAAGAAGTGTAAAATTTAACGTCAACTGAAAAGGATTAAAATCAATCTGGGAGATTGTGTGGGAATTTCAAAATACAAAAGTGTTTTTGCAAAAAGATACGCTACAAATTGGACTATTGACATTTTTTAAGATAAAAATATTTATTTGGTACTTACCTACATATGTACTCAAAGATGGAAATGGAGAAGAATTTGCTGGTAAATGTTATGGTGAGAAATTACAAAAAACATGCTTCCCTGATACATACCTACTCAGAGAATAATAAAAAGGAAGAAGTTGAAAGGAACAGAAACTGTTGAATTTTTTGGTTTTGATCTATAAATGAATGTAGAAAGGTAAATTGTTTAAATTTAACAATTTTATGAATTTTAGTTAGTTGAAGACCATGACATAATTCCACTTTCAACATTCTACATTGAACAAGGTAAAAGGTTTTGTCTTCTAAACTACAAAAAAGTTTTTCAAATTTACCACCTGCACATCTTTGTTTTTCTGCGAAGATTGGTAGTGCATTATGTGTATCATGAATTTCAATATGGTAATGGATATCAATGCAAAAATAGTAGCCAATCTCAGCTTCCATCAGGTAATGGTTGTATATATACTGGTGTAAATTTCTCAAACTCATTATTAAGAATATATTGAAAATCTGACAAATAGTGGTTGAAATATTTCCCACCAATACAATGCACTAGCATCGATGTATTCAAATGAGAATGGTGGTTTTGATGGGTTGTAAAATTCAGGAATTTGAGTTGTATTCACTTTCACATATCTAGTATTACTGTTTACAATACCACCTCTGATGGTGTGTTGGAAGAAAACATACATATTAGCATCTTCACAGCTAATTAAATCCAGCTGACATCGGGATAATTTTCTCATTGCGTTAAATGTGAAACAAGGTAAAGTTAGATATCTAGCTGGATCAAGATGATACACTCTCAAACAAATGTCACAAAAGGAGCCGAAAATATCAGCTCATAAAATTGCGTCCATGATGCAATAAATGCGTGTATCGTCATCCAAAGTTTTATTTTCGAATATAATTCAAACTTTTTGAGCAAATTTTTGGTCTTTCTCCCTTATCTCTTCTCCATCCTTTAAATTTTTAAATGCGGCACAAGGAGGTAATTCTTTTTCTTCTAAAACCTTAATATTATTTAGATAATCCTAAGGGAAAAACCCTTTTTATTTCACCAGTCTGGCTTCTTCAGGATTGATGAAAATGTTTTTTGTATGTTGAAATTTATCTACGAGTAGCAAATTTATTAAATTCCTCAGACTTGCAGATAGAAGTTGATACGAATCAACAAATCTGAGTGAAAATTTACTAGATACTTTCACCCTAAAACAAACATAGGCTTCTGTATTGTGAAGAATCACAATTAATTTGTACTACCCAAAACATGCTTTAAGAATGAGGTGAAAATCATAATGACTACCATTATGAAAGCAAACAGGTAGAAAGTGTTGTCGATGAGTGTTCATATCGGAAGTACAGTGTGTGACGCATAAAATTTCACCAGTACAATGACAATAAAGCAAATATTTATTGCCATTCTCCTCTTTATTGGAATTAATAGACCAAATAAAGAATTCCATAGCATCGTTAAAATATTGGGTTCTTTGCCCCATGTTAATAAATTAGGTAGGTCTGAATAACCATTTAATGTATCTTCTAACTCTGCACCCAAATGACAAAGTTCATTGACAAATTTCTGAGCAGCATCTTCACCAGTATATGCTCAAGGTTCTTTGTAATCTCATCTAACTATATAGTATGAGAAACAAATAGGGAAATGTGTTCCTAAGATTTTAATACTTGATGCAACTTTAATTTCTATTTCTCCAACAATTTCAACATTTGGAAATGGCCCATAAATTTTCTCTCGTATAAGTGGTTCACTAATTTCTATAAAAGTGTCTTAAAATCTGCAAAAACTATGTAATCAAGTGGTATGATGTTCTGGTGATTTTTAAACTCAAATCAAACAATAATGACCGTTTTGATACTCCAAATCTGTATTTTTATCGTTAATTTCAATCTCTTCTAGCTCGGTTAAATATAAAAGATCAAAATGAAAATTCTTTTTCTTCATCTGTTATTTTTAAGGGAAATAATTTACCTCTTCCTTCAAGGCCAAAAGACCATTATTGAAGTTGATGGGTTCTGACGCTGAAATTGTACCATGTTGTTCAACAGTTTGGAACTCTATATTCTCAAAGTTGAAATTAAACCTGTGTTTCTGTATGAAATTTCTTTCAAACTAGGGTGTCTGATATGTCAGTGAAACACTACCACAATTGTGATCATGTTTGAAGAAGTGGCTATAAATGCTATACTTGAAGCAGTAATGGTCATCGATGTTTTCAACATTGATTATGCCGTGAGAATCTTTCAGGTGTGCTGGTAATTCAATTAAGGAGCTAGAGGGAGTAGGGTTAAACTTGTTGATGTGAATTTTCATCCAAATGACATTTTTAAGTCGTCAATTTGAATCATCTAATTCAATTGCTTCATGTTGATGAAACAGTTGTGGTTATAACTCTGCTTCAATAATTTAATTGCTTAGTTTCTCACCAAACTTGGAAAATATTCTCTGTTTTATTGATAGCCCTATCTCTTTTGTGCAATACTCTTCATTATGAAGAAGCTTTTCATACAATGTGTACAATTTCAATTGGATTTCAACATTTATTTTCATATCAACTATTTTTTACTGCATATGCTATTGAGGAAGCTGTTAAGATTAAGAAGTGATCCAGCAAATACTAATAATCTTTGTCTTTGGAAATTAAAATGTAGTTCAAGTATCTCCCTTTTAAAGCTGATTTGTGTTTGAATAACTCTAGATCATTATTATCATGTTCAAGGATGTAACAGCGATTGGAAACTATTCTCATTGCATGATCCTTAGTAGCTTCATGGAGAACCAGTTTACTATATGAATCGAACTTTTGATCACAAAACTGACATTCCATGTTCTAAAATTGGATCAAGAAAAAGGGAATCAAATGCCAATAAGGTTTTTGGCTGTGGTCAAGTCTGGCCAATCAACAGTCACCAGGTACTTTTGATAAATTTGATAATACCAATCCCAATATGACAGGGTTGATCAGACCCATATCAGCTTACTTGATCGCTCTAATGATCCTACTGAGCAACATACTGATCAGATGGGTTTCAACAAATACTCAGATAGCAGATTTTTGTCTCTTCTCTCATGGTCTCTTATTTTTCATAAGGAAGGTTGTAATAAAAGAATCCAAAAATAAAAATTGAAAAGATAAAAACAGAATTAATTTTGGATGGATGGTTCGAGAATATGACCTGGAAGGAAGCCCAATTCTTCACATCAGTTGATATACACCCACCTGAACTACAGTACCCAGTAGTGATGTCCATTACAAACTTGAGGTTGTATTTGTCTGCATGTGAAAGTTTCAGGTTAAGAATAGATTATTCTCAAATCCCACCAGTATAACGGATGGAATTAAAATTGCAACGGAAGCAACGGATAAGGCATTTATAGAAGGCTTGGCCACAGAACTTGATAAACAAGTCAGTCAGGTCCTTTCACAGTCACCGAGTAAATCATAGATGTGGTGTCTAAAAACAAACAATAATCCCTAGTATGTAATTTAAATTCACAAGAAGAAAGTATATTCAGAATTCTTAAGAAACCGTAGAGTCGAGAACTCAAGTTAGCTCAAACAGTTAAGGCTACCAGCCTTCCTGCAAAAGTTCCCAAGACCTACGAAATATGTCAGGCAATTTCATGTGAAAAAAGTAAAACAAGTAGGCCTACCCATCAGTACAATTCACTTTTAATACAATAAAAGGTGTTACTTACACTTAGATAAAATGATTCCTGGTCCTGCAGTTCTTAATTTTTGTATGACATTATGGTTTCTCAGTGTCCAGTGAACCAAAGGATTTTGATCGAATATATTTGTAGTTGAAACCAAAAATGGTTACTAGTAGAATGGGAAACAATTTCACTATGATGTCCACTTCCTAATTTGGTTTTGGTAAAAACAATAGTTGGACTTAAAATGTCAATTCAAAACTGTATTGTGTTGTGAACATAAAAAAATATTCACGATGAACTGAAAACATGTACTTCTGAAATGAGACTAACTGTTCACAGTAGAATCAAAAAATGTGAACAGTTAAGGAACAAGATAAAGTCATTGGTTGACAGTTGATCAAGTCTAAAATCTACATGTCACCACAGTATATAAGTAAATGATTAAAGTATATTAATGTGTCTGGTTAAATGGGAATTATATGTATCGAGTACTGGATTCATTTATCTGTGGTGTGGTGAAATACAAACCTAATATTCGTGAGCTGTTCCCTGATTAACTATATGTATATGTTTAAGTTTATCGTGACATGAGGAAGGCCGTGGGATTTCGGATGTCTCATTGTGTGTACTTGATTGTATTCATGATTCAACACATGCATACTAACACAAAACTGAATTTGTTGTTTCCCCCCACTTAACACATTTAGTAGTGTTACCTTTGATTACCTTTGTATGAAAAATGAGATGTGTAGTTTATTTAACAAAATAAAAATTAAACCCAAAAAAATCCTAAGGCAGAGCAACTCCGTTGGAAAAAGTACGTTTTTGAATATTATAAAATTTGGTAGTCACTAAAAACTTATTAATAGATCGTAATAAATATTTGTTCTGAATTATGTTCCCTTTAGTCCAAATTAGGCATTTTATAGTCAAAACAAAAACGAAAATAGTGTTACCTGATATACCGTACAACCGATCTGCATCAAAATTTATAGTAATTTATAATAGATCATAATTAATGTTTGTTTCAAATTTCGTAGCTATTGGATGAAAACTGAAAATATTGTATTCAAAACAAGAATGAAAATAGCCATACTGGAAGTACCTTATGACCGATTCTCAATAAAATCAATAAGTCAGGTTCTTGGTTTAGTACTAATGTTCGTTCCAAATTTCTTGACTATCAGATAAAATTGCGTCTTGTATCGTGATAACAAGAAATTAGCTTATATATATACATGAATTTGAGTTATTAATGCCAAAATTTTGCTCGCGTTATGAAACGAAAAACGTATTCACCCCACCCCCACCACCAGATCATTCAATGACACTAAGATTAATAAGTACATTTTTAATAAAAAACCTACTTAAAAATCATTTACAATGTATCCTCCACTGTACAATAAATGTTAATCGTTTAAATTTTTTTTATTTTGGCAGAATTCTCACACAAACACTTTCTCACAACTGCAAGTCATTAACACTCGTGATGTGAACATTATTTTATGTCACAAAGAGAAGTATTACATAAAAATGAACTTTTTAAGGTAATTCGTGGATCAAAGAAACATTCATAAACTGTGGTCGCACTATTCAAATGATTCGAAAACTGCTAACAAGAAATTACTCGCACGAGTTAAAGAAACTTCGCCCGAATTCATTAATTTATTTTCGGCTTCTTAATATCAAAATTAAAATTAATTATAATGAACCAAAATATAAATAAAATCAACAGAAAGAGTTGATCAAAATTCTGCCTTAATTAATGTTACTATTTACACGAAAAAATGAATACCTATTCAGTTTTGGAGAGAACTCTCTTTGAAATCAAATCTTATTGATGATACTTCTCGAGATTTAATTCAAGTTCCAAGTATCAAAATTTTCGGGTATTTCTGCTCTGAGCCGAAGATAGGACGAAAACAGATACTCTCATTTTAACTTAATGAGTCATGAACGAAGAAAAGAAGGATAAACTCCCACCCACCCCACTTCGTAAAGCAACCCTATTAGCGTTCATTTAACATACTTTTTCCTTCGGTGTGGGGTAGACGAGCATAAAACTGGTAGAACAAAAACTGATTCAATCAATAGGTATAGCGTAATAACCAAGACAACAGAAATTTGTTATTAACAAAAACGAAATCAAATTTTGCCTGATGCCTACCACTCACAGGCATTTAAAATTTAATTATTTCAAAACACCATTTCCGTATCTACAAATCACTCAAAAGTCGAGTAAGTAAAAAGTTCATGAAATCATCTAGTAATAATATTTAAACCAATTATTCCAACACCAACTGCATCACGTTTTTTAAACAAAAGCAAGCCTTAGATGAAAAAGAATCAGAAATTCGTCGGCAAAATTTTGTACTCATTTCATGAATACTCGTTGCTCAACATTTCAAAATAATACTAGCATTCGCATTCTCATTGTTTAAGACCTCAAATATATTAATTCAGGATAGCACTTTGCATGCAGATGATTTCACAGCTATCACGTCAAAATGATAAACATGCAAAGGAGGATCATACTAAAAACTTGGGGGCAAAGTCCCCGAAAAATCATTTTAAAAAAAAAAAAAAAAAAAAAACTAAGTCCAAACACAAAGAAATAAACAATCGTTACTTTTCACCAGTAAATGCAACCCCAAACGAAACACGTAAGACATTTAATTGAAATATTCAGGTGTTTCTTTCGATTGGTCAAACGAAAGAACATAAAAATAACCTGCTTATTAACGCGATATCAATGTAAAATTTTCACGTAAGCAAAAATTCAAAAAGAACTCCCAAAAACAGCTGAACAACGCAGAGTTTTTTGACTAATTCATCATGAAAACATTCAACGACAATTTCAGAGGAAAACACAGTAAGTGGTACTCATCTAAATAGTAACCTAATTTATGGGAAAGAAAAAATAAATAAATAAATAAATAAATAAATAAATAAATAAAAAAAAACATCAGTGACCACCAAACCACCGAATACCGCACGCATATATTATGATAAATACATCGTACTAGAGAATAATAAAAATAAATAAATATATGATACCGCCAATATAAGTCGATAGATTAAACGTACATTTAGGAACTGTCGCGTCGGTTAATCAAATTGAGACGTCAGCAAGTTTTTTTTTTTCTTCTCATTAAAACTAACGACGTTTTGAAGGCAAAATAAAAACAGTTTTTGACAATACCTCAAAAAAGAGGAAGAAAAAATTGGCGGCAGATGCAAAATGAGAGAAAGAAACAAAATGCACTAAAAAGTGAAAAGTAATTTTTTTTTATTTCTCCAGCAAGATCTAGGACTAGTAACGGGAATTATGGAAGTCGGCGCTAATTAAAAAGTTCTGTCACAAAATTGAAAGGAATTGACGCAGGTATAAAGTATACATGGAAAGGAGAAGACAGTACACTCAAGTACTAAAACATCGAAAGTACGCACAAAGTACACTCGGGTTGCTTATTTTTACGCCGGCATGTTTTGACATTAAAAATACATTGGGCTTATGAAGCTTTACAGATCCAGTACTACATAGTTAAAGACTGCTTTCTATGTCTAAACACATGTAAAAACTAATTGAAAATTTCTTCTTTTTCTTTTTTTTTTTTGGGGAGGGGGGGAAGGAGAACTAACTTTCAACAAAATACTAAGACTCAATTTTAAAACACACGACGAGTGATACAAAATCAAAATCATTCTACAGGCTCTTTTTTCCTTTCATTTCTTGGCTTCTTGTATTCAAATAATAAAATTACTCAGCCAATGACAATGACGTACAAAAGGAAAGCAGAGAAAAACGCTTACCTCCGTATTTATACTTCTGGAATATTTGTTATTTGTTTGCTCCACAAAATAATCAAATTAACTTACATAAGGTTAAACTTTTTCCGAAAATAGTCCGATTTTTAATACAACAGACGAAGAACCATTACATTTTTCTTCTCAATATTCATACGTTCTTGCCCAAAACGAAATCCTACAGACACACGTAAAATCTGATAGAGATATTTCTTGGTATACAGTTACAAAAAAAATATCGTACAGCCTTATGCTCGTATAATATTTTACATTCAACATCCAGATCTACCCAATGTAAACGTTCGAACCCATATTCAGAGCGCTGAAACCGAGAATATATCGCTCTTGACCCACCAAGTTATACGAATGTAGCCTTCCTCAAACTCGTCGCATCATTCGTGTCCACGATCTGAGAACATCCCAAGCAGCCATGATTTATGTAGACACATAAATTTAGTGGGCCAACAAGGCAATGATACTTCTACTCCTTCTCTTCAAAATACAAAAAATTAATATGATCCAAAAAAATAAAAATAAAAACAATGAACCTTGAACAAAACAAGAAAAGGTTGAAACGTCGCCCGTCATTGAAAAGCCAAAAGATACAACACCAATAATACTAAATCGAAGTCACGAATTCAGTTTTAAGTATAACCTACAAACGAATAATTTACTTTCGCTTCAGGTACAGATTCAAAGTTCACGTTCATTTTTCCAAACAATTCCTTAAGAATTATGAGTACAAATTAAATCATCGTGACAAACGCAAAAGTTACGAGGTAACCGACTGGTTTGCGATTAATTAAGCAGCAAAAAAAAAAAAAAAAGTCGAGTAAATATTTGTAAAAATTATCTTTGAATTTTTATTCGAACACAATCAGTGGACATGCGGATTACAGAAGCATGACACGTAACTTTCTTTGGACTAAATCTTTAAAAAATTAAAGTCCTAAAAGTTAAAAGTGATATGGATACACTTCCGTGAACTCATTGCAGGCATTTTTAAGTCAGATAACGAACGACATAACCAAATAATAATAAATAGAAAAAAAATTCTTACGTACATATATGACATGAGAGTGCGTAAGCCTAAATATAATTCTTATAAGCAAATTAAAAAACTATGGGATTTGTGAATTTTATTATTCTTCAAAAGTTCAAACCCTTATGCAGAATTACAGATGTGGGAATGTTATGTGAGTTTACACCAAGTTTTACTAAAATATTTGCTGAATAACTCCCCTGGTCTAGGTATCGTAAATTTATGTAATTTTATCAAACAGATCTTTTTTCACTAGAATTTAGTCACCAGTCGGGGTTAAGAAATTTGGTACTTCTAAAAAGACATTTTTTCTTTTTCAGAGCTACTTTGGTAAATCCAACCACCTTTTCGGTTTTCACACAGATAACTAGTGCCGCACTTTATTACATATCAAACAGCCAACTTTTGAAACAAGGTAAAAGTGTCACATCATTTAGCCATTTCAAACAGACCCAATAATGAGTGAAAATGTTAAACAGTTTATGATCAATTTTCTTAATCACTTCTTCCATATTCAGTTTTCATTTTTGAGACAGGGAATTTTTGATACAAAAACTATTGAAACTTTCTGGACTTTATACTACATACTCTCAAATTATACCCTCCTTTACTCTGATCAAATAAGCCATTTCACATAATGCCTAAACTAATCCATTTTTTCCTGGAATTATTTAAAATCAAATTATTAAATTTATTCATAGTTGGCATGAGACGCGTGTGTTTTAAGAGGCGTTTAAAATGGTATTGCTCTTAAAATATAAATACCAAACTGCGCATTTCCCCTCATTAGGGGCCATTATTCTCAATCGTTGGGTTCATTTAAATAATCTCTTAAGTAATAAACCCCTTAAGGGAAAAATTAAGCGTATTTAACTGTTTTGGTATTCTTTATAGCGTCATTTTTGTCACATACGTATGAATTAATAGGGGAGAATTCAAATCTGATAAGGTCACTTAAGTGAATTCACTCAGCTTAACGCCCGTAATATCACAACCTAAAACTGACCAACGCTTTCGGTATATTATAGGTACTAAAATAACATAACGCAAGTTTTTTAAACTCAAGAAAGGGTATGACCTCTCTGCCCTTCCTTGAATCCGCCACTGACGTCCGGCACAGTTAATTCTTGGTCTTACAGACTCACTTCATCTCAGTCTTGCCTAATACTGACGACTACATTAAACAACATACCATTTCAATCTTTCCAAATATACAAGAATTAAAGCAAACAAATTTTAATGACTTAATAAGGTGGATGAAAATAATCAAACACAAAAACATTAATACAAATCAATCAAGTGGCAAGACTGCGAACATTCTGGCTTCTTAGTTTCATTTTTTCTGAAGTTTCAGGTTCAATCTTGATTTTTCATACAGTCAAGTTTTGGCCCTGCGAAAGTACAAAACCAAGCTCACACACTATCTATTCAACCCTTTGAATGTTCTGATCACTAACTAATTTTGTACCACAAGTACAATAGTCAGTGTCGATTTCACTATCGATGACTAAAAAATAACGGTTAAAACAAGAAGCTGATAATTAAACGAAGAATGAAGAAAGACTTGGGAAACACGACTAAGACGACGACAACGAAATCGTATATGTACTCAAATTTAATAAGCTTTTTTCTTTTCTTTCGAACTATCTGCATTCGTTCAGGAGAAGATGAGTGGCCAGATAACCTCGACATCTATCTCAAATTTTTCACCAACACCTGCTTTTATTACGAAATTGACACGCCACTCAATATGTGTGTAGCATGACTTATGACCGCCAAAAGCAAAACGAAAGACAAAAAAAAAAAAACAACATCGACGTGAAATAAATTTTTGGCAATTCGTACGTTTGTTCTGGTGGAAAAAATAACTTCCAGTCTGATGCAACTCAATTAATTTCGTATCAATATAATACGTAGACTATCTATAAGGTATTGTTGCACACGATTTTTTTTTTTTTCAATTCGTACAACGTAACAGACATGTTTAAACAAAATGTACAATGAAAAAAAAAAAAAAAAAACGAAAAAAACAAGAAAAAACTCTAAGTGATAATGAACTTGATCTTTAAACTAGATGGGAGAGGGAAAAAGAGTAAAAATTTGATAATTTACATTTTTAATACTTTTAAAATGGTTTCATCCGCATGTTGGGATCGCTAAATTGTTCCTTTCTTTTTTTTTTTTTCAGTATAAGGTATATTGTATTTTTTTGATGAAAAAAACTTGTTTAAAAAGAGCCGACTCGCGCGTCTGTAATAGGCCCGTAATATTCAAGTTGAAGTGCATTAGGTGTCGCTGGCATTGATATTTAAATCGAATACGGCTAATGAAGCTACGAATAATGTGAACGATATTTGTCAACGTGCTCGAAAGTCAATATTTTTGCATTTTATTACAATTATTATAAATTATTTCATCCCATTTTCGAGTACACCTGGATTTCATATTGGCCTGTAGCTTCTACACGAAGTAGTCCCTGTATAATTTCGAATCTTAAATAATGTGTCACTTCTCTATGTAAATTTCGTTACGGTACATTTGAAAAACACGAGCAACGATTACGAATGGATACCTCTTTTAACTACCGATTAAACGTGAAGCAATCCTAAAAATTGCAATTTCCTTCTTTTCTGTTCAAATACATTTACCAAAACCAAATGCATTCTTCGGTAAGTCAACCAGCAAGTCAACTTAAAGGTGGTTGAAATGAAGGTAAAACATTTCACAGCAAAACACCATCAGTAGCGCATCAGTACACTTCACACTGTAAAACAGTACAATCGTGGCCCAAAAAGAAAAATTCCCATTTCCACAATCGAAATGAAAAATGAAAAAATGAATAAAACAAGCGAGCGTTTTTCAGTAAGATTCTATATATAACATTTAAAATCGTTAGTTTACCAAGTTAAAGAAAAGTTTTGCAAAAATAAATTCACTAGGTTAAACTAAAATTTCATAGACTCGTTGCAGAGCTAACTGAATAAATGTGATTATTTCTCACGACATGGCGAGAATACCTCGACTCCTAGCTGAAATTTGTCTTTATACTTTCCACGTAAGTTACTACCTTAAAAGACTCACGTTTCTACTTAAAAATTACTTACTGATAAGTATCGTTCTAACAATAGGCTCAAAAAGAGGTTCTGACCGTTGGCTACTTTTCAAAATAGGCCACTGAACCAAAGAGTTCGGAAACTACAGCTGCAGATAATAAAGCTCTAGCACTCCAGTTATGAGTCGAGTTAAATTGCTGCTGAAAAAATTCAACCGAAGAAACGATTAATTAGTACGAGAAAAACAGCGAATGGCCGATGAAGTTCCCAAAAAGTCAAACGTACGCACGAAGAAGATTATGAAGTAAACAGGGTAAAGCTCTCAGAAATTAAAAATAAATTACACCAGTAATACTATTTAAAAAAAAAAAAAAAAAAAAAAAAAAAAAAAAAAAAAAACTGGTAAAACAATTAACAAATTTTCTACAGCGAAGGGTGAGGTATATCTTTATCAGAAAAAATCTTGACAATTAAAGTCACCTATATTTTGTTACTTCATTTCAGCAATGGTTTTCTTTGCATAACTCTGTCAGATAAGAAGATAATTATTTCTTTAAAAAAAACCGACTTAAAAAGTATACTCAAGCGTAAAAATTGAGACCTACAACAGCCATAAACCTCGAAAAAACTGAAAATGAAGCATTCCAGCTAAATTTTTCGTTTCATTTAAAAGTTAGACTGAGAAAAACAAATTCCAACTTCAAATACACTAACATAATAATAATAATTAAAATTTTGAGAAACACAACATGATCAGTTCAACATTGTCGTTATCACGACCGAATGAAACAGAAATAAAAAAACGAAAAAAACCGGGATTAAATCCGCTCCTTTCATTTACCCACACCACCGTAAATTAATTTACACTTTTCTTCTTTAAACATATCAAATTCATTTCCTTCCCCCCTGACCGCGCTTCGTCGTCTCTCCATTGTCTCACTCTCTCACTGTACACGCACCCA
This sequence comes from Ericerus pela, assembly GCA_011428145.1. Taxonomy (NCBI): domain Eukaryota; kingdom Metazoa; phylum Arthropoda; class Insecta; order Hemiptera; family Coccidae; genus Ericerus; species Ericerus pela. The sequence goes on from WOFM01000222.1 coordinate 322,648, forward strand.
CGCACCTGTATTAGCAACAATCAAACAATAATAATATGTAAACCAGATATCGCTCTCACTTTCACCGAAAGCACTATACGAGGGATCATCATAGTACCGTCGCGGAATCCGTTTTAAAATACCAAAATTTAGAAATATTAATTACACAAGATGCTGCTATACCTACGCGATTGTAGAAGAACAAGAACGTGATTTATGAATTTGAAAAAACGACGCTTAGGTAGGTACTCGCATCTTTTTATGTAGGTTTTCGAAGAAAATCTGCATATTAAAACTGATCTGGTATTGGGACCCATGGTCGAGGGTAGATTTGTTTTTCATTTGATGACCCCATGAAACTTCTGGCACTATTAGTTGAACGTCATATATAAACAGGATTATTCATTTCATCACGCACCATAATGTATTTTTCCTATGGTGCGTGATGAAATGAATAATCATATATATGCCTATATATACATAGGGAGTAATTACACATGCAAGGCACATATATTCAACAGATACTAAGGGACCTATTGGAAGGGAGAAAGATATGCAAGTAGAGTAAATTTTAGCAGTTTAGGAAGCTCTCTTAGAGTGCATTTGATATCCCCCAGAAGGGTGAAAAAATTTTCATTTGATTTCATTGATTTTATTAAAAATGATGAGAGACTTTGTTATGTATACAACACTTGCAAGTCCTTATCATGAAATGAGAATATACAAGGTACTTGAGAGACACACCAATTACTTTCATTCAGAGCTTGTGGTTTGGTTTCTCTTGTTTTAAATTACACGAGCTGTGTCTACGTCATTAGACCTCGAGTGTTTGTCACTGTATATTGTTCCGGAGGTGAGGAGCAAAATGTAAACCAGTATACTCCCAGAAACACTGTCAGTCCCACAAAAGAACCTCACAAGTTTGTTATACACAGCATATTGGAACCACAGAGTATTAAATATAATGGAGGACCTACATTAAAAGAAAAGTGTCATCACCTTCATGATCAAAATATCCAAGCCTCCTAAAGTACCAATGATTTTCAATCTCACTTTTATCTACGAAATTCGTATTCATTGTGATTTATAAATTAATGATTATATTTACTTGTTCATTTAATTAAATTATTTGAAAGAAATTTTCCAATTATTGTTTATGGGCATGAATGAGGAGCATGCAAATTCGAATTTGGTAACAAAGGAGCGGGGACAAAAGCTTCAAAAGTGGTGCCATTTTTTGTAATTGTGTTTAGATGAGCGTTTATCCTCCATTATATTTAATACTCTGTGAATGGTACTCGCAAGTGTCTTAAACATATGTATATGTACACAGAAAACAGAAGGTAGTGGCAGGCTTCTATTTTTTTTTTAGCATGTATATTCATTCATCTTTATCAGAATGGGAATAAATCATGCTCCTTTTTTTCCTAATGTTAATATTTTTCATCGAAAACAGTTTACTTTTTCACTTTTAGGTCGCCATATCACCTGTTGAATTGGAAAAAAATTTTTTGGTGAGTATTGTGATGAGTTGGTGTGTTTAGTAATGGACATCATGAAACATCAACGTTTCTACCCATCAACTTAATGCTACTCGTCTTTAAAACCTATTAAAAACAAAACTTTGTACAAGAAAATGTTTGACAGCTTTCAAATTCAAAACTATTGCGCCTATGAAAAATATATGTAATGTAATTTGTATAAAATTTAACAACATTTTTTGTAGAACTGATACTTCGACGAAAAAATCAAAAAGAAATATGATTCAAAACATCTTGGGGGGCTGAGGGGGGCTTATCAACTTGAGAGGTGATAAGTGATTTTATATAGTTCGCCTCCTTATAATATAAATCATTATCTTCATTTTTTCCTAAAAAAAAGGCGGTTGTTATGTCAGCTACATTACCTGTTGTTGAGAAAAAAGTTTACCACTTGACCTGTATAAATATCTATCTATTTATCTATACATATACACATTTCTATGCAATGTGGTACAAGTCGCAATTTTTATCGGATAATCTTGAAATCTGATACACTTATTCTGACTTAGACAAGAAGGAACCCTACTGTTTTTAGTCCAGATCGGCCGGATGGTACATCTGATACATCCTATTATACTGCATATTTGGAGCTTTAATGATTATAAAATGTATGATTCTCAAGAAATAGGCACAAAATTTGATACTGACATTGAATACATTACATTTTAAAATTCTTCAAAATTTAGTTTCAATCGGCTTAATGACTAGAGATTTGAAAAAATCTTCAACTATTGCAAAGGAGAGTAGATAATTTCAGATGAAACAAAAATATTGTGTAGTCAGTCTTGCTATTAATTTATTTGCTAAACAAGCATTTAATAACTTGCGTAGGTACGTATTTTATAACCTCACAGTACAATTCAATAATTCATTATGAATTTCCTCGACACTTAAACGTAATTTTTATCCAGCATTCTGGGAAATACTTTTGATACTTTCATTTTTCAATCCTATTCATTCATTCATTTACTTATTTACCAATTTATTTAGATTTTTTTGTTTAGCAAAAAACCTACATTTTCTAGCGTAGCTCGTTGCGCTAGTTTTTTTCTTTCTTTTTCATTTTTTTGTAACATAATCGCTAACGCGACTGGAAAATGATTAAATTTTAGCAGGCTATCGTATATCTTCATCTCTGGTTAGCTTTTTACTTCCTTAAAACTTCCTGCAAAGAGAAGAAGAAAATGCTGTTCGGTTACGCTCGGATAATACCACCACAAGTTTGCAAGAAATACCATCCTCTACCTCACTTCCCTTTCTCAAACTCTCACCATATGAACAGTGAGAATCTTTAACAGGTTCGCTGAAATCGATACATTTTCAATAATAGGTATCACAATGCAGAACCACAACTATCAGCCGATATTATATATAAAAGCTTCTCAGAGAAATATTCTCTACAACACAGACACAAGTAACACACCATCGTCGATTAATATGTACATAGATAATACAATATAATTAAAAATCAAATTTCAAACAAAACAAAATAATTTTAAAAAAGGAGGAAACACAACAAAGAGTACCTTAGTACATTCAATTCGGTGTAAAAGATCACGTCGTCCGGTTAATATGTTTTCCATAAAAATTATCTGCTTGATATTCTGTTTGCAAATTTTAATAGTGCGCGCCAATAAAAGTCCACAGGACAAAGTGTCGAATTTTACAGTAACTGCTGAGGACCGACGCGACATTTACTTGAAGAAACCGCCACGGAAAAGGGGTAAGATGAAATAAAAAATCTAAATATTCCGCTAATTTTACTTCAGACGTAACTTTTTTTTTCTCCTCTTTCTGACTCTCAACTATAATATCAACGTTCGATGCGGTGAACACGGTGGGTACAACAAATACTAACAAAGATTGGTTATAAGTGGTGAAAAATTTTATTCAGTTTTACATTCGATGCATGATGCAACTATAAAAAGGTCAAGGAATGACAAAAATAAAAGTTCCATTTTTGATTTAATATGAGAGGTAAAAGACAACAAATGAAATGTGATCCACTAAGACAAATTTTCATGTTCACCAAGGCTTCCAAGTAAAAATACATATTTTGACTACACATTACCTAATGGACCAATAAAACTCCATAAGCCCAATGTACTTTATAATGTCAAAACGTCATCTCTTAATTTCACAAGAATAGTATACATGAAGGTAGTGCAAAGAATATCATGTGATACACAGTGGTTGTCTATTCAATGCCAGTGTATCGAACCAGGAGGCCATTTACAAACTGTCTATAAGCTTTATAGATGTCTATAAAGCAGCAATAAGGGCTATATACTTCTTGCATATCACTACTTTATCTATCTATATGGCTATGCCCGGAGGTGTCTATGCAAGTAAGAGCTATAAAGAGTTGGGAATGATGGTGTTTGTGATTTTTACCGTTGATTTTTATATTTATAACAAAAAAATTGTTTCTTATCAACAAACGGTTCACTTCTGCGCATGCGTTTGGGTTTCATTTGCATAGACAACTCGTAAAACACTTTTTTATAGTACTGATTTCTTTATGGTCCTTATAGATAGTTCGTAAACGGCACATAGAAATCATTGTTCTTCACTGGTCCAGTATAATACATACATTAAAAAAAAAATTACACTAGGGCTAAGCTCACTATCAAACTGAGCACAATGCAAGGGATTAAAAACTACTGCCCCCATAACCCAAAATTGGAATGCAAGCGGCAAAATTGAGGCATTTTCATGTTTTTACATTTTCTAGACGGTAAATTAAAATTAAAGCTAAGAAGGAAAAAATAATAATTACGTGGCAAACAGCCCCATTAGAAAACAGAACTTTTAGAGAAAAAAAAATTTAATTTACTCAATTAAAAACAATTATATCTTTCAAAATGTAAAAAAAAATTTTTTTTTATATACTTTTCGGCTGATCTGCACCAGAACTGATCGCATGTTACAATTAATTATAACTAATTTTTTTTTTGAAAATTTCTTAGCTATTGGTTCAAAATCAAGCATTTTACAGCTAAAATAACATCCAAAAGAACTGCACCGCACTTTGCTAGTTTTGTAGCTAACAGCGAGCTATTTGGAGATTCTATTCTGTTGACAGTCAGTTTGCAGTTTTTAGCCATTTAAGTTAACTTCAGCTAGGTAGATATTCTTATAAGAATTTAATTAGAATCTCATATGGCGAACTCCAAAATTTAAGTTGATTTTAAGTGGTTCAAATGACGTAGTGAATTCAACTGTTAACAGAATAGTACCTCAAGTAGCCGGCTAGTAACATAAAAACTAGCAGAGGGTAAACCAGGGTTATTGGTCGAAAATTAGGCATTTTATAGCCAAAATAAAAACAAAAATAATGTTTTCGGAAGTACTATTAGGCCAATCTGTACCAAATTTGATAGTAAGTTAAAATAGATAATAATGAATATTTGTTCAAAATTTCGAAGCTATTGGTCAAAAATTAAGAATTTTATAATCAAAATATAAAAGGAAATAGTGATACTGGAAGTACCATATGGCCGATTTTCACCAAAATCAATAGGTCAGGACTTTGGACTAGTACTGATGTTCGTTTCAAATTTCATGATTATAGAACAAAAACTGTAACCTATACCCTGGTAACAATAAATTGGCTTGTAAACACATACATATATGAATTTTAAATTTTTGGTGCCAAATGTTTCCTTACATTATGAAACGAAAAACGTACCTAGCGCCAACCACAGGTCCTTCCATGACACCAAGATTAATAAATAGATTTTCACAGAAAACCCACTTCATAAATTTGTTCATTGAAATTATTTATTTATTATCAACATGACACAGATGCTCGAAACTGTGTCTCGATCACTGTGCCAAGTCTTCAGTTTGTGAACCTGCGTTAGCAGTCTTCTGCGCCAAATATGAGCAGTCGTATTCAACTTAGATTCGCCACAAAAACTGCACTGCGCTCAACTTGGGCCGAGCCTGATTGTCCACAAACCACCGAGACTGGCTTTTCACCATGTGGCGAGACAGCTATGTGTAGTGAGATGCCAAGCACTTTAAGCCGAATGCAAAAGAATTATTTGAAAATTAACAATGACTCAAGAATTACTTCTCATGTAATAGAAGTCATCCTTGCATTCGGCCCTTATACGAGTATATTAACTCTTTTTCAACGACTGATGAAAATTTCGAGGCTATAAAATGGTTTTTTTCGCATTATGTAATAGAAACTGTCAAGAGTGTTCAAAATTCGCCTTATATACCATTTTCGAAAATAATGATAAAATTGGTGATTTTGATCAAAATTTATCGTAGAAAAACAACTCTTATTTTTCTCAAGAGTACCCCCTTCCCTACCATTACTGTTTACTTGTCCCACAATTATAGTAGTTTTCACATTCAAACTTATTTGCCTGCATGGGCAACTTTTGCCTTCAACTTAAAATGGACACCACGTACGTAAGCAATCATTCAATTAGGAAAATGAACGAAAATTGTACGGAAAAAGCACTGGAATTTATGAACACAATGAAATTAGAGTAATTCCAAACTTTTTGTTATTTTGATTTTTTTTTTTTTTTTTTTAAATTACTAGTAAGGGCAGCAAGATGAGGTCAAGCATCATGATGAAGTATTTATAACCTGCCAATCTCAGGGCGTTTCGAAATTCTATTCAAAGGTTCATTCAAATTTCCTGAGATCTCCACATACCACCTACCAGTAACTGAGAATTTCAAAAATTGAAAATATCAGTCATAATTTGTTAACCTGATCACTATCAAAAAATGAATATAAAGAGAGTATAAGTTGAAAATGCAATAAAGAATCACATTTGACAAGCTTAGCTGCCAAATAACTTTGAGATACAAACAGATGGGGATCAAGCACTGGATATTAGAACAAGTAATACATACAATAACGATTTGATCGACCTAAAAACAGCACAGCAACAATACAAAAAATGAAATCCTTGAATCTAATTTCCTCCAGAAGCGATATAGGTCGCCAGCATCCCTTTGTTTCCGAGGATTTCAATTCTTCATAAAAATTGAAAGAGCAATGAAACAAGGAAATTGAAAAATAGCATATTCAGGCCATGCTAAACAAACGCACGATTGAAGATGAGGAATAAGATCGATATCTGTCGTTCTATTAAATGGTCATTTCCTACACCTATGGGTATGCGGTAACTTCGAAGTTTTTTAGAATTTTAACAAAAAAATTTGATTGCTTTAAATTTCTATGCGCAACAACTTCGACAAAATGAAACAAAAATCATTCAAACACAACTAATTTCCGAAAAAAAGAGAAAGTGTTGCAATTTAACAAACATAAATGGAATAAAATAATAAATAAAATTAAAAACCGTTCAATCTTCCACATTTTTATCACAGATTAAGACTGATAACCCTTCTGCTATCAATACTGACTAGATGCGGAGCGAGACAAGACGTTGGCGAAATTTTCAAAACTAAAAACATGACTTTTAAGCACAAAATTAAATATTTAAAGCGGTAAATAATTTGAAATTATTCAAAGATCATTTGAGTCATTCAAGATTTTCTCAGTTTCCTTGGTTATTAATTTACTATAATATTTATTAATGCATCCTAAATTATGTTCAACAAATAACAAAAAAGAATTCATAAAGGAAACTATTAAATTGAAATACTCATTTTGTAAGAACGCACACCGATTTCCAAAAAGAAGAAAGAAGAAAACAATCTCAAACACCACATAAAAATGCAGTACGCTGACAAAACATAAAGGTCAAAATATTCCTTGTCGCACACGAACCCTCCCTTCGCAAGTACAAGTCAATTTCCCGACCATTCTCCATTAATTTTCGTACATAAAGATAACCCCTATACCGTAAGCCCACGCCGCAATAATCCTCACATACAATACAACAAATCGGCAACAAATTCATCATCTTGCGGAGGGTTAGGTGCGACCAAGTGGAAAGAATAAATGAATATTTGGAAATGTCATTCGAAGCATTCACATACATGCCCTTGAAAGTATCAACAAAAGGACGCTATACACTCTTGTCATTGTGAACCTCCTATTTCGTCGACAACTTTACTCATAGGAGACAAGTTACACAATCCAAGATACGAATCACCCACAACGACTTCGTCTAAAAAATAATAAATCATAGACAAACACTCAAAAAATAATTATAAGATGCCGAATATAAATCAAGTTTTATTACTGGATGCCCTATTCGGAACTGTCGAAAAAAAAGAAACAATTTTCAGTGCATTTATCGACTATTCGAATAACAAGAAGTCGGTGTTCTATTTCGGGATTTTCTCTTTTAGCGTTTTTAAAAAACTGAACACAATGATCTCTAATTCGGACTAACTTTCGTTCGAGAAAAGATTGTCAACAATGACTGTTATTTCGATAAAAGATTAACTGTGCTTAAACTAAATTCTTAGACAGATTTAAGCTTTTCAATAGTTAACTAGGTTAAATCAAATTTTGTGGGAAAGAAACATCTATGACTTCATTGAAAAGTATTCTGTCAGCACCAAACGGCTTATCTCTCAATATTACAGGCTCCTTACTTATTCAAATTTTGTATCTTGCCATACAGAAATTTTCAAATCAGATTTTCTCGTTCACCTACTTCACTTTCTTCTAACCTTAAGTCATCTTATTCGTCAAATTATTCGTCAAATTATTCAATACTAATAACGCTCGCCTCAACACGTTTTCAACTTCCTGTTTCATATTTTTTTCCATTTCCTCTCATTCAACAACCAAAATTATACAAGGCTTTTAACATACTCACAACTCCGTAATAACCTCCATTTTCACATGCACGTTCTTCTACGATAGAACTTCTTCATATGTTGGACATACGTGTCAGAATAGGTACATGTTTAGACGATCAACGTTTTCACTACAGAAGCATTCGCAGTCAGATTTCGATATTTAGAATGTTCACCATCTTGACGTGGAATCCATAACACGTACCTACAGAAAAATAAAAATCACATCAGGAAAGAATAGGTACGATTAAGTAAAACAGAGAAACATGAAACGAAAGAAGAGATAAAATGATCACTCGGATAGTTTAATATTAGACCGCCATAAATTGCGTATAACGTACATGTAATGCGAACATATTAGCATAATAATTATTAGTGCATTCATTCAAGGTGACCAACACCAACATCAGAAAACAATCGAATTCAAAATCCTAACACTTCATTATTCATTAAGTGAACAGATAAAACAAAGTGAACGTCCTCAACCAAAACAGCAGCCTGATCATGTGATACAAATGCACGAATTGGCGCGAATCGACTTTGTAACAACAAGTTTAAGAATTTTTAAAACAAAGAAACAATCATGCATGAAGACTCTTGAAGGTCAACATACACGATAAACGGTATTTCGTGGGTCATGCCTACATATAAAGCTTTGAAATGAGCATATATTCGGATTTGGCATTTTCATCTCTACTATTTGAAATACTTTTTCGGCATTCTTGTCAGTTTGTAATATTCTTGTCTTTAAGTAAACGAAATTATGGCGCCTAATCTCCCATCATTCATTTGTTAAATTTAAATAATGAAACACAGCCACACAATGTAAAAATTGCGAAACAAGAACGCAATAAATAGGTAGCCGCAAAAGTCTTACAGATTATATTTGTTTGGATTAACGATCCAACCGCGAAAATAAAAATTACTGGTCACTCAGTAGGATTCTGAAAAGGATTACCCATGAAAACAGAAAATAAAGGTAATGAAAGCAACCTGAATAAAGGAGAACAATACACAAAAGATGAGGATACCTGAATATATACGTATACCTAGGAAAAATATAAATGATGACTAACCAATTTCGAAGACAAAACATGGGAGAAATCCTCATGTATCAAACTGCAAACGTAAGATGACAAAATACACAACGACAACTTTCCGACACACAAAAACAACTTCTAATATATCACGAAACATCAAATTAAAGAGTGATTTCAATTATTTCAAAACACATTGAAGGATCTTACGACGTAGTGCATCAAAAACCGAATTACCGAATACTGCGACATCCGACATGCCCAACAGAAAGAACAAATAATGAAATTAACGAAATAAGAATCAAAACTGTAATTATTTCTCAGAGAACTCATCGCAGCTTCAACAAAAAAATAATATTGAATAAAACTGGCGGTTTAAATTGACTGGACAAAGTGGCTCATGCAGCAACTGACGAAAAATTTGGCGCATTTCGTATTACAATGTTGCCAATTGACACGTAGAAAATTATTACTGAAATAAAAGGTTTGTTTAATTTACCACAAGAAGGTTAACCTCGAGTTGACACCAAACACCAACTGGGTTTGTTTTGATGTCTCGAAATTAAGCTCGATGTCAACACGAAGACACGAACCTGACACCAACTCAAACTTCCTCTTTTTTTTCAAAATGCCAAACTTCATTAATTTCTTCAACCTTATAACCTTTTCAATTGCCCCATTAATCTCAACGGTTGCCCAGGTCTCTGTAATCATTCTTTCACTATCTTTATGGTAGCACTTTCTACATTGCGATTCAGCACATTTCAAGCATAATGGAGATAATGACTTCTCATTTTTATTTTTACTTTTACAGGTAATACAGGATGATACAAGTTTCTTGGTGGCAAAATTTTACACTTTACAATACCAAACCATTTTTCATCATAATTTTCAGGCTTATAAATCTTTTCAGGATGTGATATGGGGTAATAATCGTAATACTGGACACTTGGATATAAACTACAAATATCTATATAATATGTAATTTTCTTCTTTTCACTAGATTTTGTCCACAATTTGAATGTGTTAGTTCTGCCACCAAAGAATGCATCTCTTGGATTTAAGGGTTCAATTATTTCAGGTTTTTCACATACTTTATATTCTTTAGAATTGACTCGTTTACATTCCCACATTTCGACTAAATTATAACCCACTTTTTTTATCTAATCATTTCCCTCTTTTGTTTTTTCATACAAATTCTTCTTGATTTCATTATTTATACGAGCATCGTCATAACATTTACGACACCCATGCCAGAAACAGCCGTGATATTGATAAACTGTATTAGTTTTCTCAACACCATCAACTTTCGCATCACATAAATAATTTGTTCTCTACCATTTAAAGCATGCTTTACATTAGCGTTTGTAAAACTATTTAGCAAACTGATGAATTGTTTATACTCAATACTTTTCTTCAAGGGGTTCTACAACAGCTATTGTCTAATTCCTAATGTATTTTGATCTATAAATAGAAATACAAACGCTCGCTATTGTCAAATATTGGAACGGATCTATGTTAGCTATTTTAAAAAATTCTTCTCAAATTTTAGACATCCTCTTTTTAAAATATCAACATCTGAATCACAATATTCCTTAATTTCTTTAGTCATATCAAAGATATAATTTTCTTGAACTTTCTTCAAATACCATTCTAAGAATTCTCTCCTACCCTCAAGTTCCATTTGAATATAACAATAATACTTCATAATTTCCAGTCTCTTTTGTGTAGAAAATGTGAGGAAAATAACCTTTCTTCAGTTCGTTCAAGCCAAAAGTTTTTGAAAATGCGGCCAGTGCTCCTTAAATGAAATTACTGCTATCAATTTTCAAACTTACAGAAGGTATTTCTAACATCATGAGTTTTGTTCCATTGTAAATAGTGTAAGGTTTGAGAGTATTTTCAATGCAATATTTCAAAATGAAGAGGGAATCTTAACTCTTAGCATAGTGTACAATAGCTGTACAGCCTCGATGATCCTTATGAATGAACCATTTACAGAATTCATCATTAGTTTTAAATGTGTATTTTTAATCTTTAAAATTATGGGCTACTATTAAATTAGGGGTATGGATACCTGTTTCTTGCTGAACTTCATAATCAAAGAATATATATTTTTTTATATAAGTACATTTAGGTAACTTTTCCTCTTCTTTTTCTCTAAAAATCTCATTTGTAAAAGGAAATGGATTTAATACATGCATTAATCCTTGTTGACGTATTTTATTAAAACCTTTTACTTTTTCTTCCTTGGCTTCTGCTTTTAATTCAGCTAGATTATACTCTTTTATTGGTTTAACAAACTTGTCAAGATTACCTTTGCATTAACAAATCTCTCTTTTACATTTACCATCTTTTCCATGTCTCCATTGCATATGAAATTCGTGATTTTTAATTTCGACTTCTTGTTAACAATTTTTACATTTTTCAATTCCACATTTGTGTTCCATGTCTCGTTTACAAATTTTATTACAGCCTAAACATTTAAACATATTTTTGCAAACTTTTTCATGATTATGCATATATTCTTGATTAAAACAAGACCTATTACAATCTTTGCATAAAATTTTGCACTTTGTTGTCTCATCATTGGGCATCTGTAAACACATTGTACATTTTCTTTTATCAACCTTTTCACAAACATGTTTGTCCTTATTGCTATAATGCAATCACATTTGTTATAGTAACACTGTGAACCTAGAAATCCAGCTATTTTGGAAATTACATCGAAATGGTTGCCTTTTTTATACGTACAAATATACTCTCACATCTTTTTTGGGGCCCTTGTATATAACAGAATTAAAATTCTCAGCACAGACAACATTTATCTGGATATTCAGTATTTATTCAACATTTTTTATATCATCTAAGGTAAAACCCTACTCGTTATATTCCTCAAGACGAATGCATAATTCATTAGTCAGATCAGTTTGTATTTTTTGGCCTTTTCTTATATAAACTAATTCATTATTTGAGAAATCTCTTTTGAAAATTTCATTTAAAGGTGGGTTTTCTTCAGGATAGGTCAGTGTTACAATTACAGCTCGTGGACAACATAAATTATCTTTATTTTTAATTTGCACTATGGAACCCTTTGTTTGCTTAGCCTCTGTTAAATTTAAGATTTTTACATCTCTCTCACCTCGGGGCATTGAAATTACTTCCACATTAAAAATACATTTAGTAATGTCGATTGTTTCATCTGATGTTAAAATTTGTTGTACTCTATCTATTATATTTACAGCAAGGTAAGGTGTTGATATGGGATTATTCAAGTCTAGGTTTTGTATTGTGATTTTCACCAGATCACCACCACAAAATTGACTTTTTCTTTAGCTCCATTCAACATTTTGTCAAAAGCATTTGTAATTATATCAATTTTTTCATTTGTTTCTTTGGGTAGTTCAATTTCAGGGTTGATAGTTATTGTATAATCTATAGCTGTTGCCTTATATTTTTTTATAAATCTAGATTTCTCTTCAGTAATAACTATTAAGGGAACATCATTATTTTCATCTGGTGACTTGTCTTCTTGCTGTGTTACTTTGCCAAATAATTTTTCTTTCAAGTATTTAAAGGCTTCACGTACCATGCTGTAATTTTTTTTTTTATCCTCAGGCTCTTGACTAACAGTTTTTACAACATAGTCTCTAGCTTTTCTGTAAATGTTTTTTACAGCATTTACAGATTTAACGACAGGTTTTGGGATGTATTTGTAGTTATGTGTTTCTATCTCACGTTCAGGAGGTTTAACTAAGGTGATTGACTTTTGTCTATACCATTGAATCCAAGATTTCAACGTATCTTACACACTGTTATTGTCGTTTGTTTCACTAGTAGGTTCTTGGCGTGTAGTTCTTCTTGATGGTTCTACATCATTACCTTCTATGTCATTATCTTCTACATTGAAATCTTCTATGTCGTTAGGAGTAGTTACAATATTTCTGTAAATATCTTCCAAATCTTTTCTCCTCAGCCTCGAACATCCTTTGATGTTCATATTTTCTAACAATTAGTATATTTGTTTCATTTTTGTTGTCCCACCAACTGCTGTTTGAGTAGTCCATAATATGTAGTAATATATAGTCAAAGCCTCCATAATTTTTTCATAAGTGGGTATGTCATAAATAAAGGACCATATTATCAATGTCAGAAAAGATTAAGTGGAATACATAATAAAAAATAATAAAAAAATTATACCAACATATTGTTAATTCCAAACCAAAAAATTCTACTTCTTTCGGTCAAATAATATACCGTCTACGTATGATAGTACATCTAAACACTAAGTAAAATAATTTAAAACAATTTCTGTTTTCATTCTTTGTCAACTATCGCGTTAGAAGAGAATAAAAAACTAAAAACAAAATCGGAAAAAGAAAAGTAAAAATCTGCTTAAAAAATATGTTTCGTTTACAAAACTTACAGACACGATACCAACCCACCTACACTTATATTGTAATGTCATTTCCCCTTTCACCGTCCATAAATAAATCTGTAATTTGTAAACGACTTAATTTTACTTATAAGAATTAAAAAGAAGGGAAAAAAATTAAAATCATCGCACCTTTACTTTCGATAAAGTTTGACATAATTTTTCCTCTTTTTTGTTTTTAATTCCGAAGGAAATTATTTCCAAGTATTTCAGCTTCACTTTTTTCTTTTTTTTTCCTAACACTCGCACGAAATGGTTTACGACTTCATCGTACACAGTCTTTAAACGTTTTAATCTTTGTTCGTGTCGTATCGACTACTAAAAAAGTTTTAATGAAACGTAAAATTTTTTTTGAATTTTTTTGAAACTTAAAAGAAAAAGAAAAATAATAAGACTCAATTATTTGTTTCCATTTTATTATAGATTATATTTTTTTTAACTCATCGCTCAATTTTTATTTTTTTGAGGACCATTTCGTTTTTTGATATTTTTCTAACAGGTATACACAATAAATAGAGAGGGTTATTTGGTTTTCTATTTGTTTTCATGATCTGTTTTCCATTTTCTAACAGTAAAAGATTAGAGTGTAAATTCAAAATGTCTCATACGTACATTTGTAACTACTACTACTGTTTTATCCATCAAACAAGTAAAAAACTGTAATTTTATTTTAAAAATTTTTAAATCAGTATATTTCATTTTCAAATTATGAAAATTTTTCTCGTTTCGAATTTTAGTATCAAATATGGAATTATAACCAAAAAGTTCTAATTTTTATTTTTCTCCTCCGTCATTTTGTCTTAAATGCATTCCCAAATCAGGCAATTCATGGCTTGAATTTTTGACTCCATCAAATATTTAATAGATAATACTCATGGATTTTCGCAATTAAGTGACAAAACGAAAATTTAAAGAGTATGCCTTACAAAATTCGTCCATAAATCTCTCAAATATCAAATGTAATTATAGCTTCTAGCACAGATATAATTCAAAAATAAACCCAATTTACTGCTGTAGAATTCATTTTGTTTTAATTTCTAATTTGATTCCACACTGTAGCTGATAAATTTATTCACGAGAGTGAGTTTAAAAAGAATCGATATAATCATTAAAACTGGGATATCTTTATACCTGCCATCAACATCATCCGAAATAACCCGGACTTATCTTTTCGGTGGTTGATTATAAATATATCACATCCAACTTTCTTCGAAAAACTTATTACTGGAATTGGAAAAACACTAAAAATTCTGTACCTACCTAGGCTATAAATCACTTGAAACCACATCTGCTCAGAATCTTATATTTCAATGACAATTCTTCTACAAAAATAATTCGATGTTCCCGATTGGTAAGGTCATTTCTAACCATCATAATTAATTTACCTATATCCAGGTACTTACTTCTAATTTGAACATACATGCCACTAGGTACTCATTTATATCCAATCGAATGCTTTGATATGTAAGAAGGGTCCAATTATTTCGGATGAACGTTTTTTTTCCCATAACTTTTTTGTTCATATTTATTTTTTATGTAACGATATCATTACCGAAAGGTGCTCGCATTTACAATCCTATCAGCTTACACTCTCTACTTTTGAAGCTGACACAAAACCTTCACGTCTATAAATGAGACCGAAAGTAAAAGAGAACAACAGCATGGTTATCATTTTACACAACTTAGGTAGATACTCTTTAAGAAATATCACTTTTTAAAATTTTTTTGGTTTCTTTTGAATCTTTAACCAAGTACGTAATTATTATTACATCATAGGTAGGCAGGTACCCATTTGCTGAACGATAAATGGGCATTCTTCCAGAAATCCAATTTTGTAGCTTTCAAGAACTGCCAGATGTGTAGTTGAAAAAACTATGATCCAAAATGGAATTCAAAGAGAAACCTCTTTTTTTAATACTTATGAAAACAAGTTGATGATTGAGCAACATATTTTTATCTTCAGTGATTCTATACTAAAAATAATTTACCAATTTCTTTCACACGGAATAGCCTGAATAAACTATTCTACAAACCTAGAGTAAATAGTTTCACAAGGTTGCAAATGTTTTTTTAGCTGAATCAAGAAACAACGAACTGAACTTTGAAGTAGTCAGGTACCCATTTACTTCGTGCAGGTTTTCGAAGAAAATCTACATAGGTTTCAAAATTGATCGGGTATCAAGACTCTGGGTCGGGGTAGATTTGTTTTTCGTTTCATGATTTCAGGAAACTTTTCGGACAAAAAACAGTTTTGGCAAAGCTTTATCTCTCTGATGTTCGTTGAAATATCCCTTTTCTGCATATTTTTTCCTTTCAGTCACTTTGGACCTCAAGCAACCATAATGAATGTTTGAACTCCCGAGTAATTTCGTCATCTCGACCAATAAAGTTAACAAAGTTTTGACGAGAAGAGGGAGAAGAAAAGTAATTAGTAAAGACTTGAAAGAAAATTCGAGTTGATGAATCAAAATAATTTGATGAAGGTTCAATTAAATTCATTTTGAAAATTTATTGAAGGGCACGCCCTCTACGATTTCTTCTCTTTCGCTCGTTTAAGCACTCGATGTTTTTATGCGATATTTCTAATTTTTGCACCAAATTTTGTAGTTTTTTTATGACAATAGTTTTAATTTGATAATACTAAATATGTTCGGTCGCAAACTTAAATTTGAAGTAGATTATCACTCTTCAATTTGAGTAATTTTAATTCTTCAGAATTCAGTTATATTTTGTACTTAGAAACTTCTGGATTGCAAAATTTCAAAATAAAGCGCTGCTTCGTTCATTGTAATTAATAGATGGAATACAGTGGCGTATACAAGGAGGGAGATTAGTAATAAGTATATTTTCTTTTCATTTTTCAACCTTTTGTTTTTTCTTCTTCAGTTGATCTAAAATTAGCTGAAAAAAAGTGCAGCACTTAAAGTTCTAGTTCTAGACAAGTTCTGTTGAAAGTTTGTTCTCATTTCAGTCTTTCAGTTTGTGTTTGGTGCTACTTCTGCAGTAAAGTGAAAAATTTGGAAAAATGATAACTCGAGTAGAACAATTTAAAGAACTTTTATTAGTTTTATTAATCAGAAGGAAATTATAAATACGATCGCATCTTTAAACAAGAACTTTTCATCTGAAGTCTAAACTACTCATTAACTGGATCAGGAAATTCCGCAATTAAAAAGTTTCAAGTTCTACCTAAGAAAGTCGAACAAAATCTTCAAAGAACTGGTTCTCCAATTTATAAAAACGAACAGACTTTTCATTAAATTCCAAAAGTTCTACAATGTTTCCGTAACGAATTGACCTGTTAATTACAGCTTGCATGATTTTTGTTATCTTCAATTTTTTTCCCATAAATGTAATAAAAACTGTCTTCAAATACACCACCTATAATGAAAAATTCCTAGATATGCCAATGAACAAGTTCATACGGAATTTTATGCTAATGTTAGAGCGAATTGTGGTCCTTTATTACAAACTGCTTATTGTTTTTCTTTCTTTTTTTTTTTCGGCAAGACGTACCCACCTGGCTACCTATTTATTTATTTTCTCACAAGTGGGTATGTCATAAATAAAGGACCATATTATTAATATCGGAAAAGATTACGTGGAATACATAATAAAAAATAAAATAAAAATTATACCAACATATTATTAATTCCAAACCAAAAAACTCTACTTCTTTCGGTCAAATAATATACCGTCTACGTATAATAGTACATATCTAAACCACTAAGTAAAATAATTTAAAACAATTTCTGTTTTCATTCTTTGTCAACTATCGCGTTAGAAGAGAATCAAAAACTACAAACAAAATCGGAAAAAGAAAAGTAAAAATCTGCTTAAAAAATATGTTTCGTTTACAAAACTTATAGACACGATACCAACCCACCTATACTTATATTGTAATGTCATTTCCCTTTTCACCGTCCATAAATAAATCTGTAATTTGTAAACGACTTAATTTTACTTATAAGAATTAAAAAAGAGGAAAAAAAAATTAAAATCATCGCACCTTTACTTCCGATAAAGTTTGACATTATTTTTCCTCCTCATTGTTTTTGATACCGAAGGAAATTATTTCCAAGTATTTCAGCTTCACTTTTTTATTTTTTTTCCTAACACTCGCACGAAATGATTTACGACTTCATCGTACACAGTCTCTAAACGTTTTAATCTTTGTTCGTGTCGTATCGACTACGAAAAAAGTTTTAATGAAAAGTGAAATTTTTTCTGAATTTTTTTAAAACTTAAAAGAAAAAGAAAAATAATAAGACTTAATTAAAAGTTTATTTTAAATCAGCCTCCCCAACTTCCAAAGTAGGCTTATATGACTTTTAGATCTCAAAAAAAAACTTCGTCGATTTATGTAGCGGAGTTCTTAAAGAAATAATGAAGTAATTTTTTTTTTTTTTTGTATTAGTGACTCTAAGAGTGTTAATTTGTGCTCTCATGAGATTACAAGAATGTTACTAGGTGCAGTTGTTTCCAATAAATTTCTGAACAAAAAAGTGAACGTACCAAAAATATTGTATTTGAAGTTAATATATTCGTAATTGGAAAACCATGTTCTCTGGGGTTGGCAAAGAAATTTCTAGTCTACTTGTTCAGAGTAAGTCTTGTGATATGTTTCGTTTTCGTGGCAGAGGATGATTATTTACGACAAACTTTTTTTTCTTTTTTTTTTCCTTTTTCTGTCAGGTACCTACATTTACGTTACCAATGGTAATAAGTTACGTTTTAAAAGTTTACGACTTTGTAAACATGAAAAGAAACTGCTCAAGATAGGCTCGTGCAGTTCTTGTTTTTGTATGTTACGAAATTTTGGTATCACGTGCTGATTTGATTTAGGTGCGTTGTTCCTCTTTCTTTCTTTTTTTCATCCTATTTTATGCCTTTATTAGAGAAACAAGTTCTTTTGGAAAGATTAAATGCAATAATAATTCATCGGCTCAAGACATACAAATTAATGTAGATGATCATATGATATAATTTCGCCGCGTAAAGTGGGTGCCGCTGGCAGGTTTTAAGTCTATCCGCAAATTTCAGAAAAAGGTACAATTATTTTGAAATCTTTAAAATATTGTTTCAAGGTTTTTTAACAGTGGAATACTGGAATTATTATTTGAATTTCACAACGCGAACTACATGAGAATGATGAAATTAGATGTACCTATTGAAATATGTTTTCTGAATGAGGACAGAATCTGTGGGTTGGTCTTAAAGAGTTTGAGAAAAACTCAGGTTTAATTTCAGCTAAGCAGCGGAGAATAATAGTATTTTTTGAGAATAGTAAAGACCTTTCGGAATACAGGTTGGATAGGAGCAGGGGTGTTCCAAACATGGTTTTTAAGATTTTTACAGGTCCGCTAAGTTCGATATAAACATAAATACAACCGACAACACAAATGAAATCGCCGGTTCCATTACCTTTATCTCATTCTCTATTGGTTGCTGATTCCACCAATTTAAATTAGACTACATTTAGACAAAATTTTTGGTACCTTCGAAGATGGACAAGTAGTTGGAACCGATGAGTGATGACGTCACATAACACAAAACCAATTTGCGCCAGGGAACTTGGCCGACCAGTAGAAATTTTCGAGACTTTGGGTGTATGCAGTGTACTTTCAAGAAATTAAAAAAAAAAAAACGAAAAAAAAACATACGCTTAATTTACTTAGCTATATGAATGTTCTAGAACACAAAAAAAAAACATTTTGGACACTGGTAGGCGGATAGTAATTAGTTTCACAATGAATGCTCAGGTAGATTGGTTTGGTTTGAATGCAAATAATTCATCTCGGATGCTGAAGGCACATTTGGTAGAAGAATAGGTGAAGGAGCCATGCTGGAGAATAAATGGGCTAAAGATGGAAGGGCAGAATGGTGATTTACTCCTCCAGTAAGGTAGAGAGGCTTGGCCACTGTTGAGACACGACACTCCTTTTCCATTACCAATGACCGCCATTTTTTTTTGGTTGGGTCAAAGAGGGGCCAAATAACAAATCACTTGCAAAACCTTTAGAAAAAACAAAGGGAACCAAAAACCCGAGTCAAAGCCTTTAAGGACAGAGAGAGAGAAAAACAAGATATATTTGTTTTTCTTTAATTTTTGTTAAATTTTACGAGTATCTAGCCCAAATACTGACTTAAATAATAATCTCAGTAGCGTTTACAAGGTCGAATTCAAATCAAAATCAGTGCGGATTTTCTTTCTATTGTGTAACTGCTGAACCGAAACTGATAACTTCCTTATTCAAGCACAATAAGAACAAGAGAAAAAAGAACATTGTTAGTTAGCCCGAGAGAAGATTATGGAAAGTAGAAACAGTCACACAATACAAATTTTTTTATTAAACTCGGTTCCAAAGATAGAAAATACGATGTTTTCCGCAACCTCGGCCTTTCACCTTTCTCCATAAAAATCTAATCCTTACCCAACATTGGTAAATTTCACTCTTCATTCTAATACCAATTAACGAAATTTTTTTCACCGTTCATCCCTACAGGTACCTTTGGCAACAGCTACGACCCTCTGTTCGGAAACAACCTCCACACCACTCATCTAAAATCGTATTCACTATTGAAAAAAGACCTCAAGCCCACCCTGGTAGAGAAATACGTTCCAGTACCAGTCCACATCAGAGTACCCGTCGATCGCCCAATTCCAGTGCACATACCCAAATTATTTCCAGTTACCATCGAGAAAGCCGTGCCGGTACCCATCAAGGTGAACGTACCCCAACCATATCCAGTCTACAAGAAAATTGCAGTACCCGTAAGGGTTCCAGTCGATCGACCTGTTCCCGTGCAGGTTTTCAAACCGTATCCCGTGTTCGTCGAGAAACAAGTACCCTATCCGGTCGACAAACCAGTTCCAGTGCCGGTTAAAGTGCCCGTCGATCGGCCGTATCCGGTCTACGTGGCCTTCGAAAAGTCCACCGAGAAGCCGATGATGACGCAAATCAAATGGCTGTCGGAAAAAGGTTATTCGCCATCCTCTGGTAAATCTTTGACGTGGGCCGAGAAACCTGACTTATCCAGTCTGTCGTTCAAACTGCAAGCACCATCCGCCGAAGACGCTGACAGCGAAAAATTACTTTCTTCGTGGCCGGAAAGTGCGGAACCGTCCGAATCAGAATTTACATTTCCAGATAGTATCGAGCTGGAAATCAAAAAGTAGATTTTCGATAATGACGTAACCAGTTCTTTCTTTTAAGAATAACCGGATCAATGCAGAGACTGATGCAAATATATTTGAGGTGGAGGGGATGGTGGAGAAAATTTATGTTGAAAAATTGTCAAAAAAGTGTATAAAAATATGATTTGTTTCGATGGCAAAATACAAAATTTTTTTCTTTCTCAAGATAAAGATAATTTTGAAGCAAAAGTAACGAAGTTTCTTCAGCAGTCAGAACTTCTTGGCTTGAAATCCTACATGATTAAGTAGAAATGTTTGAGGGCCACAATCTTCTTTATAAATAGTAAGAAATGCAATTAATGATGAAAATTTGGCGTAGTAAGCAGTCAAATGAGGAAATTAGAAGTGGCTGTAAACATTACAGAAACAAAATCAGTTCAATTTCAGAAAATATAAATCAGTCTACTAGAATTTGCCATGATTCGATAAGTAGGTAATTACATTATAGTGCCATAAACAATTAATAGAATCTTTCTAGGCAAATACCGACACAAATTTGGAAAATAAGCGTTCGAAAGGGAATGGTAAAATTTCTTGTACAGGATGGGGAGTAACTTTTCCGATTGTCCCCCCCCCCCAAAGAAAAAAACATTGTTTTAATCAATGATCCGACATCCTATGAGCAATAATTTATAAATGCAAAGGGTGTAGGCGATCCCATTTATAGAAAAGGGAATAAAGTGAATCCCTTAAAGTGAACTGGGTACTTCCTCTTGCTTTCCACTGCTGTGTTCTAAGAAAAAAATTTCATCACAACAATTACCTATAGGTTAAATTAAATTTTCATTTTGTGTTCAGCATTTTGAAATTTAGTTACCGTATACCTCTTCTTACATGATCAATTCCCATTTGCCAGTTCGATTTCGTCTCTCAACACCATGGAGTGGTTATTAATGTCCATATTACTTATTGTTTGTATTCAAGAGGATACCACTCGTAATGATTTTATTACATGATTTTATTTTATTTTTTCTCAAAGTTAGCCCACTTCAACACGAATCAACCGATTTAGGTTATTTTTTTGCGCGTAATTTCCATTCAGCTGGTGATTATGTCATTCTGTAGGCTCCTTTCGGATTGACTGCATGCGAGAAAATAACATTCCAAATCGGCGCTATAAATACGAATATAATGTTGCTTTCTTTAGGTGCCATGACATTTTAATGAGATGTAAATATCTACACGCAGTAATCGTAAAAATTGCTATCACATCATCATTTTTTTTGTTGTAGTGTTTTTTTTATTTTTTTTATTTTATTTATTTTCGTTTTTATTACATTGTTCAGTTTATAATTAATTTAAATTAGTCGTGTACGCAGTTATAGGCTACATTTTCAATATAAATAATGAACAAGTCTTTTAGCCTGAAACTAATATTTGTGATTCATGTTCTTACAGGTATGTATAGGTAGAGATCGATACACGTAATAAAATGACTTTGGATTGTTGATTTTAGAAAATTGACTGGTGTTTTATATATCGGCCGAATTGTTCTATTTCGAATTCGAATACCTTTTACATGTGTACAGAATTATAGACTATAAAGATTATAGAACTTTCAATATGCCTTTGGCAGAATTACGAGAGATATAATCGTGTTGTTGTTTTTGTTTTTGTTTTTGTTTTTGTTTTTTTTCAACGGTTATTCAACGAGAACGAGGAAATAGAATCGAATTTTGAACATGTGTTTAGTTTGTAGTTACAAATGAGTTTTACTCATTCTATTTCTATCTCTCTCTTTGTTGATTTTTTTTTTCGCTGATTAAATAGTTGTAAATACCTACCTAAATTGTTTTTTTTTTTTTCGTTTTTTCATGTAAGCAATTTTTTTTTTCCTATTCTTAATAATACTGAATAATTATTTTATTTTTAAGTAGGTTTTCAAAGAAAATCAACTTCTTAAAGTTGATCTCGGGTAGTAACATTATATAAATACATTTCTACGTAGCAAAGTACAGGATGAAATTTTTGTCCGACACTCACAAAATACGGTATACTTATTTGGATCTGAACAAGGGTAAGAATTACAGTTTATAGTACGTATGAATAGTACGGTACGTCCGATTATGTTACATTTTTGGCAGTTCAACAGCTCTAAAATAAGTAATTTTGTAGCAATAGTTACAAAACTTTGTACAGACAGTGATGAGGGATTATATTTTATTTTGGCACTCCGTCAGATTTTGTTTCGATATAGTGAATGGTAGGTGCATAAATGTTATTTGAGCATGTCTTAAACTATTACTTTCAAGAGAAGATAACGTCCAGACGAACCGAAGGAACTGAGAGGAAAGCAGGCTTGCTGTTATTTTATTTGCTAAGCAATCACGCTTATTAACCTGCGTATATTTTATTGAACTCGAGACTACTGGTAATTTATAACTTGACAACACAAAATTCATTACGAATCTCCTTGACGGTTCAAAGGTCATTTTTGTACAAATTTTACAACTTTTAATTTTTTACTCGACTAAAAATAAAAAGAAAGCTATGTTGTTCGCTTGCAATGTTTATGTTTATTTATTGAGGTTTTTCTTCAGATTTTCCAGTAGGTTTTTGAAAAGAAACCTACTTTTTCTGGTATAACTTGCAGCGCTAGAGTTTTTCAATTCTAGTCGAGACCAACTGAATGCTTATGATTAGGGTTTCTTGATTTAAATCCTTAGGCCAAGAGTAATTCACTTTCACGGCTGGAAAATGTGGAAGTTCTACCAAACGATGAATTCTATAAATTATTTGAAATGAAAAGCTGTGGATTACGATCACTCTATTTGCACTTTTGAGAAATAATAGAATACTCAAACAACTTTTTAATGGTGATGCCTTGAATTAAGTCCATTTGACGGGGCTGCTTCGTATTTAATACATATCTAAGTTTTAATTTTTACGGTAAATACGATTCTAAACACAATATTTATGATGACTTAAAGGTAACATTTACTTGTACCTATGAAATCAAATGTCAAAAACATCGGTGCCAAGATCATTCAAAAAGAATAGAGAAATATTCGATGGGACTGCGTCAAACATTTGGTTATGTCATTCCTGCAGCTTTCCTCAAACACCCCCTTTTCCTTCCATCAATAAAACTCCAAAATTTGAAATCTATAGTGTCTCATTCTTGCTACCTGTTCAAACCAGCTCCATTACATTCTCTTCACATAAAGGATTATACTATTTAAGTAATATTTTAGTTTCCCTTCTTAACTTTTATGTATGTACCTACTTTTTGGTTTTTTCTTTTGCCAGAACACATCTTTTCATAGCGTTCTGAGTTGTTCTCAGTTCTTCATATTTTTTCATAAGGATCCAAGTCCAACAATCATATCTGAGGACGGGTAGATCATATCAGTTACATGTAAAACTTCTGAATATATTTGAAAACTAGCTACATTAATCATTCTTCGAGTGGGACTGAGATTTGGTGCAGCAGATATCACCTATAAATATTAAAACAGTCTATTAGTCCGAAGTTCAACTGTATGCAATGTCATAAAATTAATGAAGATATGGTCGTAAACGCCCTCTTGGTGTCACATGAGCCACAAAGAATAATTCATCTCAAAACTGAACAATCAATTTGAATTTAGCTCATTAGAAAAATTATTGGAAAAAGTACAAAACTTTGAAAAATATGACAAATTTATCTTTACTTCCTTTTTAAGATCATAATGAGCGCAAAGAGTATTTTAATCTCAAAAATGAACTGCAGATTTATACTCAGCGCATCAAGAAATATATTGGATCAAACATAAGTCAATATTTTATTAAAAATTTGTTGTAATTTCCCTTTCGGAAATCACGGGAGGAAGAGAACGGTTTAATCTAAAAATGGACAGTAAAATTTGAACTTAGCACTTCGAGAAACATATCCTCCCTCAATAATGTACGAAAAGTTAGTTTAAACTTCTTTTTAATGTTTTCATTCAAAGATATGTAGGTAGGTAGATCACTGATTGTATCAGAAGTCTTTTTTGAATTTTTTCGAATTTTCATTTTTCAGAACTAACACTGTTTTTGGCTGCAATTTATAACGGACCGTAATTCATATGTTCTTTTCAGCCAAAATTCATACATGGCTGGAAAAATTTTGGGCCGGAATTCACCAGTCTTCTTATCAGAAAATATATCTTCGGCCGCAACTCACCTATATCCCTTGAGATATATCATACTCGATTTGCATGTCCTATTATTTACTAACTTAGTATAGCAGTCACAAAAAGGTTCAATTGAAATTCCCCTTTTATGAACAAAACCAAGACCACACAGTTATGGTCTTAGTCTTTGACACTTCAATTAACATTTAATATTTTGTTCATCGCTTTTTTTTCGGGTAATTGGTACCTACATCAGCTACATTTCGAAGCGAAGGTCACTAAATCACATCTCCTAATTAGAAAGATATAAAAATCATAACTGGGTCAAAATGTATTTTTGAGGATAACAATGTTTAAATTCAAATCGATTGCTACTCCCATCATATATTTAAAGGCGGATTTTACAGGCAGAAAAATTAATAGATGCTACTACGAAAAAAAAAAAAAGTAAACGAAAAGGGCTGGTCGTCAACAAAATAAAATTACCAAGGACAACTGAACAGTTATGAGTCGTTATAGCATGTGCCACCTGCTGGGCCATTTTCCTTTTAGACCCGCCATTGCACATATTCGAAACACACGATTTGGACTCGTAATATAGCAAACATACTTCGGTAAAGAATAGCCTCACTAATTAGACACGAAAATGAATCTCTTCCCATCCCACGTTCACAAAAAGCAAGCCTCACATTTTCGTACTTTCCAGGAATACGACAAGAACTTTTATTGGTGTGGCGCCAAAAATGACCGAAGACTCGTAAATAATAATTTCAACGGAATAATAAAATTATTAATCGCCTAACTTCGTTTAAAAGATAAATTCGTAGCAGCAACGTAGAGAATTTTGCATAAGTGAAAGGTTACTTGAGCAAAAATACTTCTCGCAGTAGAATGGAAAATTAACCATCAGCCTAGTGCCACAGTAACTTATGCCGCCATCGTATACTACACAAAATATAAGCTACGCAGCGTGGCACGAATATATGATGACAAAATTATCGTGGATAAATTTATTTTTTCACCCTCTTCTCTTCATGGCTTCATCATTGTAGGCTATATGCACGAAAAAAATAATGTTAGCTTGTTAGCCACTTCCCCATACCGACATCTGCAGCAACGAATTTCCTCTCTGCCAAAATGTATATTACGAGCGTAATATTTTCGTAGCCAAAAAATGGAAGTGAAAAAAAAAAGAAAAGAAAACGAATTGTAAAAGAAAAATATTCAAAATAATATTCGGTATCATTGACATAACGACTTGAGAACGAAGTTGAAGTGAAAAAATGAGAGAGAAAAAAGGAGCACATGGGAGAAGAAAACACTACAGCTTATATTAAAACGCATAAACAAATGTCAAATACAGAGCCTCTGATTATATCGAATTTATTAGGCTATGCTGCTTCTACGCCAATCCGATGCTCGTTTAAGATCTATGTGTTCGTCGATAACTGAGTTACAGAACATGAAATGCAGATCTATTAGTGGAGTATGAAGTTAGTTTCAGAAATTGGAAGGGGCGAGGAAAACAGAAATAAAAATGAGAGAATTGCTTCATACTCGGCCCAGGGTAAATACGTTCCATTGTTTATCGAGTACAAACCAATTCATCTATTTATGGACTATTAGGTCCAGTTGTATAAATATGTGGTTAAAACAGCGACGAGTCAATTCAGTCGTAGTTGTGCACCACTAAGAACGAGTCACATGACCGAATGGCAAACATGATCAGTTGTAAAACCTTCATTTTCCAACTAATTTCAAAATTGATATCAATCGTCAAATCAGAACGGCTCGTATTTCTGCAGTTCCGCACTTATTTTTCAGTTTTTTTAATTTATTATTGAACGTTTCAAAATTGCACGCAGGAATGGTGTGTAAATACCGGTAAACATTATTGTTTACCCCGAGAGAGAGGAACAAAAAATTATATGATACGTCTGTGACGTTCAGTAATGTTCCCGAAAATTTGGTAAACATAATAATCGAAGAAAATAGGTCCAAAATCGACAATTTTTACGATTTTCCATGTGAAAGTAACGTTTAGTGATATTTAATTGACAAAAATTTCACACAAAATTCGCTAAAAGCAGCTCGACAACTCGTACAAAATTGACGTTTCTTTTCTCTCACTGTAAGCTATTATACACTACTGCCCATAGGTACCTTCAGAACAACAAGATTGACAACGTGTTCAAGTCCAAGGCCAAATTTAACAACTTGAGAAAATATATGGATTAATTTTAAAGTGTTCGCAATATCTCTACCTAAATAAATTACAATATTTGGGTACAGTTTTTTTGTTTTTCCCCTGGTTGATCATTTATTCGTATTTTGGGTAAGTTTAAAATTTGTCGTTTTTGGAGGAACAAGAGAGGGAAGTTTAACGAAGACATTATTAATAGTAAAAATCGTAAATAAGCAAAAGACCAAGACATGATTGTAGACTGTACATGACTAAAATAAAGACCACTATGGCCTTTGTCCAGGTGATAGTTTTGTTCGTCGCGAGAAGCAAATTCACAACGTGTACTCTAAAGCAAATAGGTATCCTTCAGGGCAAGGACTTATGAAAATATCATTTTTGAAGTCTGGTCCTTTGCCAACCCTCTTATTTTCACAGTCAGTCAAATTTCTTCTACTGAATTAAAACCCTTTCTTTTAACACACCTATTTTTATATTATAAGTCGGGTAGATTCGTACACTACGTTTCACGGAAAAAATAAAATCATTACCTGCTACCATCAAACAGATCGAAAGGAAGTTTGAAACACCTCTCGTCTGTAATTACCCTACTCGTTCGTCCCACATACACCACATTGCAAACAAAACCACCCCACAGCCCAAACGAAAATTAACCGTTATTTCAAAACGCAATCGAGATACAGACGATATTTTTTGTCTAATTAATGTAGGCCTATCTATCGTCGCGTGTCGTGTGATTATAACTTATTCATGAACACGAGCCTATTTGTTCTGTATTAGATACCGTTTCGATATGTAATTTTGTAATAAATCTCCTTGAAAAATTAATAGCCTTTACCTTCACAGACCCTTCACCCTTTTTTTCTTTTTTCTTTCAACTAATTTTCTTATTCCTTTATTTCTCTCATTTTCTCTCTCTTTCACCGCTTCGGAAACCATAACCCCACAGCTGAGAAATCAAATAACGCTACCCTCCTTTAGATGTCCAGTCAACCGTCAAGTGTACCTACTGTCCTCACAACACGATCCCTTCCAAAACTTCAAAATACTAACTCCTTGCTTTGAATGCAATATTTTAGGAGGGAAATTCGATGTTCGCTTGGACATTATTCGTCTGATTAGCTTAATTGTTGGTCTAATGAATTAAAGGAAAGGAATTTCAATAATTGCATAAATTGAGAAAATAAATTTGTTCAAAGACGGGTACTCTACAACCAATGAGATTTGGTTCATCGTGCATATTTATGCAATGTTCCAACAGGACACTGCATGGTCAACATTTCGGATGGAGTGAGAGCTCACACTGTCCATAATATGTGATATCTGCATGCATTGAAAATTGCATCTATGTTCAGGGGCAGTATCTAGAAAATTTTTTTAAGGATTTTTCAGTAGATTTTCCATGAAAATCTACTTATTTTTCTGTTCTTTTTCCTTAGAATTCCAGGCCCCTAAAAATCTCGGGCCCTGGAGGAATCCCCCTTCCCCCTCTAATGAGACGTGCCTGCGTACAAGGTGCAAGTTGCTTCATTTATCCTTGCACTTCTATAACTCCCGATGCGGCTCTGCATCAACTAGAAAATGAGGTGAGCCCAAGGTACTTAATTCCTGTACACACCCAAAGATGACCTTACTTTCTCATTTTTCTACTAGATGTACATTCAAATTAATGGTCAATAGTTACAGACTGTTGGAATCTGCTAGGATCTGAACTAGGATCTTTCTCTTTTGTTGCATGGTTAGACTATACAGTGGAATATTCGTATAATGAATATACACCGGAGTCATTTTTCTTCGTTATACTGAGGTAACCACCCTAATTTTTTCAGTTTGTTACACTCAGGCAAACATGGGAATGTTCAGGGGCTTTATTACCGGTTGGATATTTTGAGATAATTTGCTATATCTACGTTCGTAAACACCATCTCCTATAGCTTACTCGTAAGTTCCTAAATTCTATCCAGGTTACCATGATAATGGTGAATGAATTTGTGGTGAGTTATCAGGTTGCTTATGTAATTGCGTACAATAGTGTACTGAGCACGGAGCGCACGCTAATCACTACATGACATCATCTGGAAGGCCAATTACACTTAGTTAACCACTGCGTGTATGTACACAAGGGCTAGTGCACTCGATGAATGTTTCATTTTGCTCTTCAAGCTGCATAATTGGAAAAGCTGCTAATGGACCAGAGCGTTCCAAAAATCCTGCGGTTGTAACCATGCGAAACGTTATATTAAAACAATAGCACTAATTTTCTGTTAATCTACTGGGTGAGCACCGACTACCACTGACGGGACACCCTGTATTTTCTTTTTCTTTCCTAACTAAGTAAAATCGTCGAAATCTGCGCGCAAATTAACGTTTAAGAAGTTTGCAACAGTTTAAAAGAAGCTTATTAGCAAGAAAACCCGGTGTGCGACGCTATAGGGTGCACTGTTATTGAAGGTAGAGACGGGCAGGATGTTGAAAAAGTTGGTTGAAAGTGTGAAAACGTCCTCGACGACAGATGCGTTTGAAATGGAGGTTTTTCAAAGAGTGATCGGAGGCCGGGGGTAGAACGGTGTGATGGAGTGCAGAAAGTGAAAGCGTCTAGGGAGGGGGCGGGGG